>CAJQZJ010033126.1:7739996-7760144 GCA_907164525.1 Lophiomys imhausi | reverse complement strand
TCGAATCTATGAAAATAAAGCCAATGCTTTTCTCAGCGTCCGAGCTTAATAAAACATCTTGTAAGTTTATTAACTATCAGTATTTGGTGGGAAAATGCTTCTTGTTGCATTAAAGTCACGAAGCTGCTTAAAGACTCAGAGCACAGTCAACAAAATGGATTGTGTGTATGGTATTCGCTCCCTGCAGCCTCCTCCTTCCTCTTAACCTTTTCTCCCTCGTTTTTGAAAGAAGGTCTCACTATGGAGGTCTGGCTTGCCTGGAACTTGTTATGTAGACTAAGTTGCCCACTCCTTTCTTAGCTGGCATTTGTGTTTGGTCCTGGTTCCATGAACTCTATTGTGTCTGGACCTCACATGGTGTGGTAGTTTGAATAAGACTGTCATCCACAGGCTAAACCTCTGAACCTGTAAGCCAGCTCCAATGACACGGTTTCCATTATAAAAGTTGCCATGGTCATGGTGCCTCTTCACAGCAAGGAAACATCAAGTAAAGTATATGGGAAGGCTAGGGTAGTCCTTTTGGGAAACAAGTAGAGCACAGAAGAGGCAGCCTTCATACCCGGAAGTAAGAAGCCATGGTTTGTCTCTTCATGTTGGTGGTTTCTTCTGGATGACGAATTACCTCTAGCGTGTCTACCTGGAGGAAGAGGAAGAGGGAAGTGGTTTGAGGATATGGACAGTTCACTCATCTTTCAAAACCCGAAAGGCTGTTTAGTCAATGACCTCAGGGAGTGACGTATTTAGGGCACAACTATGTACACTGTGAGGAGAATTCTGAAAGACAGTTAGAGAAAGAGGAGATGGAGGAGGAGGTGGGGCAGGGGAGGAGAGATGTGTACCATTCCAAGAAACTGGGCGAATGCCCGTGAGGCCATGTAATTGTAAAGACATGGACCCTGTAGAGTTATATTTTGGTCACTGTGATAAAACTCTCAAAAGAAGCAACTTTTGGGTGGAAAGATGTATTTTGACTTCCAGTTTGAGAGGGCAGAGCCCATTGTCATGCGGGAAGGCATGGTAGCAGGGAGTCACTTGATGGTGGAAGTAGGAGGTGGCCTGTCCACATCTCCAGGATCAGGAAGCAGGCTGCAACCAGGCTAGTCTGTTACTTTCAAGGCCTATCCCTTAGCAACCCACCTCCTCCTGCCAGAACCCCTTCCTGGAGGTTCTACAACCTCCCAAAATGCCCCCACCTAGGGGCCAAACTCATGAGACTGTGAGGACATTCGGCAGTCAACCCACAGGGAGTCAGGCCTGCAGTGGTTACAACCCAACCCTCAGACCTGGATGCTTAGCATGCTCCTAGCACAACAGTTTCCACACACTCTGGACAAGCCAGAGTCAGGGCACCAAATCAGTCAGGAAGTTTCCAACGATATAACCTGCTGCCAATCATCTCTGCAACTACCTGGGCTGATCAAAAGGGACTTCAGAATGAAAATGATTACAGCAGTAGATGGCAAGCAACCTGTGTTTCCTCATCATAGCTCAAGCACAAAAAAACTTCTTTGGCTGGGGAAATGCCTGATTGGCATTTTAGTGCCAGTCTTGCACAGGTATGAAGTGTCCCATCTGATGGAAATAGGGCAAGGGTACGAAGCATGAACTTTGGAACGGGAAGACACTGCTGTCAGCATGTGGTTTCTGCCTGGTTCACTGCTGTCCAGGTCCATCCTCCCCACAGAGAGAGGACATCTGCAGCCTCATTCATAGAAATTGAAACGGTGCTAAAGAGGACAGAGGAATAATGAGGTCCAACTGAAGGGGTAGACTAAAGGAGTGGGAGGAAACACATCAGCTGAATTATTCAAAGCAGGTTCTTTTTTTTAAGATTTATTTATTATGTATACAGTGTTCTGTCTGCAGGTATATCTGCAGGCCAGAATAGGGCACCAGATTTCATTATGGATGGTTGTGAGCCACCATGTGGTTGCTGGGAATTGAACTCATGACCTCTGGAAGAGCAGCCAGTGCTCTTAACCGCTGAGCCATCTCTCCAGCCCCAAAGCAGGTTCTTTTAAGAAGGGGAGAAAGTGTAGCACTAAGTCACCAAAAGCTTTACGTAGTCAGGCACAGTGATGCACACTCATAAACAAAACGTTCAGGATCCTGAGGCAGGAGGATGGTTGACTAGAAGCAGTTTCCCTGTGCCTTCGGCTCCCCACTTCCCATGTCCCAAGTCTATCTTTTGAAATGAGGCTCTAAACCGGGAACTTTATGACGGGTGGCAAACATACACTGATCTTTTGATCCTACAAAGTCCAGTTTCATCCATGGCCACTTCCGTCAGGTCCTCTTCGATAAGGCAGAACCCTGATGTTAGTTCTTTTTGCTTTGCTTTGTTTTCCTGAGTTAGTCTCACTAGCACAGGCTGGTCTTGAATGTAGAATGGCCCTGTCTGTGTGGCGCCAGGACTGGGTTACAAGTGTGCACCCCATGCTCGTCTGTGTGGTGTTGTTTGCTTATTTATTGCTGTTGTCTTTCGTATTTTTGAATGTCTTAACCAGAACGTTCAGCTCATCTCCTTTCAAAGAATAAACAGCCTCCAGTCCTGTGTACTTGTCATGTATATGCTTTTAAATGTACACCCCACACTGGACTGCTCAGGCGGCCAGGCCTGGACAATGCTATATGGAGCAGGGAGGGAGACAGCACCATGCTGGACTGTAGGTGTGGAGGGCAGGGACACAGGTCCCAGCAGGATTCCAAATTCAGACATCAAGCATGTAAGAAAGGAAGGAACTCTGGACAACAGGGAATCTTTTTGTGTTATGATCTTGTTTAGAGTGTTGTGATTTTGTGGAAGCCAATAACTACAAAAAAAAGGCACACACTATAGACCACCATCCTCATGTGGAGATTCTATATTTGTTAATTTGTCTACCTGCTAGCGTTTATTTATGGCCCCATCCACAGAATATACATAGCACTGAGAAGCAGGATTCTGCTGGCGCCCAACTTTCCCGTTAGAGTCGAAGGATGGCAGCCAACCCTCTGGCTCAGCTCTCCTACCATAGACAAGTGTCTTCTCTCAAGGTCTCTTTAAATGCCTCTGGTTTTGCGTTTATATGCACTTTGTTGGTAACTGTTCAGTTTGGCCCCCACGTGTAATGCTGAAGTACTGTATAGAGTTCCTAAGCAAAAGAAGAGGGTGGTGAGCCTCTGGCAGAAGATATGTGCTGATGAGCTTCCCTCAGGAATTACTGTGCGGTTGTCTGTGAGTTTCGTGACACAAATGCTGCAAGTGACACATAGTTCTTATAAAAACACTGAACAGAATTAGTAATAAGGTGTGTGTGTGTGTGTGTGTGTGTGTGTGTGTGTACATCTGTGAGCATGTATGAGTGTATGAGTGTGTGTACATGTGTGTGCATGTGTCTATGAGTGTGTGTGATCATGTGTGAGTATGTATGAGTGTGTGATCATGCATGTGAGCGTGTGTGAGCATGCTTGTATGTATATGTGAGAGAGTATATGTGTCTGTGAGTGTGTGTGTATGTGAACATGCATGTGTGTTTGAGCATGCCCCTGTGTGTGTGTGTGTGTGTGTGTGTGTGTGTGTGTGTGTGTGTGTATGTGTATGTGTAATTAGGTCTCTTCAAATAAAATTGCCTAAACTGAGGGTTAGGTTGGTTCTGAGCTGCCTTGCTGAGACCTAACCCTGTATTACCCTCTAGGGGCAGTGGTTCACCATTGCTGTTTACGGTGACTTCACAGATCGTAATTTTTACAAATAATGAGGATCAACTGCATTTAATACAAACAACATTCTCATGTGAGATCAAGAAGTTCTTAGGAGTGCTTATCCACATCTCTCCACAGGCCCAGATAGCCTATTTACAGTCCTGATGTCTTGCCACAAAGAAACAAGGTGAGAATTTGTGGATTCAAATGGGTCATAATAGCAACGAGGGCATAAAAGTTATTGTTAGATAAAGTCTTTGGAGTTCTACTATGAGGAAGTAAATTTATTCTCAAGGAAGTGAGTATAAATATGTGCATTTGTATCAATTCTGGAGTAAGTAAGATTTAATGGAATTATATGTGGTCAAGTTAGTTATTTTTTATTAAATAAGATAATATGTTATATAAATAAAAAGTAAGAAAATTCAGAGATGTGAACTGCTTATCACTCCAACACCTGCAAGATAATTGGTTTTGGGATTAGGACATAGTTTTTTCTTATCCTTGTGGGATATATCATAAGACTTGCCTGAAATTGTGGACTTCATCAAACCCTATAGATACTATGCCTTTTCCTATGCATACATTTGTATGATAAAGTTTAACTTGTAAATTAGGTACATAAGGGATGAACAACCACAACTAATTATCAATTACATTAACAACTAACAATTCTAAAATTATACAGTACTAAAGGTATTTCTCTTACTTTTCCTGTAAGGAAGCTTCTTTTTTTTGGGGGGGGGGGACATATAGAAATTGCCAGCATCACCATTCTTACATTTGAGACACAACATTAGGTTTAAAAAAAAAGCACTGTGATATTACAGGTAACCCGACCACTAAGATAGCCACTAAAGGACTAGTGCGCACAACACGGACTCACCACATGAAAGGATGATTTGTATCTTATCGGAGAGAGGTAGCATGGAAGCTTGTACTGTCATTGGATGATACCACATTTAAAACTTAAAAGTTGTTTATTATGAGATTTTTAAATTTAATATTTTTGAATTTGATCATGATTGACCACCAGTGCCTGAAGTCACAGAAAGCCAAATCACGGACAAGTACTATCTACACAATAGACATCAGTGAGGGGGTCCTTGAGGTCCCGTCTAGACATCAGTTGGAAGGGCAGAACAGCTAGATATTATTTAATGGTTGGATATGTATGAACCCTCCTAACATGGCCCCTGCATAACTCATTTTTAGAGGACAGGAAAGGGCTTGTTTTAATTTTTTTCCTCCTTGCTGATTCTATCTGGTCTCACCTCCTGCAGGGTGGTGACAGTCTCATGGAAATTTGCCTTATCTCTTTCTAGAAAGACTACATGTATACTCATGATTCCCTACATTAGGTTTTTTTTTTTCCTGACATCATGATTGCAGTTTTTTGTTTTGTTTTGTTTTCTGACATCATGATTGCAGTGATCCCACAATTCTAATGTTCTAAATTTCCCAAATTCCCCTTGTTTCCTAAACACCCCTGGTCACTCTTGCAGACTGCATGGGCAGATGGCGAGAAGAAGCGTGGCTCACACTGGCATTAGCGCCCACTCCCAGCCCCATTGGAGATACAAATCTACTGCTCACCTTGGCTCTCCCAGTACTGAAGTGTGGTGGCAGAGATCTTGAGGACGCTGTGACTCTAGCTCGTGTTTGGGCCAAATTACCTGAGCAAAAAAGACAAAAAACCTTAAATTGAAGGAAAAGTTAAGAAACTGAGCTGTGGATAATTTTCGGATTTATGTCCTTGTTTGTTTGCTTGCTTGTTTATTTGTTTGTTCTGTTCTGTTTTTGAGTTTTCTGATTGGTATCCAAAGAATTTTTAAAAATTGAAAACTTTTCAGCTGACAGTTTGGCTCAGTGGGTACAGGTGTTTGCTGTCTGGCAATGTGAGTTCAATCTCCGGCTCCCACATTGGTGGAAGGAAAGAATTGATCACCACAAGTCCTCTGACCTCGACAAGCATGCCATGGCATTCCTGTGCCTTCACTCACACACACATACACACCACAAAGCTACAAAACTTAAGTAGTTGAATATTGAAGACTTAAATATAGTACTTGAAACTATAAATTCCCATAAGAAAAGTTTCCTAGCTTTTGAACTTGACAATGAGTATGATCTAATGATGCAAGTTGAGCATCCCTATACGAGAAAATTCAAACTCCAAAATGTTCCAAGAGGCAAAAACTTTGAGCACTGACAGGAAGCCGTGAGTGGAATCGTTCCATCCCACCTTGAACTTTGTTCTACACACAAAACTATGTTACTATTATACTACAGACTGAGTCAAGGGCCTCGTACATGCTAAGGGTTGACTCTTCAGCTCTGCTACATCCCAACCACATAAACAAAAAATTATCATGTATACTGTATAAAATAGGACTGGAGGTACAGCTCAAAGAGCACTTGCCTATCTGAATTTGATCCCCAGCGTCACACATCACACGAACACATACTACATATATATATACACATATATATGCATTTATCTCTCTCTATATATATGTAATATATGCATGTATATCTCCTACACTCAGCATATACAAAGCCCTGGGCTTAATTTCTACTATAATAATAGTATAGTTTTGTGCATGGAAAAATATATATATATTATTTAACATATGTAATACATACATATGTGTATTTAACATATTATGTGTGGTATATATACAAGCTGTATCATGTATTTATATGTATATATTAATATTATATACATATATGCATATGTATAAATTGCCTTCAGGTACTTATACACATATATATGAACCTAAATCTTGTGTTTAGACTTGGTCCCATCCCCAAGACAGCCCATTATGCAGATGCAAATATTTCTTAAATGTAAATCTAAAATTTCAAAACTCCAAAATCTGAAAGGCTTCTGCTCCCCAACATGTGGGCGAGTGACCATCAGGCTCACTCTTAATCATTTCCTGTGAACAATTCATGTAAGTCTTAAAGCATAGCATGGAAGGTGAGCGAAGATGGGAGATCTCTCCATTCTCCTCGGTGAGTATCAGTTGGTAAAAAGCAAGTGCCAACAGGAGCCATGCTCATTCCTGTGGCTTACCTTCAAGGGCTGAGGAGCCTCTCAGTCTCTCTCCTCCCTTCCTGATTACCCTCTAGCCCTCACCAACCCCGGTGTGTGAAGACATTTGTTGGCATTTTTACTCACAGAGTCATTTGATTGTGTAACGGAATGAAAACTCATCAATGAAAGGAAAGGCTGAGATGTGTGCATATGCAAGGAGCTCAAGATTTCAAAGATCTAGCAAGTCTAGCACAGAGATACCCAAATGTTTTCTCTGGTGATATCTTTAGAGGCTAAACTGTGATTAATAGCCTGGAAAGAACCCTTTGAAGAAGGATTGGTGACATCAAAGTCGTAATCCAGGGGTGGCAGGAGCTTTATAATGAGTGGAAAGCATTTTAACACATTTCAAAGGATTTGCAGCACAAATAAACAACAGGTCCCAGCCGACGCACCCCGCCACACGCACCTTCCAGAAACATAACCTATAAGAACTTTCCATTTTCATTTATATGTAAATACAGTGTTCATGCTCCTTTCAAATGTTAAGCATCCTTGGGGCTTCACCAGGACAGCATCTTCACACCTGAGCATCCTTCCTGGCCCAGAGTCTCTTCCTGTGATTCTGGGAAACTGTAATTACCAATGTGTTTCCTGGATGGGGCAGTATCTTTGAGAAGAGAGAGTGATGAAATTGAGATCCTATCCAGGAATCTGAAATGGGCCTCAAAGTCTCCCACCTCATTCTCCTGCTTCCAACTTAAAGGGAAAGAGACAGGTGGTCTGAAGACAGAGGTAGCACTTGAAAAGTTGGTCATTTCCTGCCTTCTGAGGATTTTTCACCTTTTGTTACCTCTTAGGAATTGCCCCAAATGCGCCCGGTGTTGTTTTCATTAATTCCACAGACTTCAGTGCCCTCTGCTGCCCTGCTGGGCTGTCTGAGCTTGCTGCAGGGCATTGGCAGCCCAGAACCAGCAAAGGCTGATGGGAGAGAGTTCTATAAACCCCCACTTCAGCATCCCCCTTGCAGGTCCCACCCACCTGGGCTGGTGATCCTTACCCAAGCCTTACCCAAGGGCCTCACTTGGAAAGGCCGATCAGATTCAAACTTGATTTCTCAATTAATTCTTTCCTCCAAATCTTTGGTCTTCCTTACTGGCCAGAACCCTAAGCTTGTGCTGCCAGTATGTGGGGAGCTGGCTCAGGGGCAGACCTGGCCTGCTACCATGGCTGCAGTGAATTCATAACTACTCACTGAGGTTTCTAACTCAGTGGCTAACAAAACATAAGGATCCAAATTCAGTGGTTGTGTGAAAACATATTGTAGTGTTTTATATGTTAAAATCACTTATATCTTTCTATAACCATCTAATCTGCAACAAGGACTAGTTGTAGTAGTAGATTTGATACGCTGAGGAAATTTAAAATAGCCACAAAATTTGGAAACCAGGAGCCCAAGGAGCACAGAACGTGTAATACTAGATTTTGTCCTTGGTTTTTTTGTTTTTTGTTTTTCTTCTCCTTGGCATTTATCTATGACTTTAGCTGTCGATATTAATAAATAGGCAGAGTGGGTGGACAAGTTCCCTGCCCATTTAGACATTGCTAAATCTCTCTGGAAAGGAGAACAGATGATTTATTTAGAAAGAAAGGGTCATCATTTTGTGGAGTAAAGGAATCAAGAAGAAAAAAGAAGCCAGCCTGTCGCACCTATTATCAACTGAAAGGAATGTAGAGGACACTACTCCTGCCACAAGATGGGAGGTGGAGACGGGAGAACCATCCAGAATCTCTGAGGCCGTCTAGCTTGCAGTTTGTATCATGGCAGAGAAAAGAGAGTCAGCCTCACCACGTGGGGCAAGAGGAGAGTACTGGTTCATAAAAGTTGCTGTCTGACTTCCACACGTTTACCACAGTAAACAATCAGGCACACACCACAGATGCACAACAGTAATTGTTGGGTTTCAGACCAGGGAGAAGTGGCTGAGTTGTATATTTAACATATGGAATTGGACCTGGCCTCCGGGTTCTCCCAGCATCCCTCAGTCCCCACCTGTTACAGAGCTGGCATGTTCTGCCCTCTACCTCAAACTTTCCAGCCCAGGGGCTGGGCTTCATCCCCCACCCCCCAGAATCTCTTTCCTATATATTCCACACATTTTGGTCTCCCCCCCCTTCTCTTTCTCTCTGCATCTCTCCCTGGGTGCACTCTTTCTTTCACTTTCCCCTCCCCATGGCGACTTCATTGGCCTTTCCTTGGCACCAGTGAACCAGCAAAGAGCTGCTTCCCTACAAACCTGCCTTTCTATACTCTAATCTGGCCTGAATCGACTCATCTCACTGCTGGACAATGCACGAAGAGTGCTTATCAGTGATGGATGAATTGGAGAAGGAATACTCAGATAGCAAGCCCACTGTTTTCTGATGACCCAACTTTTATGATGCACATAAGAAATTCAGAACCCTAAAAACCAGCCTCTCTGTTTCTGTACCGCTTTAAATTAAATTTTTTCTTTAGACGTACTTATTTTATTTTATGTGTATGGATATTTTGTTTGCATGAATGTACACCAGATGCACATCTGGTGGTGTCCCAGAGGTCAGAAGGGGACACTGGATCCCCTAAAACTGGAGTTACAGATGGTATGAGCCATTACTTAGGTGCTGGGAACCAAATCAAGGTCCTCAACAAGTGCTTCTAATCTCTGGGCCACATCTCCAGCCCTGTATTGATGTTTAATTGTCTCACATTTCAAAGGATTTTTGCATAATTAACAGCTCTAGACCATGTGCTTGAAGGAACCTGAACCAAAGCTTTCTCTGATGTCTCACATGATTTGAAACAGGAAATCTGTCATTTAATAATGTTCAAGTATTCTCACTTCTATGAACTTAAGATGCAATTAATTACTGATTTAAGAAGAAAAAATTAGGAGGGGGAAGAAAGACGAAGAAGAGGAGGAGGAGGAGGAAGCAGTTATAGAGAACAAAGCCACCAGAGGTAACCTACCTGACAAGCATTGTAGTTCAGTGCTTACCTCAGGGCTAAAGCTAGTCCAGTCCTTTCAGTTCAAGGCAGATATGCTACCTTATATTAATACTAATCCCTAGGAATTCAGAAATGATTCCATTTCTTTTAGCTATCACAAGCTCTCCTCCTCCTCCTGAGACAGAGTTTCTCTGTGTAACAGACCCCTTGACTTTACTGGACTCACTTTGTAGACCAGGCTGGCCTCGAACTCACAGAAATCCACCTGCCTCTCCCTCCCGAGTGCTGGGATTAAAGGCGTGCACCACCACGCCTGGCCCTTTCACAAGCTCTTTGAAAAACAACAACTAAGTATTTATTTCAGTTCCTGTTCATTACTTTGGAAATATTTTTCAATACCTGCTATAAGACTTGTAAACTGGGGGTGGAGAGATGACAAGTTGAGAGCACTGGCTGCTCTTCCAGAGGATCTAGGTTCAATTCCCAGCACCCACATGGTGGCTCACAACTGTGTGTAACTGCAGCTCCAGGGGACATGGCAGCCTCATACAGATACACATGCAGACAAAACACCAATGCACATTATATATATATATATCTTTTTTAAAAACCCTGCTCTACCCATGTCGGACACTGAAGGAAAAGTCGTTCACCTTAAGACATCACAGTGCATCAGAGCAACATCACTTCTGCGATCCCTCCTATACACCAAGTGCTTCTACGACTAGCTCTTGGCAAACTTCCATATCATAGATTCTTCATTCAGTCTTCCCAGATCACCTGTGGCTCATTGTCAGGAGAAGATACACAATTGATACATATCGTTCTGCAGTTAGTGGAGTATTGTGAATAAGTAATACATGTGAATGAAAAATATTTCTAGTTTAAACATTTCTTGATGTCCTGCCACCAAAGCCAGAAAGGTGTTCCTGAATGATGCCACACAGAAAACTACCCAGGCAGAAAATTATCATGGAGCCTTTGGCTTCTGCTTGGCTTTTAAGCTTCTTGGGGCCAGCACTAAAATTCATTCTGTTTTTACTCTACACCCAGCGTTTCTCTCTATATGCCAGTCTCCCAGCAAACAATAAGTATGTGTGAATGATCACATGAATGCACACATGAAGGAGCTGTGTGGCCCTGAATTTTATTTACATGGCCCTCAAGTCCCCGGAGCCCACAGCTCATCTCACTTCCCTCTGCGTGTCTTGAGCTCTTTGCTGGCCTCTGGCCCTGAGACGCTCGCTCGTTTCGTACTTCAGACGCGTGTGGGTGTGATGCTTGTGTTGCAGAGAGGCACTGGTAAAAATGCGAGATCCAGTCTCAAACAGCCTGGGGTTTGTCTCAGACTGGTTAAGAAGGCGTGCGTGAGCTACTTGCATGCTTTTATGCCTGAATTTTATCATCTAGAGAGCTAGACAGATGTTTACGGTGCCTGGGGAAGAAAGCGTTTCTGTTTAGTATATAGCTGAGTTGTAGTTGCAGGTGTTGGCAGCTCCGGGAGGTGGATGGAACCCACTGGATTCTGGTTGGTCAAGCTCTAGTTGAAGCTAAATGTGGTTAAATCACCAGTTCAATTTCTCCATCACACATCTTTAGAGTCAGGAACATGCTGTCAATTAAGGATTCCAGTTAAGTAGAATTTTATGGAATACTCATTTATTTTCTATTGCCTAGAGCCTCATTAATGTTGGGCTGCACAATTAATTAGAAAATAAGAAGTAAATAAATTGAGGATTTAAGGTTGAAGAGCTTACTCTGTTCTTTCCCTGTTTATCTTCTGAAGGTACAACTTTTAAAAGATAGAACTCATAAACTGTCAATAGCTCACAGAGGAGTTACAGTATTGTATATTATCTATTGCTTTACTATAAAATTTCTGGAGAATAAGGAAATAACTGTGAAGACCAGATTATTTTTCTTCACTTAGCTACTAATATTTACTGAGTATTTACAATGTGGTAGACACTATATGCATTGGGTCTAAAATTAATTACTTAGTACAACAATGCCATAAGCCATCTTATCAGTCCACATAGGAAAGAAACTGAGGCAAAGGATGCTAAAGTTTCTTGCTCAAGGTCAGAGAACTGAGCAGAAATTACCAGCAGCTCCACCTCAACCCCCATCTGAATTCAACTGTGTTTCGGACATTTTAATACTATGTATAGGCAAACTACTGAACAACTAGTGAAATTGATGAAACTGATTGCACCCCGTAGATGATCTGAATTGAGGGTGGGGGCACTTATAGACTAAATCAGATCAGCCAAATACAGATCCCAATGATTACGCAGAAGTCAGTCGGGATGGGTAAGCCAAACCTTATTGACTGGAAGACAGTTCATCTGGCTTCTTTATAATTTGATCTACCCTTGCGGAGTGTGAAGAACAGAACCCACTCTGCTTGCATTGGATCTTAATAAAATCTCAGCGGTCCCCTCTCCCAAACTCTTACCCTCAAGTTCAGTTAAGCAACATTTAATTTCATTCACGGACGTCTCACATATGCAAGCCAGTAAAGTTCATAATTGTTATGCCGCACAGCTGGGGTTTACAGCTTTGCTTTGCACACACTGGCACCAAAGCAAAATGATTGACTTTATATGTACCTAACATATGGACCAGACTGTTAGAAGATGGTTTTGGGTTCTGAAGAGAAAGAATACAGATTCTATGAACATGACCCAAATTCCCGAGGGGTGGGGTGGAGTATGAAGTTTTGATCCATATCTAAGTACAGAGATTAAGATTATAATAGCTTTGTTTCCAGTTTACTTTCTTCAAAGGGCTCCAGGTTAACTTTTAGGAAGGGGCCAAGAGTGAACTGAAAGCTACACTATGAAGAGATTTTATAGTGGAATAAATTAATAAACTGTAAGGGGCATGGGACCTTTCCTCCAGTGTGAGCTATTGAAATATGAAATAAATAGGGAAATAAAAGAGAAGTTTCTTTCATCTTAAACAAGAACAGTTTTCTTTTCTACGAGGGAGAATTCTGGCAGAGAAAGGCAGGATTAATTTTTTCATATATTTCTGACCATTTTAAAAATCAAAGTTGCTATATTTGCCACACTTGACAGGATCATTAAATACATAAAACAAAATGGCCCTAAGTTGAACTGCCACTTAAACACAAGAGGTACGTCCCTAACGGATTTCAGAGAGATGCAGGAAATAATCACGTGTGAGCAAGACAGTGGTGAAGCTGACTGAAAACAGACATTAACTTTCCTAGTATCTAGTCCTTTCTGCAACTTTGCTTTAGGTTTGTTTTGCTGTTGTTGATGTTGCTATTTTGTTTTGTTTTTTCAAGACAGCTTTTCTCTATAGCCCTGGCTGTCCTAGAACTAGCTTTGAAGACCAGGCTAACCTGGAACTCACAGAGATCTGCCTGCCTCTACCTCCTCAAGTTCTAAGACAACCAGGGCTACACTGAGAAACCCTGTCTCAAAAAAGAAAACAAACAGACAAAGGTGGGGAAGAGATTGAGATTAAGGAAGATACTTACTATTGACCTCTGGCTTCTGCATACATGGGCACTCATGAATCTATACCAGCACACGCAGATGCACATGTACCTGCACATACACAGAACATCTATGCACATACATGAGTGTGCACACACACAGAGACACACGCATCCTTCCATTCATCTTGAATTCCTTCAGATCTCCCAATTCCTTCATTTCATGAAGCTTTGAAAGGCACCGTTTCCTACTGAAAATACTAGACATGTCTATGTGTGAGGAGAGTGACAGAAATGTTACACTTTTCTGGAACTCTGCAAAACTTGAACAATAATTTCTCTCTCACATTGGGAAGTGTTGGAAGTTTGTGTGTGTGTGTGTGTGTATATATATATATATATATATGATAAACAAATGAAACAGGGGTCTGAAAAAATATCTCAGTGGTTAAGAGTGCTTGCTGGTCTTTTAAAGCTGAGCTCCCAGTACCCACAAAATGTAGCTCACAACCACCTGGAACTCCAGCTCCAGGGGATTTGACACCCTCTTTGTGGCCTCCAGAGCACCTGCACATGCATGGTGTACTCTCACATAAACACATACATAATTTAAAAAATAAATAAAGTTAGAAAGAAAAGAATCAACAGCACCATTCTGTCCCATCACCTGGCATTTTCTTCTGGAGAACTGCTGTGACTGAAAAGCAAGTTTGAGGCACTTCTATGGTAGGGCAGTGATTCTCCGCTGCATACCAGCCACAAGCAGCTTCAGAGCATGCAATGTGTGGCTGGTCTGCCCTGAGATGTGCCCTAAGTGTAAAGTGTGTGCCAAGAGTTTGAAGACAGTACCAAAGGTAAAAGATCTCAATTTATGCTGATTACGTGTTAAGTAATATTTTTTCACCTATGACTTAAATATACTATTGAAATTAATTTTACCTATTTCTTTTCACTTTTTAACACGTGCCACTCTTCTCTAGAGAAAGCCAACAGACACTTCAAACCACTGAGACTCAAGTTGGCACTTGGGCTAGAGATTGGAAGGGGTCCCTTCTAACAGGCAAAGCCCCTAAGCACATGTGGATGCTGGGGCTAGATAGTGGCTGGGGGGAGGAGTCCTCAGCTAGCTGGCTGCTTTCCAAACCTAGTTGGTGTGGTGAGAGAAACTGCATACAGAATTTTAAGAGGAAACAAACATTGGAACTGCTATATTTAACTTGGAGAAGAGAAACCAAGGCCTAAAGGCATGGTGGGGGAGCATGGAGAATTTCAAGGGTTATTTTCTTCACTACCACACCACACACTGGGCCTTGTGGGGTCTAACAAAGACCAGATCCTTACAGACAAGTACTAAAAGCCTTTAACAAGCAGAGAAAGAGCAAGGAGAGTGTGGGGTTTTTCGTGTGGCTATGGAATCTGCTTCATCCTCCAACCTGTTCCAGCCATAGAGGCTGGAGCCCTTAGGGAACTCACAAACTTCTAAAGCCCCAGGACAGACAGACCCTGGGCAGTGATTTGGAGTATGTACTCATGTCCACCCAGCCATGACAAACCCTAGGCCATGGTTTGAGGACATTCTTCTCCTGTGCTCTGGTGCTTCCTGGCACCATCTGTCCTGGGCCTCCAGGGAAGACCCCATGCTGTCCTCTTCCCTGGGAGGCTCCAAAATCACTTTTGGATGCCAGAGTGACTCTAGTCACATCTGCCCTCCCGGTGAGTGCTAGAGGCCTCACACTTGTCTCTAGAGACTGAGACTATGGGGTTCTGAGTGGAGCTCCTTCTGAAGTTCAGTTTACTAAAAGAAACCTCAGGCTCTGGCAGGCTGGCATCCAGCAAGGTAAATCACAGACCATCCACATTTCTGATGTGCTTCAAGTGCTTTTGGAACTACCAGGAAATGCCATTCACAAATGGCTCTGGGGCTGCGCAGAGTCTCATGGTGCCAGCTCCTCTCCAGTAGCTAGAAAGAACCACCACTCTTCCCTTGTCTCCAGCAACTCACATTCCGGAGAAGCCAAGCACTTCACCCAACCTGGAATTCTCCCAGAAAGTGAAGCTGGGATTGAATTTTCAAGAATGAACTGGGAGGCAGGGGAGGTGGGAGCAAGGAAGGTATGATAGGGAAGATTGGAGTGGGGAGTGGGGAGTCGTTCTAGAGAGCGAAATCTTCCAAGTAACACTGGAATGCTGGGTACATGTTCTGCATATATGTGGAACACAAAGCTCTGTTCTCATCTAGTGCAGCTCTGTATTAGCAGAGAGGCACACAGCACGATCCCACAAGGCAGAATGGCAACGGTAGGTAGACCAAAGTGCTTAACCACGCGGCTCTGATTGTCCATTGTGAGATGAGGGGCTGTGCAATGACATTTACTATTTCTGTTATTCCTGAGTGACTGACTCTGCCAGTCCCCTTGTCCTGACACGGGATGCCACCCACCGCAGGCTCATGCTGGATGGATCTCCTGATAGCTGTAGGACCAGCAACCTTGATCCTCGTCTTCCATAGTGACCTTCCCCCCACCTGTCTGTGATCACCCATCTTCTATATGAACCATCCCTAAGGCAGCCTCCTAGCCACATGTTCCAGGAGAATGGGAGGCCTGTCAGCTAGCTACCCTTGCCTCTCAGTTAACGAGCTGCTACAACATACAACATGTCAAGCTGGCAGAGCCTGTGTGGGACAGCATGAATGAAATGATGCCTCCCATCAGCAAGTTCTCCATCCCCCTCTCATCCTGAAGCTTTTCTGCCCAGGGACCACCTTCATTGCCTCCAGAAATTCAAACCAGTTTCATGAGGCCACCTTGCTGAGTCTGCCAAGCCTTCCCATCTCTCTTCCTCCTCACACCGGCTCACTGCTTTGAAGTCCTTTCCTCAGTGTCCCTGTTCACTACTTAGTCCTCTCCCTCACCTCCCTCTCTCTTGAGGCCTGCAGTTTCTGGCTTAAGGATGATGCGTACTTCCTTGTTCTCAGGCTGCCTTATTGTTTCTTTCTTATTGAAAATAAGAAATAAAAAACTTCTTCCAAGAAGCTTTCCTCTAGTCAAAGATATCTTTCTCCATCTTAACCCACAACCTTCTCTGCCCTACGTGACCCACGACATTTCACTTCTTGTTTACACACCTATTCATTTCATTCATATATATATATATATATGGATGGATGGATATATATGTATGTATGATATATATATATATATGTGTGTGTCATGCTTTATACATTTTTTTTTTTATTTAGCACTACAGTATTACTTGTCTCAGACTATTCTCTGGAACATTCTTCCAGTCCTTCTGGAAAGTCCTTCCACTTACACATGGAGCCATACCTTGGTGTTTTCGCTAACTACATGATTATCTGTTGACTTGAGGTATACTCTACTCTCAGGTTAAGCAGGAAGAAGAGGATCCCCCCCCCATGTGAAAAGGAACTCGCTCTCTAGTGACCCTGGAAGGGACAAAAGTCATCTGGGCCTCCCCTTCAGGAAGAACCAGGCACTGTGCTGTGTGTGGCCCTGAGACTCTGTCACTCTGTTCTGGTCCCCTTCCACACCTGTCTGCTGAACTGTCAGAGCACAGGGACAAGTTAGGAGAGATGGAAACTGTGAGAGCGGGTGACCCACTGGTGCCCTCTTCAGGGCTTAATGCTGATTTAGGAGTTGCAGAGTCAGGATACCACTAACTTGAGGAGCTGAGTAACGAAGGTCTGTTCATACCTTCCTTAAAGATTTATAAGATGGGGAGGCACTGCTCACTCCTGCTCCAAAAACAAAGGGCAATAGCTGGAGGCAAAGAGAGTGGGAGCGTTATTTTACTACAACTCCAAGGAGAGATGTGCACAACCTCAGGTAGAAGGTAATGGCGGCAGAACTCAGATCCCAGGTCTGAAACTAGCCTAGTCTTTGAGGTTACAGAATGTTCCCTCTCATTAGTTGGGTTTTTCCCTTCCAGTTTCTCCCAAATTCTTAACTCCTTTCAAACCCCAAACTACTATTCAGAAGTCAGTACTACTGGCAGGTGTAGCCTTTAAGAGGCGGGGACTAGGGAGTGTTCTTTAGATTCATGGAGGCATCTTCCTAAAGGGGATGATGAAAAATTGGTCTTCATTTTTTCTTTCAAGACAAAAATGGTTTTAGTCCACCAGGCATACCTGCCACGTGTCCCCAATCCCAAACCAGCAGAGCCAACTGATCGTGCACTGAAACCTCTAACACTGTGAGAAACAAACAAACAAATCTTCTCTAAGAGTTGGCTACCTCTGATATTTGTTATAGTCACGGAAAGTTAACAAAGTTATATAAAGAGTCAGGTGTTGATCTTTTCAACCTTAATAAGAAACTAAGCCAATACATCTTTTCTATATCCATTAATGAAGGGAGTGTTACCTACCTGGCCACCCAGGGACTAGGCTCCCTTGAAAGGGCAAGAAAGCCATCCTGGGATGCTCGGATGCCTGACTTTGGAAGCAAAGGACAGGATCGGTCTAGTTCGCAGAAGACCTGAACTTAGCTGGGAGGATTTCTTTGATAATGAAATTAAAGTTTTCCTTTAAATTTTAAGGGGCATTCCTTAGCTTTTGGCGAAAGCCCATATTACCATGAAATAGACTGGATGTGGGGAGGTGTGTGAGGCATAAATTCACAGCGTAATGACTACTATATAGCAAGTACCCAAGCGCCCACCCTTGAGGTTAGAAGCCAGGGCATCAGAGCACGGCCAGTACCATCCAGGGTGCCATTTGTATGTTTGTGGCTATATTTTTAAAAGATTCATTTATTTTATTTTTTATGGATGAGAGCTTTGCCTCCATGCATGCATGCATACTATGTGTGTGTGGTACCTGTGGAGGTCAGAAGAGGGCGTCAGATCTCCTGAGACTGGAGTTATAGAGAGTTCTGAGCCATCACATGGGGGCTGGGAGTGGAACTTGGTTCCTCTACAAGAGCAGCAAGTGCTCTTAACTGCAGAGCCATTTATTTACATTTTGAAGCAGGGTAGATGAAATGACCTAAACAATGGGTTTTCAACCACTGGAATTATTCTGCCAGGATGACTGGGGTCTTCTTTGTCTCAAGAAACAATGTACAGACAATTCCCCTTCAAGGAGACAAGCTCTGAAACAAATGCTCTCCATTTCAGTGGAAAAAAAAGTAGGTTTCTCTTCAAGGGCTATACTACAATGATAGACAGGCAGGCAGGCAGACAGACAGACAGACAGATCATATATAGTGATGGATGTTTCAGATTTTATAAGCTTCATTAACATTCTGTCACTTGATGAGGGAGACATCATCATTTTTGAATGGAGGTCTGAGTCTGAGGACAATCATCATCATAAGGTAATAAATTGGGGGCCAGTTCCAAATAGAAAGTGAAGGCCCTAGAAAGTTCTAGTTTCTCTGATAACACACTGCACTAACTCTGCTGTGGCCTCCTGCTGTCTCAATAGGCACCTTGTTACCAGAAGACTTTTTGTGTGTATTAACTGAATGCATTTTTGCATGAATAAGTCCAGCAGACAAGCAAACAAAGACTTTTTTGTTTATCAGCTTATTAGTTCTGATGCTTATGCGTGGCTTTTTAATATTATCCAAAATATGAAAAAAGTGGACTTATGATTTCAAAAAATTAGCAGCGTAGTACACAACTCAAAATTACAGAGAAGCTTGCTAGGATTTCACATTTCTCTCTCTTTCTCTCTCTCTCTCTCTCTCTCTCTCTCTCTCTCCCCCCCCCCCCCCCCCCGCCCTGACACTCTTGTTACTCCTAGATGAACTGGGGTTCCATTTCCAGACAAAATTCAGAAAAAGTTATAAGCTCCCCAGAAGACAATTTAAAAGTGAAAATCAAGAAATAGAAAAGATTGTGTTGTGCCCCCTGCTTTTGGGAAGGACAGGAGGCTTGCTCAGAGCCTGGCTTTCTGCGCAGAGCCACCTAGTGCTCACGACTACGAACTTGTTTTTCTTTCACCACAGGTGGAAAGAGTAAATTCCACAATCCTGAGATTTGACAAGTCATTATTTGGCTTATGGAGAGTCCTAACACCAGCCAAAGAGTCCTCCAGACAGCTTTTACTTCAGAGACCATTAGCCCTGTTACCAACGGCGGTGTAATCTCTGCTTCTGCCCAGAAATCAGCTGCAGAGGAGTCTGAGCTCCCATGGAGACATCAGTCAGCTCTTCCCACACCTGCCCTGGGGATCCCAGGGGTCTGTATGAATTAATCCCGGCTGTAGCCAAGAAGCATCTACAGAGGAAGGTGGCAGCAGACTTTTGGTGGGCACTGGGTACCATAGAAGCATGACTGAAGGAAGTTAAGGTACTTCAAGTTAAGACGAAGTACGGGTTGTAGACGACTAGCTTTTTATTCTTAGGCAGAATTTTCATTACTCTGAACATTATACATTCAGCTATAAATTAGACATAGTGACAATTCCATTCTACCTTGCAAACGTCACAGGTGAGAGACCCGGGTGCCAATGATTTTAGGAAAAAGAAGGAAGAAATGATTTAAAAAAAAAAAGTTCTCCCACTCATTCATAAAAGCACACCCATGGGGGAATCCAGACACCATCAAAAGTACAAAGCCCTTGAAAGTAGAGCTGGGAGAAGAGGGCTAACTTAGCTGTCGAGACAGACAGCTGGCTCCCAGGTAATCAAAGGAGCCTGGCCCTGTCAGAATCCATTTGGCAAGACAGAAAAGAGCTGGGTACTCCCACTTGGGGCCCTAGCATCCTGCTTCCTGGCATGAGGACCCACAGAACAACATCTTAAGATGACTGTCAGCTAGTGAAGCCATGGATGTTCTGGGTTGTTCAGGGAAATGATAGAGTACCTGGTCCTCAGTGGGAACTGAACCAGGTAATCTCCGAGGGGCTCGTGATCAGAAGATCTTTGATGTGTCACACCCTCTTTACTTGGAATCTTACATGAATAGAAAGAACCATCTCAATAATTCTAGGTAAAC
>CAJQZJ010033126.1:7696472-7717197 GCA_907164525.1 Lophiomys imhausi | reverse complement strand
TAACTTCCTCGGGATAGGGATGAGCAATGAGAAAAGAACAGATAGATAATTAGAAGATAGAAACTTTCAGACACCTTCCATCTTCCAGGAAGGCAAAGAGGTTGAAAATTGAGTTCAATAAAAAATTTTTTAAGGTTTTTTAAGACAGAGTTTCTTTGTGTATCCTTGACTGTCCTGTACTCACTCTGTAGACCAGGCTTGGCCTTAAACTCACAGAGATCTGCCTGCCTCTGCCTCCCAGGTACTGGGATTAAAGGCGTGCACCACCATTCCTGGCCAATAAAATTTTTTATTGAAAAAATGATTTTAGTTTATTCAAAATATTTTTATTTTATTATTTTTTCAAAATATTCTATTAGCACATAGTGTTGGATTTCACAAAGATAACCTCTCTCAAGTATATCATGTACTTTGACTATATTCATCCCTCCTTTATTCCCTGAGTTATAAAAACTTTTTTAATGATTTATTTATTTTTATTTTATGTGCATCAGTGTTTTGCCTGCATGTGTGGCTGTGTGAGGGCATCAGATCCCATGGAACTGGAGTCACAGACAGTTGTAAGCTGCCATGTGGGTGCTGGGAATTAAACTCAGGTCCTCTAGAAGAGGAGCCAGTGCCCTTGACTGTTGAACCTCCAAGTTATAAAACAAAACTCAAACAAATGAGATTCAATGAGTTTAGGAGCTGGTGAATTGAAGGTCCTGAGATACCGTGCTCAGGTGAAGGGCAAGATCCTATGTGCCTCACTGTTAGTCACTCTGAGAGAAGATTGTTGGAGTCCCTGAATTTGTACTTGGGTTGTCAGAAGTGTCCTGATTCTGTGTATTCCATTTGTGGCCTGCATCTCACATGCAGACAGTTTTTTTGAAGTTAACCCATAATCTGTGGAGTCTGTGCTAACTCAGGAGTGCGTCAGGATTGCACTGAATTGTAGGACACCATGAAAAAACTGTTCAGTGTTGGACAACACATAATTTGGTGTCAGAAACAAAAATGAGGGGAAAAGGAGAACAAGCAAACAAAAACACCACAGCTGGCAAACTTGAAAGTCATGTTCTCGCTTCCCACTTCTTTCCTCTCTCGAAATCTATGAACAGTTTGTAAATTTCCACAATAATGGAGAGGCCTCCCTCTCTAATCATCAGGAAACCAGAGGATGCTGTTCGGTGGATTTTATCGTTCAGTGGTTTGAGTGAGAAATGTCCCTCATAGTTTAGGGGGTTTGAACTTCTGGCCCCTAGTGGGTGGTGCTGTTTGGGGAAGTTCAGGACGTGCTGCCTTGCTGGAGGAGTGTGTTTGCGGAGCTCTGAGAGTAAAAATGCCTCTCCTACTTCTAGTTTGTTCACTTTGCTTCATGTTTGCAATTCATGATGAGAACACCCTCAGCTGCGACTCCAGCAGCCACACTTGCTTGCTGACACTCTTTCCCACAGGACAGACTCTTATCCCTCTGGAACTATAAGCCAAATAAACCCTTCCTTCTGGAAGTTGTCTTGGCCAGGATATTTTTATCACAGCAGCAGAAAAGCAACTAATACACAGTTATAATTTTCTTTACCATCAACAGAACCAAAAGTTTAGACTTCTTTGGTCTCTGGAAAATATATACATAGTAAGCTCTCATAAAGTTCTCTTGTCTCTATTTGTTTACAGAATATAGAAATAAAGGAAAATAAATCTAGCAAAATGGAGGAGGGGTTAAAGGTAGGATAAGCCATGCTGTGAATTAGAAGTTTAGACAATTAAAATTTATGAGTAAGTTTGTGTTTAACTAACATTAAGGTTAATGTCCATCAGTCTTAACCCTAACCCACCAACTTTCCCAGCAGTTAGCTGATACAGGACTAGGTGTTCAACGAGTACAGTGTTTCACATACACAGGGCCCAGTCATGAAGATTCTGAGATATTAATAGGAGGGAATTTCTTTATGCCATTATATATATATATATATATATATATATATCCCATTTTATTACAGCCATTGCAAGTAATCAGTTTGTAACTGTTTTATGTTCTCATTATGTCCATTTTAGAAATGTCTTTATTACACTCCATGAGAGAAAATGAGTGTTTCTTGATGTGCATGTGTTATGATCTCAAAAGGACTTTCTCCTTCCAGTTCCCTTGTACAGCAATTTTCTCATTTCCTCAGCAACTACAGGTCTAAAGAAAAATGGAAGATGAACCAGGTCTTACCTTATGAGCCAATAGGAGAGAAAGATGAATCCTTACCTGGTCTTTGCTGAAAGTAACCAAACACTGATAAGCATTATCTGCTGATGCAAATATGTGGGGGGGATTCGAGGAACGTTTCACCCCATGATAGAGCCTGGAAAACTAAGGAAAAAGATATAACTCATTGAAAGGATCCTTCAAATGCTCTACTGGACCATTTAATGCTTTCATTGTCTATTAAAGAAAAACAAGGCTTTTCACTTTAGGGGGCTCACCACTTCTGGAAAGCAACAGGAGTCTGCAGGCCTGTGTTCTGACCCCTGTTCTTCATTACTGGCTACACAAGCTTGGGGAAGGACACTACCTGCCCTACCTGTCTGCTCCTCTACTGAATCGGCATAATAGTTACAGCTTTTTGGTCTCATAGGGTGATAAGAAGTGACCTAACCCAGTGTTTGGCATATAGCAAGCATTCAATAATTGTTAACTTTTATTCTTGCTCCTTGCTTTAAGAAGTTTCTCTCCAAAGATTAAAAAAAAAAAAATCCCATTTGTGTCAAATTATTGTCTACAGTTTAGGATGTCAGCCCCATGACGAAAGAAGGGTTACATAGTTTTAATGCCACTTCATTTTATTTGCATATTTGATTTTTTTTTCCAGTGTCGGGATTTGAGCCAAGGGCCGTGTGCATGCTAAACAATTCTCTATTGAGTTTCATCCCCAGACCCCAGCTTGTGATTTTTAATCACTCATGAAGGAGCAAAATGCTTTTAAACCAGTCCTCACCTGTGAAGAGTATATGCTTAGATTCTGGAAGGGGTTTAAGGCAATTAGAATATCTCCAACATAGGTGTAGATCAGCGCTTCTGCATACCGCTTCTTCAGCCAGTGGATAATTGTATCCTAAGAGGAGAAACAGCCTTGGGAGTTACGCGGCCAATCAGGCAGAGACTCTGAAAGTAGACTGACTGAGCTTCTTACACTAACATTCCTGTCTAAAAGAGTAAAGCAGCCCATCCAAATCTTTTTTTTTTTTTGTTTTGTTTTGTTTTGTTTTTCGAGACAGGGTTTCTCTGTGTAGCCCTGGCTGTCCTGGACTCACTTTGTAGACCAGGCTGGCCTCGAACTCGCAAAGATCCGCCTGCCTCTGCCTCCCAAGTGCTGGGATTAAAGGCGTGCGCCACCACTGCCCGGCGCCCATCCAAATCTTAACAGACTCTTAATGGTTCTAAATCTCTAAAATGACAGCAGTTGCCTCCAAAGACACAATGATAAGGACAGCAGTTGCCTCCAAAGACACAATGATAAGGACTTGCTGAAAGAACTAAGAGTTGCTGGCAGGCCGGAAGTGGTGGCGCACGCCTTTAATCCCAGCACTGGGGAGGCAGAGGCAGGCGGATCTCTGAGTTGGGTCAATCTGGTCTACAAAGTGAGTCCAGGACAGCCTGGGATACACAGGGAAACCCTGTCTCGAAAAACAAAAACAAACAAACAAACAAAAAAAGAGTTGCTGACCAGCACCGAGATAGCTAATGAAGATTTTAGTTGTTACTGGGGTAGGGCGGTCCTTGTCTAGTCAGAAGGTTCTACCTATAATGAGATTTAACTGTGTGTGACAGATTCCCCAGGTTCCTGGAACCGAACTTGGGTCTCTTGGAAGAGCAGCAATTACTCAGCCTATTTACAGCCGAGCTGTCTTGCCAGCCCTAGGAATTTCATTTCTCAAAAGTAACACTTAAAGTCTGGATTATGGGCCTATGGAGTTGAACATGTGGTGTTACACACTAGTGATGGGTGTGTTGATGCTGAGGGTCCCCAACATTAGAATCCACAGATGCAGAAGCAGCTGGTTCAGCCCAATTAACAGCCCAGGAAAATGCAAGTATTCTGAATGAGGGATTATCATAGTTCTCAGATTTCAAATCTGAGTTATATTAACTCCACTGTCTCTGTAAATGAAACATCTCCTTATGAAGAACAAACACCTGCTTTCAGGGTAAACTGTATTTTTTTAATTTTTCAAAAATTTTATATTATAAAATTTTTTATTTTATGATTTAAATTTTTAACTTTAAAATTTATAATTTTAAAATTACAAAAATTTTATATTATAAAATAAAATATATTTCATTAAATACAAAATGAATTTAAGTTGGTGGGTTTCATTAGTCAGGCCTATGATATAAAGGGTTTTACTAGAAAAATTTTTTCATCATTCCAAAACTAGAAATGAGCACATGGAGCATCATAGTCTTAGCAATTGAATGTTCCTTGAGCTTCTCTCCATAGCTAACCAGACATTTAAATTTCTGCACGACTTTACAAAACTGTGACTCACATACAAGGGCCAGAGAAGGGACAGGCCACCTGTGTGAGCCATAAGCCACCCATGAGAGCTGTCTACTGAGTATCCAGTACCTCATGCAGGACCTCGAGATTGACCAAGTCATCCTCAAGGCAGCGTTCACCAGCATCCTCCATTCGACAGGGTCTTCTGGTATGCATCCTTTCGTGCCTGGAAACATGAAGAGTATCACCACCCAGACAGTGAGTGCTGTGGAAGAAGGCAGGTGACCAGACGGCTCACTTGAGAACTCAGCACATCCACATCACACATCTAGCAACCTCAGTGATGGTAAGGGCAAAGCCAGTCTGGACATCACACTCAGGCTGTGGAGCCCTCAGGGGAAGGGGACCCCTAATTTCAAGTCTTTCTTCCAACACAGTGAAGAACTTTACCAAATGGATCCACTAAACATACATTTTTGTTGTTGTTTCCTGAATTCCAGCTGCAGCACTTCCAGGAGGTATGTTCTACATTTCTTTTTTTCTGCTCAGTGTGACACAAGGTACCTGTCCACCTGAGTATAATGTTTCATATGCAAGGAATGAAAATCCTGATTATATATATAAAACTACAGAAAATTTCAAAGAATAATGTTGTAAATATCAAAGAGTTGGTTATGGCTTTCATTTTATCTTGTTTGTTTGTTCAAAATTCCTTTGAGACCTTTCCCCAAAATAACTCCTCTCCTGAGGTGACCACTATTGGGTACATCCTCTCAACCTATTGATCAAATGCATACATGTATCTACGGACAGTGCAGTATTCTGGGAGTTCTACTTAGCAAATATGTTTTTTTTTAATTCAACATTATCTATTTTGCTTTCTTAACATCTATTTATGTCCATGCGGACTTTTGTGCATCCACAAGTATGTGTCCACATGCCCTCATGGAAATCAGAAGACGATTTCCAGGAGTCACTTCTCTTCTTCCACCTGGGTCCTGGGGATCGAATCCAGGTCATGAGGCTTCTGTGGCAAGTGCTTCTACCTGTGGAGCCACCTTTTCAGACCCATGCTTATAATTTCCTATTGTAGGGCATTGCTTTCCAGGTATTCCAAAAACTTTAGTTAAACTAAATACAAATCCCCTTTGGTATTCCAAAGTACAGTAGTTTTGTTTTGGTATTTGGTTACTTGTTTTTTATCAAGGTCTCATGTATCCCAGGCCAACCCCTTAGAACTATGTCAATAGAGAATGAGGTCACACTGCCTGTCCTCCTGCCTCACCTCCTGAGTGCTGGGATTACAGGTGGTCACCACCATGCCCAGTTTGCCTGGTGCTGGCAATCCAACCCAGGGCTTTGTATAAGTTACATAAGCACTCTACCAACTGAGTCACAACCCAACCCAAAATGTAATGCTTTAAGTATTATTTAAAATTTTTATTACTTAAAAGTAGGCTTTCCCATAATTCCCTTTGTGAAACTGAAATATTCAATGTGGTAGTTGGGGAAAGCCCTGACCTCTAGCTTAAAAACTCTGTCCCAGTCTCATGGTTGTGAATCAATAATGAGACACCCAGTAAATGCCTCCTCATCATCAACTCGGCACTCTTCCTCGATAAGTGAAATCATTCATGCCTAGTCTATCTGTCTCACAAGTGGCTAGGAAAGCACATACCGTCTTGGGTACAGAAATTCAAATGAGATTTTAAAATACATCAAGTACTATTCTTAGGTCCTTATCAAAATTTGGAAACATCAGTTTGCATAACTCCTTTCATGACTCAGAATGCCATTAAATTATATGTGTAAAATGTCCTCTTACATCCTATAAATTCACCAGTAGGGTAGTATCGCTGCTTTCCTGGGTGGTGCCATACGCCCAACATCATCATAGTTTAAAGGGTGTCACCCTCTGATGCAGTTCTCTCTCAATGTGTCCCTCAGCTGGCTTTATGTGATGTTTTGCTGGAGAGTACCATACAAACATTACAGAGTCTTCATGTGTACTTTTCTCCTTGCTACATAAGCAGAGGAAGTAGGTAGTGAAACACCTTTGAGTCTGCTACCCTGAGGCTTCCTTCCCAATCCCTGTCATCAGTAGTTTCAGATTAGAAGGTTCATATGAAGCATATTAGTTACTACCAGTACTAAAGCCAGTTTTATGGAAAAAGCATAAAATAAAAATGAGGCTTCATTTTATTTACTCTAATCAAATCAATAATGTAAGCATCCTTTTTTTTAATTGAAAAAAATTATTTTGTGAATTTCACATCATGCACCTTGTTCCCTCCCATCTCTCACCTTCCCCCAGACCCACCCTCAATCCTTGCAATCTGTCCCAGCATAAAAAATAACAGCCATTGTGGAAGCTGCAGTGTATCTCAGTATGTCCCACAACATTCCCCTTTGTCCACACATTCTGCTTGCAAATGTTCATTATAATGACTCCTTGGTCTGGTACAAGGCCCCTGGTTTCTGCTACTCTGTCAGTACTGGAACCTCACTGGAACTCCTCTCAGATATGCTGTAACTGTCCTTGTCATGGAGATCCTTCAGTCCTGGGTTGTGGAACTGACCTCCCCTTGCACTCCAGCAGTTCATCCATGGGGTAGTTGTTGGGGTGAGCCAACTCAAAGCCCTGGTTCTGGACCTGCAAACCCCACTTGTATAGAAAGGTGCAGGGCTTGCTCTCCCAACTGCTGCAGAATGTGAAGGGCAGGGACAGTTGCTTTTTTTTCCCAGGAAATACTATTCATTCAGAAGTTCATAGGTCAGAACACTGAATGTAGACATAGCCTCTCTCCTCTCTGCCACCTACTGATACACATGTGACATAGCAGTCACATCTGCAATTCCTCTAGGGGCAGGACGTAAACATTCTTTTTTTTTTAATATTTTTTCCTTTATTTTTTATTTCTTCAAGTTACATCTCAATCGCAGTCCCCTCCCTATTCCCCCTCCAGTCCCACCCTCCCACCCTCAACTCCCCATCCTCTTCCCTTTTTTTTTTTCTTTTAAGTTTAAGGTATATCTTATTTCCCCCTACAGTTTCCCATTTCAGTCTAACAAATGGCTCTTGGGACAAGACAAAAATACATATGGACTGGACATTGGGAATGTATGCTAAGCCATATAACTCTTATAATCGTGGCCTATTTATTTCTGTTGTTTTGTATTGTATTTATAGTTATAAGAAAAAGAACCATTATTTGGACTGAAAGGAAGAGCTGTTGGGGGGAAAAATAAATACCTTAAACTAAAAAAAAAAAAAAAAAAAGAAGGGAAGAGGATGGTGGGGCTGAGGGGGAGGAGGGTGGAAGGGTGGGACTGGAGGGGGGAGTAGGGAGGGGATTGTGATTGAGATGTAACTTGAAGAAATAAAAAATAAATTATTAAAAAAAAAAAAAAGAATGTCCACTTTCACCATATCCCTTCAATATAGTACTTGAAGTTCTTGCTAGAGCAATAAGACAACTAAAGGAGATCAAGGGGATAAACATCGGAAACAAAGAAGTCAAATTATCCCTATTTGCAGATGATATGATAGTATACATAAGTGACCCCAAAAATTCCACCAGAGAACTCTTACAGCTGATAAACACCTTCAGCAACGTGGCTGGATACAAAATTAATTCAAAAAAATCAGAAGCCCTTCTTTATACAACAAACAAATGGGCTGAGGAAGAAATAAGGGAAACAACCCCCTTCACAATAGCCACAAACAACATAAAATACCTGGGGGTAACTCTAACCAAGCAAGTAAAGGACCTGCACAACAAGAACTTCAAGCACTTGAAGAAAGAAATGGAAGAGGCCTTTAGAAGATGGAAAGATCTCCCATGCTCATGGATAGGTAGGATCAACATAATAAAAATGGCTATCCTACCAAAAGCAATATATAGATTCAATGCAATTCCTATCAAAATACCAACACAATTTTTTATAGACTTGGAAAGAGCTATTCTCAATTTCATATGGAACAACAAAAAGCCCAGAATAGCTAAATCTCTCCTGTACAATAAAAAAACATCTGGAGGTATTACCATCCCAGATTTCAAGCTGTACTATAGAGCAATAGTTGTAAAAAGAGCATGGTATTGGTATAGAAACAGACCAGTAGATCAATGGAATCGAATTGAAGATCCAGAAATAGACCCACACACTTATGGCCACCTAATTTTTGACAAAGAAGCCAAAACGGCACAATGGAAGAGGGACAGCATCTTCAACAAATGGAAATCCAACACCCCTTCATGCTAAAAGTTCTGGAGAGAACGGGCATACAAGGGCCGTACCTAGAAATAATAAAGGCAATATACAGCAGGCCAGTGGCCAACATCAAAATAAATGGAGAGAAACTTGAAGCATTTCCTCTAAACTCAGGGACATAAGCATTCTTAATGGTTAACCAGAACAGTGTCTCCATGCCTCTTTCTGGGTTTCATAAGAAGTTCCCAAACAGGCTGAATTACAAAGAGACCTGTTGAGGGAAGGTCTAATAACTTTGTTTCTGATAAGCTGCTTTCAATGCTGAGTCTGATTACCGCCTCTTCTGAGGCATTCTCTTGATTGGTTAATAAAAGTCGCTGATGGCCAATTAGCTGGGCAGAAAGAGTATAGGAAGGCGGGACTTTCTGAGATTAGAACAGAGGAACCATGTGCTTTGGAGAGAGGATTAATTCATTCCAGCCAGGAGCAGGAAGAAGGAAGACACACACCATGGGTTAGAAAAAAGAACCTCATTCCACATGGCCAGGAACATCGGCATAGCGTGGAGAATAGCAGTCCAAGGGGACGTATGCATATATGGGGTCTTAGTTGGGTAATAGAATTAAGAGCTAGCTTAGATGGGCCAAGATTGCTCATTTCAGGCCAAAGCTTGTTAAAATCCACGTGGTGTCTGTGTGCTCGTTTATAATGGCTGGTTAAGGATTAACAGCCACCATTCAATTAACAATAATATAAATACTACTAAATAATTTAATTAATTTTATCTACAGAGACCTTGTCTCAAAACAAGGGAACAGGGGAGGAAAATGCTAATTTTCACTGTAATTAAGAGCTTCCATCTGCATTCTTGTTTGCCATTTTATTAAGTAAAATACCAGGAGTGTGCATACTTCTGCCGCAAGTCCCTTCTATATAAGCCTAGCATTTGTCCCCTTAAAGTTCAACATAAAGAACTCAACAAAAAAAACTCAACTTTTTAATAAAATAACTGAAATCATTGTATTAATTTTAGTCAGCTTACCTGTGTCCTTACTCATGCCCAGTAATTGTGTGAAATAAACCATTTGATAAAGAAAGTTAGCAAGAGTCTCAAGAGACTCAGTAGTTAAGAACACTGGATTGCAGGGTGGAGAGATGACTCAGCAGTTAAGAGCACTGACTGCTCTTCTAAAGGACCTGGGTTCAAATCCCAGCACCCACATGACAGTTCACAGCTGTCTTTAATTGCTGGGCATGGTGGCACACACCTTTAATCCCAGTGCTTGGGAGGCAGAGTCAGGCAGATCTCTATGTGCTTAAGGCCAGCCTGGTCTACAAAGTGAGTCCAGGACAGTCAAGGATATACAAAGAAACCTTGCCTCAAAAAACCTAAAAAAAATAAAATAAAGGACACTGGCTGCTCTTGCAGAGGACCCTGGTTGTATTCCCAGCATCCACATGGTAGCTCACAACCATCTATAACCCTAGTTCCAAGGGATCTAACTCCCTCTTTTGGCCTCCAAGGGCATGAGGCATGTGTGTGGTGTACAGACACTGCCCACTGGGCTGATTCTATAAAGAAGGAGCAAACGTTCCCTGCCTGAGTCTTCATTTGAAGGCAACTAAATACTCAGGGTGGAATTCCTGAGCAGCTGTCTCAGGATTCAGGGAGGTGAGTGGTCACAAACAGACGGGGAAAGAAACTAGAACTCAAGAACCCAGCAAACCAGTGTGCTTCCTTGGGGTGTTTTCCTCCTGCCACTACTGGCCCCGCCTGCTGGAGGGATGCCCTTCATGCTAGATGATGTTTTTGTAGACAGCTCAAGATGAAAACACTGGCAAACCTCAGCTGCAAACTCAGAAACAAATCGATTGTAGCATGAAGTTGATTCAGTGTGCACAGACACAACTCCACACCACCAGGATCTAAGCTGGTATTCTGCAAGGCCACCAGCAGATTGTCCGCAGCTACGGCAGTATATCTGTGTGTGTGTTTGTCTGTATCATGCACCTAACCTCTGAGAGTCATACCAAGGAGCTTGAATCTCATCAAAATCTTCCCTCAAGGATCTATACAAAACAACTTGAAAAAGATATTTTAATTACTATTATTAGCACTGTGAGACCACCTCTCCTGCTGATGGGTAATTTAATCCTTGGAGTTAGTATTTGCTCAAGATTGTAGTTAGAAATCTAGACGTTGGTGTTGATGTAAGATATTCCCACTCTGATAAAGACCAGTTCAATGATTCAACCAGACACACACACACAGACACACAGACTCTCACACAGGAACACATGCATACACACACATATATATACACATGCACACACATGATCACCCACATATACATACATATATGCATACACACACACACACACACACACACACACACACACCACACTCCAGTAGCTATATTTTTGCCCTCTCCAATCCAAGCTCCTCTGAAAAGGGTACCTGCTTCATTTTCCTCCTGTGGTGGGTGTTTAGAGAGTTAAAAATCATTGATTCCTCATGCTAATCTCTTTCAAAAATTTCTTGGACTTCAGAGAAACTTATTAAAAGTGTTACATTTCTCTACTTTTAGTTAAAATCAACAAAATTAAATTTGGTTCAACTTTATTTTTCTGTTTTCTTGAGTGAAGTGGTTTGTTGTCACTAGCAAACTAGGATTTTCTAAAACTCTCATGCTCCACCTAGTGCCTTAACTTAAGAACAGCATCTTGTTTAATACAAAAATTACAGATCTTCAACTTAAAAATACTTGGATTTGGCACAGGCCTTTAATCCCAACATTTGGGAGATAGAGAGAAGTAGATCTCTGTGAGTTCAAGGCCAGCATGGTCTAAAGAAATAGATCTATGACAAGCCAGAGAAACCCTGTCTTGAAAAACAAAAGAACCAACCAAACAAAAAAATACTTGGGCTGTGTAGGAGACACAGAGTGAGATAGCATTGGGGAACGACACTTGTTAAGCACACCAGCCTATGTTCTCCAAAGGAAGAAAGTGACTGGTGTCTGGTCACCGGGAAGGCTGGAGTGGATGCTGTCTGACAACCTGTGATCATTTTTCTCTTCTGTGAAGCCAGCGTCCTAAATCCCCCAGTATCCTGAGCCTTGTCTAGACCCTTATCCTGAGCCTAGTCTCCCAGTGACTGGAACCCATCCTTATGAAAGAGTCCCAGTACCTCCCATCCTCCATCAATAGAGTCTATCCTTATGCTTGTTACAAATCCTTCCTCCTTAGGCCCTCACCCTGAGCACTGTTGGTCAGTCAATAGAACTGATTCTTACTGAAATGGTCACAGGTTCTTTGCTACTTGGCAAGAGAGTTCCAGGTAGTTATGCCTAAAGCTTTGTTGTGTTGGTTGTCATGTGGAAACCTCTTCCTAAAGTTTTTTTGTGCTTAAATGTGTAAGAAAAACAAACCACAATGTCAGACTCTGGGAGTTTTAACCCAGTGCCTGCTAAAAAGGTGCTGACTCGAGTTTCATCCTTCACCTCATGTGGATCTTTTCCTTGCCAGCCGTGATGATTACAGGGTTCTCTTAGGGTTGAGTATTCCAATGTTTATATAGATACATAGAACATTTTATTAAATAAAGGTGTATAGTAATATATAGATTTGTTTTGTTTTTATCATACAAAGCATGTTGTCCACTATTTCTACTTTTAACACACTTCGTGTACATATAAGCATCCAGAAATACTATATGCTCCAAATGAGTACTTAAGTCCTGAAGTGCTGAGTGAGCCAATGGCTGTAAGTAAAGTGCAGCTTCAGTGGCTCAGAAGACATTCTGAAATTCCATTGAAGTCTATACTGCCTTTTTCTGTACTTGCTGCTTGAGTTTATGAGGATAATAAGAGTGTGGGATTTGAAGCTAGGAGGGAAAGCTCTGCAGTCTGGTTTGGGTTGGATGAGGCAGAGGATACAGAGTCGGGCTGACTTCAGATTTCAGGAATCAGTGATGAAATTTGAATCTTAAGGTAGAAATTGGGGTGAGTCTGAATCATCAAATCCAAGGAGCTGAAGAACGGACAGACCCAGAGATGGGCTGAGATCCCTAAGACAACTATGGGCGTGCATGGAGCAGGTGACAGGCTGCTCTGGACTGTGTTTAGCCCGGGCCAAGTGTGGGAAAAGCCCGGGCCATGTGTGGGAAAAGGGCCTTTGAGAACATCACGCACAGTGGCTCAGAGTAGAGTTTACTCGCTAGGCCTATGTTATAGTGAAGCCATATTGGGTGATGCTTTTAAGAGTCTCATCTCCGTGAGAGGCTAGTCCTATGTGTGATTTCCCCTCCAAAGTACACACTTAGCTTCCTGTCTTCAAGCAAAGACCCAAAGTAAATGGGTACAAATGGGTTCAGGAGCCCCACATGGCGGGGTTGGATATGGTCTTACCCTCATGCAATCGAGAGAAGGAAGCACTTCTAAATCATGACCCAAAAATGGAAGGGAACAAATTCTCTCACCTGATACTTCTCACACACCATTCACCACCAAGAACTACTCTCTGCAGGACAGTCTTTGGACAGTTGCCCTCTGGCAGACTCATCAAAAAGGTCATTTCTGCCCCTGTTCCTCCACTTCCAGAATATAGCCCTTCCTTTCCTCCCAAGGTGAAAATGGAAGAATGAAAGAAAGACTGACATGTCTATAAGATTTCATGTTTAAAGGAGGTGATGGTATTTGTTAGGGATAGGGGAAAACCAGGAATAGGGATAAAGAAGAGAGGAGATGAGGAAGAGGATCCAGGCTCAGAGACAGTGGAGCAGGGCCTCTATAGTTGTGAACACAGCCCAGGGACCATTCTCTTATCAATGTAATCAGTGACTCCAAACAGTAAGGAAAGCATTGAGCTACAACCCCTCTCTGTCATGTCAAATCCTCCACCCAAATCACTTCCATTTCAGTGTACCCTCTGATTCAGGGTCAAGGAAAATGAACCATTTCATTTGACTATAACTATACAATAATACAGCTAGTAGGAGACTGACTACCATAGATCAGCAGGTTATACTTCTCAAGCAAACATATAGACTTAAAAATAGAAAACTGTTTGAGCAGAAATCATTATAGTAACTGCCCATTTTTCACCTATGGAGTTTTGGCCATAATTCTAATAAATTGCCATTGTATTATCAATCATATTAAACAGTATATGATACTATTCCTACCTTCTCCAGGCAGTAATAAGAGTCAGGGACTAAAGCAGAAAATTAAATATCAGTTCGTTCACACAAAAGGGTGGGGGTGGGGGAGTGATATTAATTATATCAAGGTACAGATTTATTTCTTCTCTGTCGGGAAGATAGGAAGAGATTTAGCTTCCATGTGAGCAATATCCTTAGCACTTCATGTGATCATTCAGGAGGTTTTTGTTTATATGAGCATCAGGAGCCTGTGGGCATGTAGGATATGCAGTGTATGTGTGCACATACATGTTCGCAAGTAGAAGGGGATATGGGGGGCAGGGAGAAGCAAGGCTGACTGGGAAAAGCTTGGCAGGTAAGCAGTGAGAAATCTGTTTTTAAAGGTCACCACTGCAGGTTGAAAAGAAATCAGAACAACTGAAGTCACTGTTTTAATCAGCCCCAGGCAAATTACAAGGGCAGAATCCAAAAGCCATTAAGCATAACAGGGAAAAAATAACTGTTACTAAATTCTCCCAGGAAATAATACTTAGAGTAGACCTTTGGCATTTGATGGTTTAACATTTGTCATCTCAGCAAGCCCCTAGCCACCTGCAGGGGAAGGACACACTAGAACTTGTCATTTTCCTGAGCCTCACCGTTGAGTTCATGGTCACAGGGCCTTTACTGCCTCCATCACATTCCAGACCATCCATGACTTTCTCTCCTAATGACTCTCGTGGAGTGATAAAACGCACGTTTTCACGTCTATAGCTCTGATCTTTAACGACAAGGTCACATACCAGGTGATAGCAATAAATTCAAGGATTTGCAAAATGGGTTTGGGAAGGAAGACATTTTGAAGGTCAGGGAAATAGAGCCTGGTGTCATCAAAAAAATAAAATTGTTTAAAAGCATTGTCTAAAGATGCTGAGAATGTCTTACCTCCTTTAAGAGAATGTACATTTTAGATTCTTAATTGTTTTGCCTAAATCAGATGTATGCCATGGCAAAACTGTAAGTTATTGAGAAAATTTAAATTCCCTTGAGGTGCTATGTATATGTAATCATCAACATCACAGAGCGATACTGACCAAATCTCGATAATACAGTGTTGCTTCTGCCTACATATCCCCACCCCATAGGACTGCATGGGTAGTATCCTAAAGCTATGTGGTTATAGATCTGGGTATATAGGTAGTGAGACAAGGTTGCCTTAAGCTCTGACTTTCCACAACGCTGCTTCATACAGAAGAGTTACACCCAGAGAGTGACGATGGCTCTCATATCTCAAGCCCTCACACACACACACACACACACACACACACACACACGCATGCACGCACACGCATGTGCACACGGTGTGTTTTCTGCTGTATTGTAACCAAGCCCCGGTGATGCCTACATTTGAACACTGCTCCTATCTGCCTATTACAACCAAGATGACCACTTCCCCATGGAATCTTGACATAGCACTACCTTCTATCTGTTAAGGCTCATTGGGATTGAGGGTACTCAAGAGGGATACTGAGGCAGACTGTCCTTTTGAGTAAGAGATTTATCAGAGTTGGTAACACCACATGCAGACAGGATGATGGGGGATGTGAGAAGAACTCAGGCTCACAATGCAAAATGGGAATCTCTTCATATAGGTTTCGGAGAATGAGGTCCCCATATCATGTAACCAATGAGCACCCCATAGTACCCCACTCCTGTTGGGTTGATGGGTTGATTCCTGGGTAGTAGGGGAGGGGACAAAGGTTTGGTCCTTTAACTAATAAGTGCCCATCAGATGGAATGTGTTATCTCCAATCCCTGATTGCTTAGGGTCTCTGGGATGGGGAAGAGAAGATTACAGGTTCCCAGGCAGCCTCTCAGTAGGGTGCCTGCCATTTCCAAGTAGCAGTAGGAATTACAGAGTCAACTAGGAGAGAAAGAGGCTGCTGCCAGTGACCAGAAGCTACGTCAGTCCTACTTAACACCACTTGATCACAGTAGCAGGGATTTTGCTGCTCCTGCTGCCCTCTGCCTTCCCAGCCTTCATTCTCCCTAACCATTCTGCCCAGAGTGAAGCATCCACACCCCTTCTTCCCCCTCCTCCTCAGCACCAGACTCCTTTTGCTTTCTGCTCCTTCTGTTAACACCCCTCACTCTTACCTGAGGGTTCCTCAACTTGCTAATACTTTTAAAAATGTGAATTTCTATCACACCGAAGTTTTCCATGTGCACAGCTCTGTCTTGTTTCTAAGTTCCTCTCCAAAGCTCCCAGGAGCTCAGCTCCTCCCTCCCCTTGTTCGCCATACTCCATTGAACCTCCTCTTTATCTTTATGCTAACTACCCAGTCTCTGACTAGACTCAGCCTCTGAGTTACTAAGCTGCTGTCAGACCCCCATCTGCCTTCCCTGTCCTACACCTTGTCCTCAAGAGTAACTGGAGACTTTAGATAGGGAAGGCAATGGTGGAGACAGCCCATTTGCTGGGAGCCTTTAGAGCCATGCTGTCCTGGGGGGATTCCATGTCTCTCTTAACCGCTTCACAGTATGGAGTATCATTCAGTCAGCCTGCATCCGGGTCTTCTGTGCTTTTGAGAAAACATAGCTATATTTAAATGAATTTGTCATACTCCTAATAATGAAACTTCCAAAGGCTTAGCATCTCCGTAGAGCCCAATGCCATTGCCAATTCTGATATCTTCATAGTTTTTGGAAAGCTAAAGGCTATTCAGCATGAGTTTCCTCACATTACCTCCTTCTCCCCTTCAGATTTTCAGAGTATTTGCATCTCTCTTTTATGTGTCTTTCTAACATTGAGGTTCATTCTCTCTAAGGTCAACCAACCCTCACTTAGACCCTTGGTTCATTTCTCTTGCTCCTCTATAACCCTCTCCTCTATCTTTAACGTCCCCTTTTAATTGTCTACACACAATCCTTACCCTTCATCTTTTCAAGCCTTCCCCGTCTTTTAAGAACATGCCTTCCTCCTCTTTGGTGGAACTACATGAGTTCCTCTTCTCTGAACAAGATGCTGAAATTAGAAAAAAAAAAAAAACTTTCTGACTTCCTCAAATAATGAGCAATGATCCTTGGGGCTTTGAGCCTTATTCTTTGGATCAGTTCTCAAATCCAAAACAACATTCTCTGATAGTGGGCCCATGACTGTTTGGACCATCGAAGATGCAATTTAAGGCAGGAAGCTGGAAGCTGTGAATGATGCCTGTATGTACTTGGCCTTGCATTTGATAGGATGGGGAAATAGAGTGGTCATTTGACTGCCCTCTGTCTCTTAGCGTCTTGTAATTTTGATCTGATTTCAGTGTGAACCAGGGCTGGGAGGCAGATCAGTTTGGATGGGTCATGATACCCTTCTCTCTCTCCCTAGCAAACCAAGTCGCCACCAAGTCCTGACAATGCCATGATCTTAGCATCTTCTGTTGTTCGCATTTGCTATCATTGAGTAAAAGCTTTTAAAGGGGTAACTAGTTGAAGAATCCAGAGGTAAGAATAGAAGAATTAAAAAAGTAATTGATGGGAGATGGGAAAATCATTGACTGGTAACAGGATGTAGTGAAGAGAAAACAGGTGCTGAGGAAGATGGAAGATATGACTGCTGCAGAATATTGGATCACATTGAGAGCCCTGAGTTGTGAATCTAAAAAATCTGTTGTGGGATGGCTCAGCCTTTAATCCTAGAGCTTTCTGTTTACTGTAAACAAATGGCTATGGTGTGGCTCACCTCTAAACACACACCTTTAATCCAAGAGTGTTCTGTACTCAAGATTAAATATAAAGTTAACCCTGGGTCAAGAGGTGGAGCAAGAAACCAGCTGACAGGGATTAAACAGAAAGGAGGGACACTGAGCTGTACCCACAGCCAGTGTGGAGAAGGATTTGGTATTCCTTCAGAAGGTCCTGTTGAGGGAAGGTCTAATATTGTTTTTGATACATTGAATTCAATGCTGAGATCTGGTTACCGCCCCTTCTGAGGCATTCTCTTGATTGGTTAATAAAAGTCGCTTATGGCCAATTAGCTGGGCAGAAAAGAGTATAGGAAGGCAGGACTTCCTCTGATCAGCAGGAAATCCACACACACAGAGACGCTCTCCCTTTCCGCCGGGAGACACAGAAGGAGACAGACGTCTGGAGAAGTCTGGAAGGTACTCACAGGCACATGGTGGTTTGGGGTTAACTTAGAGTAGCTAATTGAGAGTCTGCCCAGCTAAGGGCTAAGTGTTAAAATATTAAAAGGTCTCAGTGTGTTTAATTATTGGGGAAAAGACTGCGGCATCTTATATGCCCTCAGTCCAAGCAGTCCCAGGCTGTTGGATTCCCAGACTCCCCTTGAGCCCAGACAAATCTCCTGCCAAGCCACAGTAATTCTACCGGCCTAATATAACAACTTATATTAATTAACAGAGTTTAGGTTATAGGTGGTGTAGGCCACCTTTGGTCCCAGGGCTCTTTCTCCAGGATAAGTTAGGCAACCGGTTAAGGCACTCAGGCCAGGCCACCTGCTCCTCTGCCAAGCCACCGGCTACTCCGCCAGCTACTCTGCTGGTCTAATATTACAGTTTATACTTACTAATAACTACATTAATTAATTAATTTGCAGTTTTCAGGTGGCGCCCAACATGGGGCCCGAAAGCTTCCATATGGAACCATTGCATTCAAATACACATTCTAAGCTCTTCTTTGGAATCGCCTATTACAAAGAACAAGAAGTGGAGAAGTTCTCTTTATCCCATAAGGAAACAACTCTGTACACACTGTTCTAACTCACATTTATCAAATAAATTCTGAATTAGTACCAAGAAGGCACTTTTTTCAAAGAACTGTCTTCACTCTCTGTAATATATCTTAAGGCCTTGCTGTAAAACAAACGTCTACATAGATTTCTCACATTATGAACAGTGGGGCTATTAGTGCCTAACTGAAATATGTAGGCAATGAGATATAAACATATCTGGAGGCTGAGGGACTTCCAGAATGTTCATTGTTCATGTAACTTGAACATACTTTTTTACCACAACTAAAGGCCCGAATATGTCCATAAGGAACCATTGCATTCAAGAACACATTCTAAGCTCTTCTATGGAATTGCCCATTACAGACTTCAAGAACTGTAGAATTTCTCATTATCCTATGATGGAACAAATCTGTACAAACTGTTGGAATTCACATTCATCAAATATATTCGGAATTCGAACCAAGAGAGTACATACTTCAAAATGTATTTAATTCACTGTCTGAACTGTTTCTTAAGGCCTTGGGGTAAAATAAACATCTACTTTGATTTCTCATACTAGGAACAGTATGGCTGTTACTGCGTCCCTGAAAAATGTGTGCAAAGATATAGAAGCATATCTGGAGTCTGAGTAACTTCCAGGACGTTTTTAATTCATGTAACTTGAACAAACTTTTTACCACAAGTCTTAGGCCCGAAAGCTTCCATATGGATTGCTTGACACAGAAGCGGATGTCACTGTCCTCTCACACGAGTCTTGGAATCCAAACTGGCCACTTCAAAGGGTTCCTACACATTTTATAGGAATTGGTAAATTATCACATGTAAAACAAAGTGTACGATGGCTTAACTGTGTGGGACCAGAAGGGCAAACAGGGAAGTTGAGACCTTATGTGGCTGATGTACCCATAAATTTATGGGGAAGGGATCTCTTACTACAATGGGGTACTCAAATTAATATTCCTGCAATGCCAGAAATAACAAATGATGAAATGATAGATGCTTTTTAGGAAGGTATTGATATGCATACTCAACAACAATTGCAAGCTATGTCTAATGTCCAAACACAGGACACCCCAGACATTGAGATTATAGATACTTTTGAGGAAGGTATTGATATGAGTACTCAACAACAACTGCAAGCTATGTCTAGTGTCCAAACACAGGACACCCCAGGTATCGAGTTTCCAAATTTATACTAGGGCCCACTGCTGAAATTCCAACAGCCCTACCCTTGAAATGGCTATCAAATAAACCAGTGTGGCAAGAGCAGTGGCCCATAACAAAGGAAAAATTGGAGGCTCTTGAGCAATTGGTAAAAGAACAGCTGGAGGCTTATATAGAAGAGTCTACCAGCCCATGGAATTCTCCTGTGTTTGTGATAAAAAAAAGAAATTGGGTAAATGGAGAATGGTAACAGATTTAAGAGCTGTGAATAGAGTAATTCAACCTATGGGTCCTTTGCAGCCTGGTATGTCTTTTCCTTCTCTATTACCAAAGTCATGGCCCTTAATAGTAATTGATTTAAAAGACTGCTTTTTCTCAATTCCATTGCATAAGAATGATAGGGAAAGGTTTGCTTTCTCTGTACCTACTCTTAATAACAGCAGACCAATCAAGAGGTATCATTGGAATGTACTTCCACAGGGAATGTTAAATAGTCCAACTCTGTGTCAATATTTTATACAAAAACCATTAGAAATAATGCATAAGCAGTTTTCTCAATCTATTATCTATCATTATATGGATGATATTTTGTTGGCTGATTCTGATGTAGTTCTTTTAGAGAACTTATTTAAGGAAATGCAAAGAATTCTACCACTATGGGGGTTAAAAATTGCTCCTGAAAAAAATACAAAGAGGAGATTCAATCAACTATTTGGATTATAAAATAAGTCAACAGATAATAAGATCACAAAAGGTACAAATCCATAGAGACCAATTGAAAACTCTTAATGATTTTCAAAAATTAATGGGAGATATAAATTGGCTAAGGCCCACCCTTGGTTTAAGTACTCATGAGTTAAGTAATTTGTTTCAAACATTACAAGGGGATTCAAATCTAAACAGTCCAAGATGTTTAACTGCAGAGGCAGAAAAGGAATTAATATTGGTTGAACAAAGATTGCAAGATGCATACATAGATCGAATTGATCCCCAACT
>CAJQZJ010033126.1:7671960-7696072 GCA_907164525.1 Lophiomys imhausi | reverse complement strand
GCTTGGCCAGAAGGCTGAAGATGATGCTCCAATGTTCTAGAAACTGGGGACTGTCTAGGCAGCCAGTTGTCTGTCATTTCATAGTTTTGGAAGTTGCTTGCTCTTCACTTCCTATCTATTCAGATATATTTATCCTTCTCAGGTTTCTGATGTGATTGAAGACTACATAGTTATGACATTACAGTAAATTTTAAATCATCTAGGAATTAAAAGGATGTTTTCAGGTTAAGATGGTTTAGTTAATAATGTAAATTAGGATGGAAGTTGAATTAGGTATAGATCCTTAAACTCATCAAGAGAGATATATGTCATACCTTTTAGTTTTCATAATTGTTTTTATTGTATGTATTGTTATTGTTACTGTATTGTGTTTATTGTTAAGAAAAGGAGCCTTTTGCTAGACTTAAAGGGGTAGATGTTGAGGGAAGGTCTAATATTATTTCTGATACATTGAATTCAATGTTGAGATCTGGTTACCGCCCCTTCTGAGGCATTCTCTTGATTGGTTAATAAAAGTTGCTTATGGCCAATTAGCTGGGCAGAAAGAGTATAGGAAGGCAGGACTTTCTCAGATCACAGCAGGAGTTACGCACACACAGAGACTCTCTCCCTTTCCGCTGGGAGACACAGAAGGAGACAGACGTCTGGAGAAGTCTGGAAGGTACTCACAGGCACATGGTGGTTTGGGGTTAACTTAGAGTAGCTAATTGAGAGTCTGCCCAGCTAAGGGCTAAGTGTTAAAATATTAAAAGGTCTTGGTGTGTTTAATTATTGGGGAAAAGACTGCGGCAGCTTATATGCCCTCAGTCCAAGCAGTCCCAGGCTGTTGGATTCCCAGACTCCCCTTGAGCCCAGGCGAATCTCCCGCCAAGCCACCGGTAATTTTACCTGCCTAATATAACAACTTATATTAATTAATAGAGTTTAGGTTATGGGTGGTGTAGGCCACCTTTGGTCCTGGGGCTCTTTCTCCAGGATAAGTTAGGCAACCGGTTAAGGCACTCAGGCCAGGCTGCCTGCTCCTCTGCCAAGCCACTGGCTACTCCGCCAGCTACTCTGCTGGCCTAATATTACAGTTTATACTTACTACTAACTACATTAATTAATTAATTTGTAGTTTTCAAGGTCCTTTGGGTTGGCTCCTTCCAAGGCTCCTTCAGAGTTTCCTTCAGAGGTTTTCTCTTTCAGAGTTCTTTCTCCTTCAGAGAGTTCTTCTTTCTTTGGGTTTTCTCCTTTGGGGTTTTCTCCTTCTAGGTTTCTTTCTCTAGGTTCTTCTGGGCTTTTTAGCTTCGGGCTTTTGGCTGGGACATTGGTGGAATAAGAACATCAGCTGGGTGCTTTCTCTACCTCTCTGAGCTAGCAAGTTTTCAACCCAGCATCTGGCTCCTGAGTCTTCTTTGGTAAAATCAAATGACTGGGATATTTTAGGTTTTTGTTTTGGTTTTTGGTTTTTTGTTTTTGAACAACATGTGACTATTACAATGGGGAGATGAGTAAGGAAATCAAAGTCTGGAAAAGCAGGGAGCAGGAAGATCCATAATCCTCCCTGGACCCTCAGAGAGTGAGGTGGAAGGTGGTGCTGGGCAAGAACACTGTGGGTAAGTGGTCATCTCAGACATGATGAACAGATAGTATGACACTCAAGAGTATAGGATCAAGGCCAGTCATCATGGGGGATTGGTCGCAATCCAGCAGAATAATCTAGAACATATACCTGCCTGGAACTCTTCAGTGGCTCCTTTCTGCCTAAGTCACAAGTCTGATGTCCTTAGGCCCATGGACCTGACCTTCCCTTTTGTTCTCTCTCCTTCCTGTCCCACACTCCATGGCTGCCAGCTACTCCACAGGCTTTCCCACTCTCTCTCCAGCCCGGCTGCTCCTTGCCATTACTCTCTCTTCGCCCTCTCTCACGATAACTTCCTTCCATCTAGCTTCTATTTGATCTTTAGGATCACATTCAAGGTCCATCAATCTACCAGTTACGATTTTCCAAACAAGAGAGGGAGAAAAAAAAAAGAATATTAGCGCTGAGATGATAAACACCCACTTGTTCTTCTGCAATGATGGTCATATGGTAGGCAGGGAAATTTGAAACCATTGACTCTGTCAAGTTTAAATCTTAGCTTAGCCTCTTCCTGGTGGGACTCCATGATTTTTCTCTTTAATGCCTTCCCGAGCGTCCCAAGGCCAGGGGAAGGGCAGAGGACCACAGGCTTTCTTATCTAGATGTTTCTGCTCTTATCAGTGGTTCTCAACCTTCTCAATGCTTCAACCTTCTAGTATAGATCCTCCTGTTGTGGTGACCCCCAACCATAAAAGTATCTTCGTTGTTATTTCATGACTGTAATTTTGCTACTGTTATGAATTGTAATGTAAATATTTTTGGAGACAGCAGGTTGCCAAAGGGGTTGTGACCCAAGGGTTGAGAACTGCTGTTTTATCTGATTCTTGTCTGTGTGGTACAAAGACTATTAGCATTTTATCAGGAACCAGATCTGGTTTGCCTTGTCAGTTCCTCTGTTCTGCTTAGGGCCTGACACATACACATGTAAATGTTTCTTCAAAGAATAAATGAATAAATTTGATTTTGAGAAGGACAGAAATCAATACTTTTAACCTTTGGTGCCTCTGTGCTGTTTATTTTCCTGATCGTCTCTGATAAATTAAAGGGATGGGTTTTCACAGAAGAAGGGCAAAAGAAAACTGGCTAGTTTTTTGTCAGATGGACACAGTGTAGAGTCATCTGAGAGGAGGAAACTTCAAATGAGAACATACCACCATAGGATTGGACTGGAAGGCATTTTTCCTCTTAGTGATTGATGTGGGAGGGCCCAGCCTATTGTGAGTAGTGCCACCCCTGAGCTGGTGATTTGGGGTACTATGAGGAAGCATGCTGAGCAAGCCATGAGAAGCAAGCCGGTAAGCAACGCCCCTCCATGGCTTCTGCATCAGCTCCTGCTTCCAGGTTCCTGCCCTGTTTGAGTTCCTGCCCCTCGTGCCTTTGATGATGAATGGTGATAATGAGGAGTGAGTGAAGTAAATCCTTTCTTCCCCAAGTTGATTTGGGTTATAGTGTTTCATCAGAGCAAAAGAAATCTTAACTAAGACGCTAGTGTTAAAAAGAAGTAAAAGGGGCTAGAGAGATGGCTCAGCAGTTAAGAGCACTGGCCGCTCTTCCAAAGGACCTGAGTTCAATTCCCAGCAACCACATGGTGGCTCACAACCATCTATAATGGGATCGGATGCCCTCTTCTGGAATGCAGGTATACATGCAGACAGAACATATCCATAACAATAAATAAATCTTAAAAAAAAAAGGAAGTGAAGGATTCTAAACAGATTATGCACAGATATTTTTTCCTATGGCCAACATTTATTGTCAGTTAACACTGTAGCCAGAACCATCCTAATCTTTTATGTTAGGTTAAATCCACAATCAAAATAACCCCCATTTCATGGAAGAATGTTCAGAAGGAGAAAAAGTAACTTCTTCAACAAGCGGCTGAGCTACAGCCCAAATCTGGCAGAGTTTATGGTTTTAATCATCGGACTGCCCTGCCTGTTGTGTGGGCAATAGTTGCAGAGAAATGAGGGGGCTACTTTCTCATTCATCCATGCTGGCACATCTTATTCTCTGTTTTCTCCACTTTCACTGGAAACTCACCAATCTAGATAGATTGGCTAGCCAGCTGCAATTGATAGCAAGAGTTTTTCCTGGTGGGTTCAGAAAACATCTATATAGCCAACACCTTGCTAATTGCTAAGAGGAATTCAGGACAGAGTAGGTGTGGATTTCAGTGCATTCCCTTCATTTCCTGCCTCCTAAGGAAGGGGCTGTTCAACATTTTGATACGCATTTGTAAGGTTGTATTTTTTTAAATGACTGTTCAAAGGAACACAAACCTCAGGATGAAACTGGAGATTACAAAGGTCTGTGAGAAGCCTTCCACCTACCAGCCTTTTAACATCAAAAAAGCTGGCGAGGAGCAATTAGAGCAAGGGCCTGAGCATGTATGGTGTCATGAGTTTCTAAGAGAAAAAAAGTATTTAAAATGAGAATGTAGAACAGTACAGGCAAAACCAGGCAGAAGTGTGCTTGGTAACTCTGGGAACCGTCTTAGAAGCCATTGATTGGATGAGGGCTCTCTGATGGAACAGGATGTATGGTTATTTGTATTTACCTTCATTTTGATGGTATGTGTGAATGTGTGGAGGAGGCTGATGGACAGAAACTAAAGGAAAGGGGCTTTTGGTTCCCCTGGCCTTAAGCAGAAGTTCATACTGCTGCAAAAGGCACCAAGTCACAAGGATGCTTGTCTCTGCTGTGTCTGCTAGCCACAGACACAGCAATGACCATGGCATGGGGGGCTAATAGGAAAATCTTTGCTTCGCATCATCCTAAGCAGAAACCTGTGACAACAGAAAAAATCAGCACAACAGTCACCTTGACTGGCTTTGGCTTCCTGGTTTGTAAACGGTTTTCTGCAGAATACAAGGTTATCTCCAGAACTGACTTACGCTGTTTTATTTTCTTCACCTCAGGCACTCTGAATGTTCTTTTAAAAATACTGGACTAGTGCTCATCTGCATTCTGGCCATATTCATTAAAAAAAACAAAAAAAACAAAAAAAAAAAAACAAAACCCAAGTAATTGCTGAGCAGGGGAGCTTTGTTTGCAATTAATTTTTTTTCTTAAAGAGAAATTCTGCCACCCTCTGGACAGAAATCAAAGGCCTGTTTCTTAGAGATTCACACAGAATCGCGTTTTAAAGACTTGCTCCAACCCTCTAAAAATAAACTTTTTTTTTTAATCTGCCCTTTAAAAGTCGGGGAGAGGGAGAGCCGTGTAAGAGTCCTGGCTCCTTTAGATAGTATAGACAAAAATACATGAAAAATAAGACTAAAATCACTCTACAGATTTTTTAACTAAAGAGAGAACAGACTAAAAGCCCATCAAAGAAAATCTCTGGCATTTAACACTCACTATTTCCAAGGCCTGTTGGTAGAGTCCACATTGCTTGCAGCTCTGCAATAGTCCGGTAAAGCCTTTTCACAGAATTTCAGCCATGGCAGTTTTGCACTTATATTATTTTATTTTATTTTGGTTTTTAAAGATATTCCCCATGTAGCCCTGACTGTCCTGCAACTCTTTCCGTAGACCAGACTGGCCTCAAACTCACAGAGATCTGCCTGCCTCTACCTCCCGAGTGCTGGGATTAAAGGTGTGCGCCACTACTGTCCAGCTTGTGGTTACGTATATATAGAAAATGAAACTACATTTTTTTTTTTCGAGACAGGGTTTCTCTGGTTAACAGCTCTGGCTGTCCTGGACTCGCTTTGTAGACCAGGCTGGCCTCGAACTCGCAAAGATCCGCCTGCCTCTGCCTCCCAAGTGCTGGGATTAAAGGCGTGCGCCACCACCGCCCGGCCGAAACTACATTTTTAATAAGACCTGAACATGAGGACAGTGAGATTTCTGTCATTTGAGAGGAATTGGTCACAGGAATCCAAACAGGCAGTTTGTTTCTAAATACTGCCTACTCATCCACAGGACATGCTTCATTAAAGACACAAAAATGAAACTCTGAAAATGCAAGGATGTGGTTGTTACTGATTAAAATGTGGGGCAAAACAAAGCACAGTCACTCCGTCCTTATAAATACTCAGAGGAAGAATTCAGAGTGACTCAGTACTGTACTTGGTTTTGTCGACAGTGCTCACCCGCTTCTGGTCCTGGGTGACTGAGCACTGTACCTGGTTTTGGCGACAGGGCTCACCCGCTTCTGGTCCTAGGTGACTGAGTACTGTACCTGGTTTTGGCAACAGGGCTCACCCGCTTCTGGTCCTGGAGCACTCTGACCAGCTGTTTTTGCAGAAACAAAACCTTGTCTTGGGTTCCTTTGATGAATGGGTGGTCCAAGAGATGGGTGACCGAAGGCCGATTTTCAAAGTCTTTAATAAGACACCTGTTTGCAAAAATCAACAAATAAATCTAAAATGTAACAGACATTCTCTTTCCCTAGGACTATAGGAGAGAGGAGGAAGAAGGCTTGATGATATATTTGATCATTGGCCCTATACAGCTCTTTCCTTTGAAATATGTACAGAAAGTAGAAAACATCCATCAACTGAATTAGTTACAACATTAGAAATCTACGTTAGATTGTTGTAAGTAAATATTAAAAACTCAATCAATTTTTACCCTCAATTTACTGTGAAGTCTTTAAAACATTGGAAAAGTAGACTGCTTAGAAAAGCATTTTCAAGAGAAGGAAGTTTATCTTAGGAGCATATAGGATTAAGACCTATCACCTCAACTAAATCTCTTATAGGAGATGTTCTTATTTGGTGGCATGTGGAGGTTAGGAGCTTGAAAAGAAAGACACGAACCTGCAAGAAACAGAAAAGTGCAGCCATTGATTTCTAATGTCTTCTGAGAGAATGAAGCCTCAGAACAAAAAGTATTAGCACATACTTCTGGTAAATTGTAACGGAATTATGCAAAGTGGGAACAAAAAGTCCATTCAAAATGGTAAATGCCAGGTTCCATTTGAACTCCTCTGCAGACTGGTTAGAACCACACCTAGGAATGACTTTCTCTTTAGGACCCAATGACCTATCTAAAGAAAACAGTGATTCAACGCATGTTGCTGCATGCTCTGTGCTAAGACGATTTTCACCCACAGAAATCTCTAGTAAAATGGAATCTGATGAATACCACTCCGATTACCATCGTCCGAGGAGGAGGTTTCAACATCTTTCAGTCTCCAGGTAACACAGGAGGCTCATGATAAATACAGAATGGCCTTCTGCCCACTCAATGCCATCAACAGCTGTGAGTTTTCCAACAGTGGCATGCCAGCGGCAGCCCAAAGCCCCAACAAACAGTAACAAGTCAGTACCCTCTGAGGGTCTTTGACAAAGCATTTAAGCCGAATTCTTCACAGCAATCCCAAGCTGTCAGTTAGTTACATGGAGCTTTAAGCTTTGCAATTTCTACTTCAAAACAATTGCCCATCCCTCACCTTCTAGTCCTGCAGGATACTCGGTTACTTTCCCGGGTCAGTCCATTTAAGGATGGCTTGAGGTCTCCTAGAACTGGGGCTTGCAGCTAGAAAAGCCAACAGCACCTAGATTATCTCCAGTCTGATGCCCACAAGACTATAAATACTATCTCTACCTTGCAACAGGGAGAAATCAATCATCTGACTTTTATAGGTCCAGGGTGGTTTGTATAGCCTATTATTTTTCCTAGCAATAATACAAAACCAGAGAACAGGCTCACAAAAGACTGCTGTTGTCTTCCCATGAGCAGACGTCCTCGGAACCCATGTGTATTCACCTGTTGGCGTGACTGCCAAAGAAGAGCACATTTCAGTCACTGTCACTGTTTGCCGAGAAAGGAAGGAACTCAAGAGGGCTATCTGGTTGGTAATCCAGGTGCCGTTCTTCCTTCCTGGCTTAGGTGTGGACTATAAAAACCCCTAAAATAAAATAGCCACGTGTCTCCTGAGGGCTGATGAAGACAGACCTGGATCCTCAGAGGGAATGGGGTGTGATGGTGGTCCAGGATCCACCCAGTGGCTCAATGGTTACTGCTCCTGCAGAGAACCCAAGTTCTGATTCCAGCACCCACATCTGGTGGCTCACCACTGCCTATAACTGCAGCTCCTGGGGATCCAACACACTCTTCTGGCCTCAGTCAGCACTGCACATGCACATACACACACACACATTAAATAAAAATAAAAATGTCTCCTTTTGTTTTTTTAAGAGGAAGAAAGGAAACAGTAAAATAGTGAAACCTTCCTTGCCAATGTTTCACACACACACAGACTCAGGGGCAAAGCCAAATGTGGACTAAACAGCAGCATTAACAAACTTCACGGCTCGTGAAATGGGCTGTGAGCAGAATGTAGCTCTACCTTCCTCTTTGGGACAGATGTTCAGGGGAGGCCATCAGGAGAGGCCTGCAGACAGAGTCTTCGGCAACTTTAGAGAGCATGTCCCTAGTGGAATGGGAAGCAGTTGAAGGCAGGATATCTACGTTGTCACACATCCACTGATGAAGCAAGGCTTCCAACAAGTGACAGATTCATCTGACATATTGGAGAGGGTCTCACTTGATGTCACAGAGTTGGGTAAGGGAAAATGCATGAGCATCAAAGAGAGAGAATCCAAGGAGGAAGACTGCAACACATGAATCTGTTCCTGTGGCGATCCAGATGAGAGATGGTGGGCACGCAACTAGGGAAGATGAGGAGTTAGTCCTCTCAGACTGGAGTGGGCAGGATGGACCACTGGATCAACCAGGGAGAAGCTGAGCATGCCTGGGGGAGGGGGGGGATGCTAAACGGCATGGTGCCACCTCCAGCTCCACAGGGAGGATTTTTAGGGAAGGACAGGAAGACCTTGAGAGCACAGCCTTCACTCACAAGCACCCCCCCACCCCAGCACCTTGTTCTCATGGGGTCAAAGCACAAGTCTGAAAGGAATTGTCATTCTGTTGACAGACAGAGGCAAAGGCTCTGACCACCAGATAACAGGGCATCATCTCATTCTATTTACTCAGCAAATGCTTATTATGCTGCAACAGAATTAGATGAAATAAACTAATACATGAACAATTATGATATTTATCCTCAAGCACCTACGATAAATTTAATTGGAAAGACCAGAGAAACATAGGAAACAGTAAAAGCTGGTGTTTGCTTATATATTTAGGGAGAAAACAAATAACAGAAAGACAACACTGGGCAAGGCATAGCCCTTGGGAGGAGAAAGAGGATTAGAAGTTCAAGGTCATTTTCAGAATGCTAGTGACTTCCAGCTCAGCCTGGACTTCATGCATCTCTGCCACACAAAAAACAAAAACAAAAACAAAACAACAAAACCAGAAAATACAGGGTTTCAGAGCCATAAAGATTAAGATTTTCTATGTGTGTGTGTGTGTGTATGTGGTGTGTGGTGTGGTGTGTGTGGTGTATGTACATCTTCTTGTGTGCACATGGGTGTGTGTGCACATATGTAAGGAGGTCAGAGGTCAACCTTAGGGGCTTTCCTCAATTGCTCTCCATCTTATATTTTGAGACCAGTCTCTCAGTGACCTTGGAGCTCCCTCTGACTGGGTAGACAGGCTGGCCAACAAGAACTAGGAATCTACCTTTCTCAGTCCTACCATTGCTCCAGCTTTTACATGGGTGCAGAGGATTCAAACTTGGGTCCTCATGTCCTTTGAGGCAGAAACTTCACCAAAGAACCATCTCCTCAAGCCTCAATTTTCTTTTCTTTGGGTTTGCTTGCTTGTTTTGTTTGTTTCTTTTGAGTCTGTTATGCAACCCAAGCTGACCTCAAAGCTCTCAATCCTCCAGCCTCAGCTTCCAGAATACAAAAGCTACAGAAATACACCATAACACCTGGCCAAGATTTTTCTATTCTAATCTCATTTTCAAATGTGAAGGACCTGGGCTGGAGAGATGGCTCAGTGGTTAAGAGCACTGACTGCTCTTCCAAAGGACCTGGGTTCAAATTCCAGTACCCACATGGCAGTTCATAGCTGTCTATAATTGCTGGGCGTGGTGGCGCACACCTTTAATCCCAGCACTTGGGAGGCAGAGGCAGGCAAATTCTCTGTGAGCTCAAGGCTAGCCTGGTCTACAGAGTGAGTCCAAGAAAACCATGGATACACAGAGAAATCCTGCCTCGAAAAACCAAAACCAAAACAAAACAAAAAGTTAAGAACCTGAGGTTATTCTGTTAGTGATGAGGCCCTGGGCCAAGTTTAACAGGAGAACCCTTTCTACTGTGTATTTTTAAAAATGGCAAGATACAGTGTGCCAAGCAGTTCACACAGGGGGTGTAGTCATAGAGCTGGCAAGACCTGACCAGGCTTGGAGCAACTATAATAAACAAGGTTGATGGAGAAGAGGCAAGAAGGCATTTGTAAGTAGGGAAACAGAGTAATTAGTGCAACTTGCAGACCAAGATAAGTGTAGTCAGTAACTAGGAAACCATCAGAACTCCCTTTCACCTCTAGAGCTGCCTCATTTGACCACCTAAGGGCAAGAATTGTCCTTCCTCCCTTTACCAAGTCTAACCAAGGAGTAACCATTACTGTTTAAGACTTGAAGAGTGATGCCCTTCTCTTCACGCTCAAGATTTTCAGCTCAGCATTTCCAAGCAGTTAGTGAATGAAGAAGACAAAACTACTATCGCTATGGGTAGGAACCCAGGGCAGCCTCTGTGTACTTTCTACAACAGCAGAGAGTTCTCTTTCAGTCTTGGAGGGCAAACATGTGAAACTAAGAAAGTTGAATAAACTTACTCATTTCAAAATTATTTAAGTCAAGGATTGCAATGCCCAATTGCAGAATATTTTCCCCAGCCAGGGCCTGAGTAGGGTTTACAAGAGGATGGATCTTTGACATGGGACCTGGAGACCATCCAGTGTGAGGTAATTGTGTATGTAGCTAGCCAGGTATGATATTCTATTAAGGGTAAGAGAGAGAAGGGGGGAGAGGGAAGAAGGGAGAGAAAGTGGGGAGAAAGATTGAAAGAAGAAAAGAAATAGTTTCCTGGTAAACAAAGTTTAGGGAACACTAGTTAAGCTTGGGGTTTCATGATGTGTTTGAATACATTAAAGGTTTTGTTTTGTTTGTAATGAGCACTGGGGTTTTAAAAAATTACTTAATTTTGTTTGAGTCAATGTTTCCAAGCTTACTTGGCCATAGACTTTTTTTTTTCTCTTTCTCTTTCCTGTTTTCCTGCTATCAATGGACCCACATACCACAGATGTCATCTTGGATGGTCTGTTGTATGCTCTGATTGGTGCTGTGTCTTTAGAATGAGGGACAGAGATTTCTCCCCTTATAGACCATGGCCAGACCCATGAGTCCCTAAGTGTCACTGTATCTGGGATATTTATATGTATTATTTCCATAGGAGGCAGTTTCTCAAACTGGGGAAATGCTTGGCCCAAGTCAGTTCTTCTTAGAATCTCTTACTTAAGGAAAAATAAAATTGAACATGGGTTGACTTTAGGGAAACTAAACCCTAGGTAAAATCTTTCACTGTTGTGTTCTCTCTCTCTCTCTCTCTCTCTCTCTCTCTCTCTCTCTCTCTTTCTCTCATACGTTTAGATGTGATTTTCCTGTGGTGAGGGTCCCAAAGCAAAACATAATAAAATTGTATTTATACCCTGAACAGTAAGAAGCCCTAGATTTACAAGGCTACAGCAGACAGTTTGAATATGATAGAAAAACCCTCCAGAAGAAAAATGGAATGAGCTTCAGCCTTGAAGGAAATCCATTCAGTACCTGATTTTAAATTCTAGCACTTTCCATCATGTTTTCTTGGCTGAAGATTAATTCTCACAATCCATTTGTGTCCCCACATTAAACACAGGTTGTTGCTGCTATTTGCAGTAAGCCCAAACAGGCAAAAACCCAGAAGCGATGTTGGGCTCTGACACTGGGAAGCCAGGGGTGTAGGGGTGGGGTGGGTGTGATGTCAGAGAGAAGCAGCTGCCCTGTCCCAGTAGCCTGACATTTCATGACCGAAACACCAGATGCCATTTACCAAGAATCAAGATTTACCCATGAGTAGACCCTCTTGATATAGAGCTGCTGAAAAAAGCAAGTACTAAAAATAGTGCTGAGCTTGGAGGGGGGAAAAAAAAACAGGAGAAGGGCAATCCTCTCCAAATCTGACCCCATGATTTTCATGTCCTCTCATTTCTTTGTCTATATTTTGTCTTTCATACTGTCTACTGCCTTCTTAAGGCTTGCTACTTAGATTAAGTGTCTCCATTGGTTCAGCACACCCAACCACTGTTGGTCCTGAGCAAATGTTTCTCTGGCCCATGACTCACTTTGATGTCATGAGGTTCCTATCATTGTCACACAGAAGTCTGACTGGCAAGAAAATCCTCCTGAGGATATGGTGATTACAGGCTAAGCAGCAGAGCTCATGGTGCTCTGTTTTGGAAGAAAATTTCCATTCTGGAAAACAAGACTGACAAACATAGGCATTTTCCCAAAGTGACTAAAGCCTCAAGGGGTAAGGCCAGGAGGAAAGGAAGAAATGACATTGCTTATATGAATTTAGTGAACAACCCCTTTCCTGTGTGCTGGAGTATTTAACCACGCTTCAATGATGTGTTGAGGTTTTACTGTTGAGACTCAGAATCACATGTTAACTTCATGCCGAGGGTGGGGAGGAGAACCAAGTAAATGAGATGCGTGTCTGCAAATTCAGCCAGGCAGCTATATAGATATCAATGTGAGAGGAAGGGTTGGTATTTGCTGAGTGTAAAAGCTCCAAGAAGGCAGGAGGGTGCTTCAGATCAGGGAGGGGAGGGAGCAAGCTCCCTCTGAAGCAAATCTGTCATGAGAACAGTTTGTGAGGAAATCAGGAGATAGGAAGGGCAGATTCAATGGTTTGACTAAAAATGGTGCTATGGGCTCATATATTGAATGCTTAGTCATCAGGGAATGGAAGATTGCAGAAAACATGTGAGTCAGGACAAGATAATCCAGAAACTGCCAAGTTCATTTTTAAGAGACACAGCTCTTACCTCAAAGTGGGTGGGGGGTAGATGGTTTGTCTTGGAGCCAAATATGAGTGACCATACCCCAGAATACAGACTCAAGTTTCTCTGAATCTCATGTTCCAATGGTAATAGTTTCATGAAGTTTTATTATAATAATGATAAAAAGGAAAAATCATAAATCAAGATGCTTTTCAAATATATTGAGAGAGGCATCGGGTAAGCAATGAAGCCAGGGAAGGGGATCTTCTATAGGCCTCAGATGCTATCCAATGATATTAGCTTTGGGTTGGGGGACCTAATGGTCTATTAAGATAATGCATCCCAAAAAGTTTCACTGATGGTCACAAGGATATTAGGTCACACACCACAGAGGGAGGTGATAGCTGTTGAAGAACCCAAGATAGCACCTGCCTTTAATCCCAACATTCAGGAGGCAGAGACAGGTGGATCTCTGAGTTCAAGGCCAACAAAACAAACAAACAACAACAACAACAAAAAGAACTCAAACAAACAAAAAAGATAATTTGTAACTGGGTCATAGACCTGCAACATTCCAACCCCTCCGCAGTCATTGAAGTTCTAATCAGTCAATCAGCCTTTTTAATCAAAGCCTTCTGGAAATATTTGCCTACCTAGACACAACACTTTCTAAACATGTTGATGCATTTAAATGACACATTCAGTGATGAAACCCATTATTCTCCCAAGCATGACATATTTTAAATATTACTGGGGCAATGATAGACTTTAAGTCAGGTATTGAGGACAAGCCTAACACTTAGGGAGGTATACAATATGTAGGTTGTACTTAGATTCACTGAGTACCTGTCCTTTATCTAAATGTTGGACACAGGATTGCTGGGGGGGGGGGCGGGGTATAATAAGGCAATGGCTACCCATTGCTCACTGCACAGAGAGCATTCACTAAATGCTGGGCCTGTGGTCAGCCACTGTACCAGGTTATCCTGTAAGTCATCTCTTGGAAGAAGGCAGTTATGGTACTCGAGATAAGCAGGGGGAGTCCTGCATAAGTGTCTTAGTCCATAGTCCATTCTGCACTACTGTGATGATATTTGAGAGCAGGTAGATGAAAATGAACAGAAATTGATTTTTCTCACAGTCCTAAAGACTGTTCAATCCAAGATCAAGACAAGAGAAGGTTCATGTCCAACACGAAAATTGTTCTCTGTTTCCAAAACTGTTTCCCCAAAGGAAGGATGCCGTGTGCTCTCATAGAAGGCTATCCACTCATGGGAGAAGAGCCCTCATGGCCTGATGACCCCTGAGAGGCCCTCCATCTCCCTGTGACCACATTTGCAACACTTGAATTCTGGAGGAGACCATTGGACCATAATATTAGCTTTTCTTTGTGGTTAAACTTTTCTGTCTCCTAATTAGTTACCCACCTAAACTGGATCCAGTATTATACAAATATAATTCAAGGAGTTTTGTCAGATGGTTATTAATTTGTTGCCTTCCATGTGATTCAAACTATTGAGGACATAATTTCTATTTGATAATAAATGTCCTTAAGCAGAATTTGAAACATTTGTGGGAAAAGGGAACTTTTGAGGCCTGACAACTCAGCAAAAGCAAAGTCCTTGGTTATTTCAAGTTCAAGCTTTTGTGTACTCTTGTCTTTGAATGTCTGGCTCATTTCTTTGATTCAAAAATCAATTTCCATTTTGACAAACAGTCATGGTCGGCTTCTTAGCACAGGCTTAAGTGCCCGGGGACATCTGAATTGTATTCTTTTCCTTGATCCTGCTTGCCACACTGCCCGGACTTTAATCCATAATTCTCATTTGTATGCATTTTACCTATGAAGGCAAGAAGTAGATAATATTTGGGCGGTCCCTAAAATAAATGAACAACCAGCTCCACAGCAATGGCAAACCCTTGCCTAGGACGGGGGCCAGGGCTTCCATAAGAAATATGTATCTCAATTAATGTCTGTCAGAGAAACGGGGTCAAACAGCTGAAGATTGATGTTGTAATGTATGAAAAGAAATTGGGAACTGTCCAGGCAGCCACTGGTATGTCATTTCTTAGTTTTGAAAGCTTCTGGCCCTGCGCTTCCTGTATAATCAGATATATTTATCCCTCTCAGGTCTCTGATGTGGTTGAATAATAATAGATAGCTAGAGTCTCATAGTTAAATTTTGAGGTGTTTAGGAATTAAGAGGGTGTTCTGGATCTAAGAAGATGTTTTTAAAATTGTGATACAAGTTAGGATGGAAGCTGAGTTGGATATAGAACTTTAAACTCATGGAGATGAGTAGATAGTAGAATGTTAAAGTCAGGTGCCAAATATGTATGGACTGGGCATTGGGAATGTATGCTAAGCCTTATAATTCTCATAATTGTAGCCTAATTATTTCCATTGTTTTGTATTGTATTTGTTGTTATAAGAAAAAGAGCCATTTGTTGGACTGAAAGGGGGAGTTGTTGGGGGGAAAAGATATACCTTAAACTTAAAAAAAAAGGAAGTGGATGGGGGGGTTGAGGGGGAAGAGGGTGGGAGGGTGGGAAGGGAGGGGCCAGTAGGGAAGGGATTATGACTGAGATGTAACTTGAAGTAAAAAATAATTTAAAAAAAAAGAAAAGAAAGAAATATGTGTCTAGGGTAATAGTAACTCACACATTTGAAACAGCTGAAGATCTACGTGAGAGTGACATTGTGTTAGGCGTTTACCATGAAGGGCACTACACCAAATGCTGAGGGCAGAGGTGCCTAGGGTCCGACATTCGTTTTCATGGAACTTGGAAATAAATGGCAGAATAGCCCTGTAAGCAATTGTAATTCAAGGCTGAAGAGTCTAGGGGTCTGCCATAACCCCAAAGAAGTGAACAGCTCTAGCTGGGAGGACAAGTGTTTCACATGACAGAGTGGGCACTGAGAGGAAGGGCAAGAGAGAGACAGGCAAGTGAAAAGTTCAGAGTCCCTTTGGAGGCCATGGATGTCAAAGGCAAGGGTCATTGGGACACTGCAGTGGAAGGCAGGTGGCACTAAGACTCTAGCTGGGAACCACTTTGCAGAACCCACAAGAGCTACAGGGCTCTCTGCCTCTGGGGAAGGGCAGTGAGATCTTTGCTTTAGGAAATACGCTGACAACATGGTAGAAAATCAGTCGGTGATGAGAATGGGGCTCTTCTTAGAAAGGACGTGATTTGAAACGAAGGGTGTAGGAAGAAAAAAAGATGATGCTTGTAGCTATGGAGAGTGAGGACCAGGAGGTTAACAATGTATAAGTAGCCACTAGTGGATTCTTAAATTTGACAGATCTTTCTGTGAAGATAGAAAAATCTATCCTCTACCTTTGCCATCCACTGAACCCCTCCCAAAGGACCCCCAAGTCCTCACCATTACCGGCTCCCTAGCCTCCTTTTAGCTCTCACTCTGTCCCAGCCACAACTGATGCCTTTCTGGACCATTGCCACCTTTCCTTCTTGAACATTCTCTCTCTTTGCAGCTGAGTCTCTTGACCTCTCTACCTTGTTTACTCTCATTCACAGAACTCAAGATAGCAAGGGTGGAGGAGACCAGAAACTGAAAGTTGCAACAATGAACACAGACAGGATGGTCAACCTTATTTTTCAGGCTTAGCATCTGCTCCTAAACCATCACTGAGCCTTGTCTAGTGGATCAAGGCATCAGACCAAATAACATACAGGGAACTTACCATCCAACTTGTTAGCCCTGAAGAGTCACAGTCTCAAACCAAGTGACAGCTTTTATCCTGCTAAAAGCCAGATAGTCAAACACACCCACCTGGTACTAAATAAAAATTAAATGTAAGAAAACTAGCAAAAACTACTCCATAAAATGTACAACTGTTAGTCCCTGTCTAGAACTGTCTTTCTAATTTATTTATTTGAGACAGTTGTTACTGTACAACCCTTGCTAACCTAGAAGTCCTATGTAGAGCAGGTTGGCCTTGAACTCATAGCGATTCCCCTTACCTCTGCCCTCATGCCTGGTCCCATGAAAAATGACTTCTTAACAACTTTAACGATGTATAATTCACAAACCACACAGTTTATCCATTTGAAATGTACAATCCAAAGATCTTTAGTATGTTCACAATTGTGCGACCATTACTATAGTCAGCATTAGACCTTCACCACCCCACAAAGAAGCTCAGCTTCCATTGTCAGCCTTTCCCCATTTCCCTCAATTGCCTTCATCCCAGGACACTACTAATTTACTTCTGTCTGTACGGATTTGCCAGATCTGAGAATTTATGCACTATGTACGGCTAACTTCTTCTATTTATGGTAGTTTCAGGGTTCTTCCACATCACAGCGTATGCTAATATTTCATTCCTTTTGATAAAAAAATAATCTTCCATTGTGTGGTTGTATGACATTTTCTTCATTTATCAACTGATAGGCTTTGGATTATTTCCACTTTTAAACCATTATAAACCAATGGTGTAAGGAATATATCTTCCTTACATATGTTGTTGTTTATGTGGTAGGTTACTTGGCTGGGTTTTGAGACAAGGATCCGACTATGAAGCCTAGGCTGTATCTAGTTCACTATGTAGCCCAGGCTAGCCTCCAATTGTGATCTCCCTGCCCCTACCTCCCAAGTACTAGGAGTACAGTCATGTGTTACCATCTTCAGCTTGTTAGAAATGTTTCCTTATGAGGTTTATATGTGGTTACATGTCTTCATTTCTTTGGGGCATATATCTAGGAGTGGAGTTTCTGTGTTAGATGATAAGTTTCTAGTTATCTTTTGGAGAAACACCAGACTGTGTTTCAAAGAGGTTCCTCCACTTTGCCTTCTCCCTAGCAGAGCACACAATTGATTTTCAATACTTTATCTTGTTCCAGAAACAAGGTAAGTGTAACATATTTACTTAAATATATAAAGATACATGCAATAAGGCAACATAAAAATAGTGTAGGCCAATGAAAAATAATAAAGCAATGGATTGATTCAATAAGAAAAACAGAAATGAAAATATTAAGTAAATGACTTTGTTAAGGGTGGACACAAACTTGACTGTGGGCTTCCCAGTAGACAGTGTGAAAGGGGAAACATGTTCTCTACATCTTCTCATCTGTGATTTTTGAACAGCCCAGCTCCTCCCAGGACTATAATGAGACAATGAACATGGGACTGAAGAAAAAAAAAAAACAACAACTCATCTGGCTTTCCCAGAAATGTGTAAGGAGCTTGGGGTGTAATAAATGCTACAGCCCTGTGCTGAACATGGCCATATAGTTCATGCTGTCTCTTATAACATTCTCCAGTCCTGGACCATACTTGGAACCATCCAGTAATTCTCCTGGGCGGCCAATAAAGAGCTCCCTGGTCTTCACCTAGGGATAATGCTACTAGAGAGTTGATAAGTCTTTCCAGGCTTGGGCCCCTGCATTCACAACCTGTGTAGTGCTGGTTAACATCAATGGAGTCAAGCAAAGGCAGCTGCTAAGACTCATTCTGATCATTGCAAAGGGCAAAAGGGAGATTCCAAAAAGAGTTTAGCCCATGGGTAGAAAGTGGCTCAAAGAAAGGAACAACTGAGCCACAAAGGACAGAGCTGGGGGGATGGACCAGAGCATGGATGGCTCCACGACAAAAATGGTCAGAGCACAATGTGACAGATGCTGCCACCAGAGGCTCCAGCCAGCACTTCAGAACATAATGCATCGTGGGGGTGGGGAGCTCAGTAAAGAGAGCAGTAATGGCCCACAGCTGCAGTGGTCCTGGTGGTACCAACACCCTCATTCTGTGTCCCTCTTTTAATGCATGCTCTTTGGGGGAAGACTAAAAGAAAGACATGGAATAAACACGTCTCTGGCTGATTGCCAACGCCACAGCTATTATGGATGGTATAAACATGAAATTGGGGGAAATGAACCAGGCTGGTTTCCATAACAGCCTAACCACTGCTGAAAAAGCTGGGGTTGGGGGGAGGGGTGGTCTTGCCAGATAATAGGTGGTTGTCAATGTTTTATGCAAATCAGGGTTTTGCACAGCTATTGGCTGCCTTGCTTAGTGGTCCTGAGGAACACAGACCACCACCACTGTGTCTGTCAGCCCTTCTGCCCAACTTCCGAGCCAAAACCTTTCAAAGGACAATAAATTATAAGACCCCACTGATTCCTGTTGCTGCTCTTTGGAGAGAGTGCTTCCTCTGGATGGTGCCACCCACAGCAACCAGGAAGTACTTCTTATGTGTGTTTTTGCAACAAAAAGAGGTGCTCCCATTCCCACCCACTGGGATGTCAATCCAATGTCTCATGCAAGCATCACATTTTTGCAAGAAAAAAATATTTTTTCTTTTTTAGGCAAAGGACTGAATAAAGACACCACACCAGCTACCAGGGGAGTCTGGGGAGTCCTTAGCCCTCCTCCATTAGCAGAACAGCTCCATCCATTACTTCAAAGCCTCATCAGAGGCCCTAATCCTTTCTGAAAGGAACTCTCTGGCAGCCAAGCCTTTAATTTGCTGAATAATAGGCCCACTGATTAACCCTCACAAGGCAAATCACAGATACTGCAGGCAATGAGTATTCCCAGGGGGTAAAACACCCGAGGGGGCTGCTGGAACCATTTGCAAAGCACCCAACCACCCCACCCCCTGTTGGGAAACTAACCCCAATGGAATGCTCAGTGGTGAGCTTTCTGGTCTTTCTCATTTGGCCAAATTTTGGTCCCTATAGATCTTGCTGATTGCCCATGGCAGTGCTGTAGCATGTTCTGGGTTTTAAGCCATGTCTCTTGATGCCAGGCATGAATAGGTGATACAGAATGATTATGTCACAAAACGTAACTGAAACTCAGTGCAGTGAAAGCTCTCCTTTAGGCCAGCTATGTGAGGACCTCTGCTCTAGGCAGACCGTTAGGCTTCGAGCAGAAATGGAGTAGAATCCACCAGCACAAAAACAGAAGATCATTCCTAATTCAACAAGAGATGCCTAGTGGGGGACAAGGTTGTTGGCTTTTCCTGTGGACACATGCAGCTGGAGGTAGACAACTGTGCTCTGTGCTGCCAAGGACAGGTAACAGGTAAGCTGGGCCGACGGTTTCCCACTGGTGTGCACCAATAAATCACATCCACATTAGCCTTCCAGTAGTTCCATCAGATAATGAGATGGATGATTGAACAGGTGACACAGTGGTCAATTATCACGTGGACGATATAAATTCTCTTGTGGCAAGGACATTTATCTCTGTATCGATCTGGCTTTGCTAGCAAGGATCATAAATTACTCCCTTTCATAACTGTATGATAAATACTCTAATAACAGAATGCCACCAACTCCCGTTTTCCCAATAAATTCCCATATAGTTTCTGTTAGAGAAGAAATATGCATGGAGCTTTTTTCCTGCTTTTTTTTTTCATTTTATCTTACTAAAGGCTTCATTATTAGAGCACTTTTGGGTTTCCAGATAGTTTGAAAGGTGGGCACAGAGATTTCTTTAAACCCTGTTGCCCTCTGTTCCCACACTCTTATACCCCCCCACTGACATTGTCCCTGCCCAGACCTATACTTCATTACAATTGATGGACCTAAGTACAGACATCATAATTACCTAGAGCCCATAGTTTACTTTAGAGTTTGTTCCTGGTGTCTTGCATTCTACTGCTGGACAGAGTTATAACGGCACAGACTTACTAGCATGGTGTCATGTAGCATTTTAGGGGGGCTGCTTGCTTTATACGCAGCTCCTTAGACTGTCATGCATCTCAGCAAGTGCTTAAATTCTGATATGCAGATTTTAGCATGTGAGCATAGGATGAGTTTGAACATACAGCATTATAATTTGTTATACTCTTTGCATTAAATTACAGTTACTTTGATGCCTAAGTCAAATGACTTAAAGGAAGCCTGAGACACCTTCCTGGGTTATACATAAAAATTACTTTTCTGTGTTTAGGTCTCTTCGCTTAATCTCTGCATTTCCCTGCTATGAAAAGTACCACTCATGATCCAGAGAGAAGGCAGGGACATATAGGAAGAACTGGACAACATAGTCCATACACATACAGTGCACATGTACACACACACACAAACACACACACACACACACACACACACACACACACACGCCAGGAATGCGGTCCTGTGATTAACACCCTTAAGTAGCAGCTCTTTTGCTAAAAACTTCCTTGGAAAGGTGTTTGTGTTGTACCACTCTCAAGTGCCAGCAGAAACTTAGAACTTAGACTTCAGAGGCGGCACAGTGCATCCCCTCAATACAAGCAACTAGACAGACCAACAACACTCTACATTTTCTTTCTTTTCCTGATTACTAATTTAATACAAAGTTTTGATTCTTGTTGTTTAAAAAAAAAAAAAAACTAAAATAACCCAGTCACTCAATTTTACCAATGAAGACTTAGGAGCCAGATACTAGGTTGAAAACTTGCCAACTCAGAAGGGCAGAGAAAGCACCCAGCTAATGTTCCTATTCTACCAATATCCCAGCCAAAAGCTAAAAAGGCCAGAAGAACCTAGAGGAAGAAGCATTGAAGGAGAAAAACCCAAAGGAAGAAAAATTCCGAAGGAGCAAACCAAAGGAAAGAACTCTGAAGGAAGAAAAACTCCCAACTCCTTCTCCATGCTGTCTTAAATATCCCTCAGCTCAGTGTCCCTCCTTTCTGTTTAATCCCTGTCACCTGGTTTCTTGCTCTGCCTCTTGACGTAGGGTTAACTTTATTTAATTCTGTGTACAGAAAGTTCTTGGACAAAAGGTGTGTGTTTAGAGCTGAGCCACACCATAAGTACTTGTTTACAATAAACAGAAAGCTCTAGGATTAAAGGCTAAACCATCCCATAATTAGAAACAGAGTTTTCAATCACAAACTCAGGGTTCACAGTGTGATCAAATATTCTGCAACAGACTCCATAGCCAAAACCAGAGTGAACACATACACTTAGCATTTTAGCCTAGTCTTGTCTGTGTACATGTACACCGCTGAATCTAAGGAGGTAATTGTCACTAGAGAGAATTTCTTGAAGTCATTTTTACAGGTGACTTTAAATTCATCTTGTGCACAGAACTTATTATACACACAGGGCAAAGTCAGATTTTTATATTTGTGTTTGATCTTTACTAAACTTACAAAACACTTCTGCAGGTAACTATTAAAACAATAGCAAGTCACTGGCATTTTATGACCCCAGCCCTTCACTCTCTCACTTCCACATGTAAAATGTCAGCAGTGAATAGTCTGGACACAGACCAGCCCTCAGACAAGATGGGCGTCACCCTCATGGGCATCACCCTCATCTGCTGTCCACTATAATGGCACCATCCTTCCTGTTTTGGAACAACGTTCTCCAGTTCCTCCAGCTCCATTCCATGACTCAGGAAGGAGTTTTTCTATCAAAGAGAGGTTTTATTTTGTTGTTTGGTTGGGTTTTGTTTGTTTGGTTGGTTGGTTGGTTTGGTTTTGCTGTTGTGAAAAAGAAAGCTGTTTTCACGTAAGTTTGCCTTAAACTCATGGGTAAGGCATCTCTTCATGTGATCAAAGATAAACGAGCATGCCTTAATTTAGCATCCATTTGATAGAATAGCTAGCTCTATGCTTGACAGTCTGAGCTAGGTGGGAGGTGAGGACTTCGGTTCAGTTGTCATGTTGGAGAGGCATAGAGGAAACCAGCTGACATCCACCCCTGGCCTCATACATGCACAGCATGAGCATTTGTACATGTATGTACACTCTAGCATGTGAACAGGGACACATGCAAAATAATTTTTAAAGGGTCAGCATTAGACACACATATATACACTTTAGCATCTTAATCCCCAGAGAAGATACGAGAACACCACAGAGATCTGGGTTCGAATTTCAGCTCTGTTAGGATTCATCTGTGAGGCTAAAAGTCCATCACTTAGCTGCCAAGAAGCTCAGCTGTCCATGTAAGTAGTAACCCACTTCTTTAGGAACAGTGAGGATCCAATGAAATCACAGAGGCAAGGTACATTCCACCTTGCCAGACACATAGTCTCTGACAGTCAGCTTTAAGTGACCTTATTATAAGGCCTGGGGTATTGGTCAGTGGTTAGAACAGCTGCAGGTGTGAGACCCTGGGTTCCATCTCTGGCACCATGGGGTTGGCGGGGGGGAGGAGGTTGGGGAATGGGAGCTTATTGAAAAAAATATTTATACCTCTCTCACATATACCTTGAAATTTATCTAACAATTTCTATTTTAGTCCTCGTGAATCTTTCAGGATTTACTAAATGGAAGCAAACTGGCTTTCTTTGGCTAAATTAAGTTATATATATATGTGTGTGTGTGTGTGTGTGTGTGTGTGTGTGTGTGTGTGTATTTTGCTGTGAAGGATTTTCACATAGCATAAAATTTAGTCATAATTAAAAAGAAATGTAAACTCTGTGACTACAAAGATTGAGCAAAAGCAAGTCCATAGCCGGTATCACTAAGTGACATTAGTCCATGCCTGCAGAGGTCATGGTGATCTATGGGCTGTCTTCTCAACGCAGCTTAATGAAGGTGATCTCTTGGTCAGTATTTGCCATATCTCTCTATGATAAACTCTTAGAGAAGTTCATGTGGCCAAGACATCTTAATGCCCAGCCTCCTATCAAGGTCTACAAATCATTGACAGTTATAGAAAGCCCCCACTCTCACTCTGGTGCAGTGTGCTTATGAGGGAGGATTCAACATAAGCCTTAGTAATGGATATATATTTAAACAAAAAAAAGAAAGACAGACAGAAAGAAAGAAAGAAGGAAGGGAAGAGAAGAAAGAGGAAGATCTACTATGGATATGTGGCACAGGACTAATTCCCGCCATTTACTCCTTGTGGCAGGTGGGTGAACATTGTTATCCTTGCTTGGAATATCAAATCATTTACAGTCCTATAACATGTGATAGGGTACATTAATTTCCTGGGACTGCTGAAAGTGACTTACACAGCAGACATTCCTTGTCCCATAGGCCTCTCTCCTACCTTCTGATAGCCCCTTAGCATGAGTCCAGGCTGCACGTGTGTTGTCTCTGTGTCTACACCTCTGGTGCTTTGAAAAAGAATGACCCCCCACAGGATCCTAGATTTGATACCTGGTCACCAGGGAGTGGCATTATTTGAAAGAATTAAAAGGTGTAACCCTGTTGGTCACTGGGGGTGGGCTTTGAAGCTTCAGAAGCCCATGCCAAGCCCAGACTCTCTCTCTTTTCCTGCTGCCTGTGGATCCGATGTAGAACTCCCAAGTTCTCCAGCACCACGTCTTCCTGCATGCTGCCATGCTCCCCACCATGATGAGAATGGACTAAACCTCTGAAACTGTAAGCCAGCCCCACTTAAATGCTTTCTTTTAGAGAGCTGCTGTGGCCATGGTGTCTCTTCACAGCAATAGAACACTGACTGAGACACAAGTTCTAGGGAACCCTAAATAATACAACACCTCTCTCTCTCTCTCTCTCTCTCTCTCTCTCTCTCTCTCTCTCTCTCTCTCCCAGACACCTACTATATCAGGTTAGGACCCACCCTGCCTCAGTATGCCTTCATCTTAGGTAATTTTATCCACAAAGGCCCGTTTCCATATAAAGTCATGTCTGAGACACTGAG
>CAJQZJ010033126.1:7625227-7656729 GCA_907164525.1 Lophiomys imhausi | reverse complement strand
TATGATATAATTATACCAAAGGAGAATAAGTTCCAATTTTCAAAGAAATAGTGAAGTCATTTCTTTAAAATCAAATTAGATGATACAAAAACTCAGTCTCACAGTGCTACAAACTACACCCTCATCAAGAGTGAACGATTGCTCCAGGGTGGGAAAGATGTCTGTGCTAACTGCTGCAGCCATTAAAAAAAACTTAATCATCACTTCGCTTATATAGGGACATGCAGGCATGGAAGACATTTGTGAGAACACTAGGTAGGAAGGCATCTGAAAGGAAGCAGAGACAAATGGCACCAGAGTCATGTCACCTGTAGGCTACCATGGCCTAAGGAAGTATAAGTTTTATGGTTAACCTCTATGACAATTTCTTCCACAATAATAGTTGAAACTGAGGGGTATGATAAGGAGAGAAACAAGGCTGTGTGCTTATTAAGTTTCAAGCTTTGTGTTCTTTCACTTCTCTCTCTTTTGCAGGACAGAGAATGGGAGTTCAGACCAGGTCTTGCTATGTTGCCTGTGCTGGCCTGGAATTTGATCTTCTAAGTGCTGAGATTTCAGTCACGTGCCTCTGTGCTGCACTGATTCTAATGCTTGTTATTATTTTTACAAATTCTCGTGCATGCCAGGCTAGACCCAAGCTCCTTGTATAGCCAAGGCTGACCTTGGGCTTCTGCTCTTCCTGCTCTACCTCCTGAAGGCTGGGATGGAAGCAGGCACGAGCCATCATGCACAGTTTCTAACTCTTAGTAATATATTTCACCCTGATCCTTAAACAATGTCAACTAGGATGTTAGGTCTTAATCATTAAGATGTAAAGTTACTACATCAACTTGCATGAGCCCATTCTTAACCACTCAGTCAGGAAGTGACACAGACTTCACTTCCTCTGGCTTTGAGCCCTGTGTGAACCAGATTCGAGTCATCACAGTATTTCAAGGTAATAGCAGCTAATATTACCCAGACCTGTGCTAAAGACAGGCTGTGAGGGTGAGGGGTGAGGATGTGGGGTGAGAGGATCATCAAACTTCATTAATCCTTGGCCATCATCCCAACATTTCAATTCACAAAAGCCACAACTGACACTTCTCATTCTCTGTAAAACCCACAAACCTCATTCGCATTCTCTTTACCACCACTCTACTCCCCTTAGACAACATACAGGAGCATGTGATACATGTGGCACATAAGTAGTTCAACCATGCAGGCAGAGTTGAGGTATGAGTATGTGCTGTATCCATAGATATGACAGAGGGACAAGTTGATTTGAAGCCTGCTGATTGAGCCAATATGGCCATTTCCTCCTTCAACAAGAACTCGGCAGCACCATCATTTCCAACTGTTACTGTCCAACGTGACAGAGAACTAGACCTTGCCCCAGGGCTGGTTAATGACCTTTCTCCTGCATGATCCTTCACACAGACTGGGAACCAAAAACTGTTCTTCCCACACACAGTTTTCTGTTTATTTTAATTATTAAAAGTAGGTGTGTGTGTGTGTGTGTGTGTGTGTGTATGTGAGAGAGAGAGAGAGAGAGAGAGAGAGAGTGTGTGTGTGTGTGTGTGTGTGTGTGTGTGAGAGAGAGAGAGAGAGAGAGAGAGAGAGAGAGAGAGCATGATATGCCATGTCACTTGTGTGGAGGCGAGAAGATGGCTTTTAGGAGTCAATGTTTCTCTTCCACCACGTAGGTCCCAGGGATCAAACACCCAGTCATGAGGCTTGGGAACAAGGCAAGAGTACCACTGAGCCATCGTGCCAGCCCTCCACCCATCACACACATCTTAAAACCCATGATCCTTTAAGAATTTATGACTTTGGGACTGAGGAGATGTCTTAGAGTCAATAAAGCACCTGCCACTCAGCATGAGGACTTGAGTTCAGATTCCCATACCTCTATAAAAACTAGGCCTATAGCACATGTCTAGAAGCTCAGTGCTCCAGGAGTTGGAGACTGGCAGATCCTTAGAGCTCGTCAGCCAGTCAGTCTATCTGAACTGGTGAGCTGCAGGAAACATGAGTGAACTGTCTCAAAAGCTAAGGTGGAAAGCAATTGAGGAAGACACTGAATATCTGTGACCTCCCAGGCACATGATCACACATATGCACACACCCACATGGACATGCACACACACACTCATGACTTTAAAGAAGTATGGTTAAATCATGCTCTCTACATATTTCTTCATCATTAAATCCTTAATTGTATACGTGGATTGCTTGGGATCATACACTGTAAAGGTGAATTGTTCTGACATGTGTAAGCACCCTGCAGATAAGCACCACTCCCTGGTTAGATTAGCATCTTATGAAAAATTAATTTTACATGAAGTCGGATGAAAGCCCAATGATACAGTGGAGGATGAGGGTGGGCAAAGCCAGGGCTTCAACATGCTGTGATTTCCCAGAGTGTCAGTGACTTTCTCTGGTAGAAAAGCATTTGTGTTGCTTCATAGGAAAATCCCTGAGGCAGGGCCAACTCTTGCCTGGGCAGGAAACAACTGCAGAACAAGACAAACTGGTCAGCAGGTAGGGTCTCACACCCCACTGTGGTTGCTGATAGAACAGATCTTGGAGGATACAGCTTTACTTAGAGGTGCTTTCTCAGATTGCAAGGCAAAGTTTGACAGCCATGGAGCTGGGCTGGACCACTGCAGGCAACCCTCTTGCTGCAGAGCTCTGGTCACTTAGCTTGCTCCACTGAAACTAATCAAGCTGCAGGCAGATTGCGTAGAGAAACAAAGGAAGGAAGGAATCAGGGTTCTCTGCCTGTCCACTTCCTCCCAAAACTTACCTTGTGCAGAAACCACCTCAGGGAGCCCCTTTAATGGACCTTAGGTCCACTCAAAAGTCAGGAAAACACACCAGTAGTTTGAACAGAGAGATGTGGATGGAATAGAATTAAATGCATAAGAGTAATGATAACACTAAAGAATACAGAATGAGTAGATGCAGGGAGCAGCTGCTACATCTAGCAAGAATAAAATTGTTAGAGCACCTTATCCATACCCCAGCTGAGATTCAGACCCCACAGGGAAGGATGTGACAGTGGCCCTTGGTAACGCGAAGTTTTCCTTACAGCACACAAGCCAGGGCTGGCAAGTAGGAGAGGACGCCTGCCAGGCAGTGGCCTTATTGGAAGTGAGTACCACAGGGTGTTCAAATGTCACAGAGAGCTAAAGGGAACAGCATCAAGGGGAAAATAGAGACCAGTGGCCTTCACTCATGCAGTGGCCTTCCAATGCCCTCTACTGACAAAGCTTTGCATCTGACCCACATCCAAGAAATGTTCAGCCCATAGAGTAGAGCTGAAGGCAGCCTGAGCTGAGTGAGGGGCAGTAGCAAGTTGACTCATGGTTTGGGGATGAAGTGGAGGAGAGAGCCAGACAGAGGCAGGAGTGCTGCAGCATTGCCACAGGATTTAAGAATTTCAACTTCTGGACCACAACAGGCAGCTTCAAGCTACACAGTGGATCAGCCTCTAAGTCCCGACACTTCATGCTTATGATGTAATGAAGAGATTGTAGAGACCCCTCTGCTTCCAGTTAAAATGCCTTAAAAACTTGTCTTTTCATGGGGTATTAAAATTTTCTCATTAAGACTCATTGCTTTCTATCCTGGCTGTTCTTTATTAGAATGGGGTCATTCCGGGAGGCATCCTTTAGTGGTCAAAACTGCCCTAGAGGTAGATACAGTAAGGGATAAAAATGTGAAGGCTCAGGGACCAGCCGGAGAGGACCGCAGGTATCCTCTCTCTCTCTCTCTCTCTCTCTCTCTCTCTCTCTCTCTCTCTCTCTGTGTGTGTGTGTGTGTGTGTGTGTGTGTGTGTCTGTCTGTCTGTCTGTCTGTCTGTCTCTGACTCTCTGCCTTTCTGTCTATCTGTCTGTCTATCTGTCTGTTTCTCTCTCTCCTTCCCTTCCTCTTCTGTCCCTTGGCCTCTACGATTTCTTTCATTACAAGAGAGAAAAGGAGTCAATGAAAATTAGAGTACTTCAAAACTCTAGTGCCAGGCAGGATCCTGGCCACAGCAAGGGATGCTCTCATCTCCTGGGGCCTCATTTCCTGTTACTGCTGTGACTGTCATTAGTTGGTTGGGAAGAAGCTGATGAGGACAAACAGTTGTTCCACAGCCTTTTAGTCAAACCCAAGGCTTCCCTGTAAACTGTCTATCTTTATCTGTGCAGTTTTAGTACTATTTCTGAATTCTGAACAATGACATTAACTAACATTTCCTGAGTGCTTGCTGCACAGTTGTGCTGAGGGTCTACTCTTGACACAGATCTACAGTGCAAATAAACAGGCCCCCGGTTTTACAGATAAGGAAATGGAGGCTTTACAAAGTCGACACTGGCGACAGTGTGGCCAGCTTCAAACACAGGCAATGCAACTGAGCTGCAAACTCACAGCCTCTGTGCCAGCCTGGGAATTCCTCTCAGCTAAAGAGACATGGTGTCTTTCAGTTTCTGCCAAAGCAATTCATGTCATATTAATGAGTGATGTGGACAGGACACAGAAGCCGGGGATCTGTCATCCCAGTTACGTATGCTTAGCAGTGGTCTGATCACCAAGACTTCAGTCTGTAAACTCAAAGAATATTTTGGGGTTCAGGATGCTCAGGCATGGCGAGTGTGAGACGAATGTGTATTTATCTGCCGAGTTGTCTGTTGTTCTTTTTTCTGTCATTCTGCTCTCTCCAAAGTCACAGCTGGTGAAACCAAATGGATCATTTTACCACAATCAGACCAACGTCAAGGATCACCAAGCACCATTCGTTCTTTAAGGCAAAGCCACACATCTAATTACAACTCATTAATAAATTTGTAATATACAAAAAGAAACTGACTGCTCTGGATTTTGCTCCCCAGCAAAACAAAATGATTCCAATGGCAGATTGCATGTCCAGTCTCTCTTTATTGTTCCCATAAAGTTAGTGATACATTGTAGACAGGAAAAATCGGGGACAAACCTGAAATGAACAGATTGTACCATCGGATCTGGCCACATTGCCTCTAATGGGCAAAATTAGCATCTGAACGTTAACACCTGCCACCAAGAGCAGACCCTGGCACACGCAGCAGGTAGAGAGGCTGTGCAGTTCCTCAGAGCAATGTTAGCCCAGGTCACCAGCGGCAACACACATGCCAAAGCCCACCAAAGAGCAGGTCGGCTTCGTTTAAAGTCAGCTGGCTGTAGTAAATGCAGGGGAGATAAAACAGCATTGGGCATCAACTCTGGAAAAGACTTTCTAAAGACTGTGAGACCCTAATGCTATGCAGACTCAGATGGAGAAGCTGACCCAGCAGGACCCACTACGCATTTCTCCCTTTCCCTCTGGCACATGACACCAGGGACACACCCTTCTCTACCCTAGTGGCCTGTGTTGTTACCTTATCGGGACAGATTATGACCTATTGTTCTCACAGGCCTTGAGGTCAATCACAATCATCCCCACTAAACAATGCCACAGCCCTAGCACAAGTGAGGAAAGCCACATTTGTTTTCTTGACATTATAAATATGTCTTCCCTTTACAAGGGCTTCAGCCATTTTTCTACCTGGTTGCCTAGCAACCCTTTCAAGGGACAGACATATTGGAGAGGGATGCTGGAGACAATTTTCCGTTACACATACAGATGAGTTTGTATTATTTTACAGATTCCTTTTTTAAAAATCAATCTACTGTGTCCTCCTGGGGCTCGGGTAAAGTGGGGTGGAGGGTCGGTGCTAAAAATAGTGGTGAAGCTACTGACCTAGCAGGAACACAGAAGGCCAGTGATTTCACGAACATATTCAGCAAACAGAGAAAGGTATCCATCCTGCCTATTAATAAAAATGTAAAACAGCGCCTCATCTCATCAGAAAGTTGAGCCACACTGAGTACACAGTGTCCACTTAGGACCCTCCGCTGATGAGGTCCTAGGCAGCCCCAAGGGTAGCCTACACTTTCACTGCATCCTAGTTTGAGGGACAAGTACACTATGCTTCATTCTTGTTCTCCTGGTAGCCTTCCGTTTGCTAAATTATATAGCCCTACAAAAACCACTCAATTCATTCTGTGGTCACATTCATTTGTGATGCCTTAAGCTAAGTAGTCCTGCATAGTTCTTCATGTTTCCCCCACATTTGAGGTTTTAAGTTTAAACTTATTTTTTTTTCTTAATGTGGTTGGTAATTCATCTATTTTTTTAATCCATAAAAGCTCTTGATCTGTACCTTGCCTCTTCTGTTTTTATAATACTCTGCTTCATTAGTTTCCGTCTTCTTAAATCTCCCCCTTTTAAAAATCCTAACTGCTCAGGGTAATTAACTATCTGTCTTTAACATTAATACAAGGATTTGAGGCTATGAATTTGCCTCTGATCTCTGCTTTAACTATTTCTTGTTAACTCTGGTATGCAGCATTTTAATAATTACTTTTTCCCATCTATTTGATTTCCATTGAGGCTTCCTTTTCAGCTTGAGCTGTTAAAGACAGTTCTAATATTTTGTGCCCAAGTGGTGAGACCTTGTTTTTCTTTATTTGCTTTTAGATTTATTGCACTCTGGTCCATATTAATGATATGTTAGGAATTTAAATGTATCTTTATAACCTCTGTAATCTTATAGTAAGTGTGTGTGTGTGTGTGTGTGTGTGTGTGTGTGTGTGTGTGTGTGAGATGGTGTGCATGTATGTATTTGGTGTGTGTGTGTATGGGGGGTATGGGGTGTGTAGGGGGGGTTGTGCGTATATACAGATAGGGGTCCTTTAAAAGTATTTTTACTGTTCTAGGAGCTAGAGAGATGGCTCAGTGATTAAGAATGTTTGCTATTCTTGCAGAGGACCTGAGTTTGGTTCCTAGCACCTATATGGTAGTTCATAACATCTGCAACTCTAGTTCCAAGGGATCCAACTCCCTCTTCTGACCTCTGAGGGTCTGTCTTCCAAGTGCTAAGATTAAAGGTTTCAGCCACTATATCCAGTATAATTTTGCTTTATACAGTGCAATATTTCAAAGAAATTAATAGAAAAAAATGAGAAGAAAGTATTTAAGGGACTGTTTACTTGAGCCCACACACTTTCCATTTTCTCTACCCTCAGCTTTCACTGTGGATTTCAGTGGCCACAATTTTCAGCATTTTTTGCAAAGCAGGTCAAGTAACAAAAATTTTCAATCCTTGTCTATTTGGGACTGAAATTATCTTTCTCTTAGTCATTGGTTAAAGAATAGTTTACTAGCTATAAAATTCTTGGTAGTCTAATATTTTCATTATATCATCACACTGCCTTCTGACTTCAATTTTTCATATGAGTACTGCTGTTCCCTTGTATATGACTAGGTTTTTTCCTTGTCAATGTGAAGATATCCTCTAGTTTATGGTATGTGTAATTGTCAGTCTTGCTGTATTAATGTGGTGATTTGAACCATCCCATAGGTTCACAGATTTGAAAGCTTTGTCACCAGGGAGTGGCACAGTTAGGAGGTGTGGCCTTGTTGGAGGAAGTGTGCCACTGAGGGTAGGCTTTGAGGTTTCAAAATACTCAAGCCAGGCCCGGTGACACTCTCTCTTCCTGCTGCTTGCCGATCTGGATGTAGAACTCACAGCTACCTTTCCAGCACCTTGTCAGCCTGGATACTGCCATACTTCCTGCCTTGATGACAATGGACTAAATCTCTGTAACTGTAAGCCAGCCCCAATTAAATGCTGATGTTTTCATCAAATTTGGGTTGTTTTAAAACATTATTCTTTATATACATACATACCAATAATATACATATAATATTAAAATGTAATATATTATATATATATAATATATTATAATTATAATAATATATCAATAAACACTGAATGTATGGCAGTGTTTCATATGTTTTTGTGACTCTGTTCTTTTTTTTTTTAATCTTGTTCCTATATTCTTCAGATTCATTTCCATATCCCTATTTACTGAGATCTCTTTTCAATTTCAATTTCAGTTACTGAACTTTTCATGGTCACTGATGGTGTGATGTTGTGGGCACAGCACAGTGAAAATACACTTAGCTCTGAAGATAAGCTTCATGGATTCAGTCTTTATACTACCGTCCATTTGTATGTGAACCCAAACAGCTCACTCGACTACTCATTGCCTCAAATTTCTATCTATTAAATGAGAAGATTAATAGTGTTTGAGATCAGTGCAGTTTGAGAATTAGTTGAGATAATATGCCAACTATTTAACATAAAATAAGGTTTAAGTAACACTTTGCTATTATAACTGTTGATATAGCACTCTGGTCATTGTTAGCGAGTATAATCTAGAACAAGTTTTATATTCCAAACCTGAAACCAGGGAGAAGAGATGAACCCTATATATACTAGACACTTTCAGTATTTCTCTAAAGTTCCAATATGTTTGCTTCATCAGCATATTTGTGTCTATCTATTGTTCCTTTAAATTATTCTCTGCTACATCAGTAGGATCACTAGATAAGAAACCTGGCATGTGATATTTCTAGCTTACTTTCATGTATTAAAGGCTTGGTCCTCAGCCTGCCGACTATTGGGAGATGGTGGAAACTTTATGAGGCGGGACCCTAGAAGATCTTCCAGTCACAGGAGCTGTGCCCTGGAAGGGGACAGTGAGACCCCAGCCTCTTCTGTTCTCTCTCTCTCTCTCTCTCTCTCTCTCTCTCTCTCTCGACTTTCTAACCAAGAAGTAAGGAGTTTGCTCTATCATGTGTCCCCATCACCATGTGACACCACAGGGTCCAAAGCAGCAGCGGGGCCAATCAGTCACAAACCAAAACCTCTGACACTCTGAGCCAAAATAACCCTTTTCTCTTTATAAGGTGGTTTATGTTAAGTACTCGGAAAAGTGACAGAAAGTTGACTAGTGCAGCTCTGTTGCAGAAGACAGGGAGCTTGAGTCTCACACCTACAGGTAATTAAGGCCCAACCCATAGCAACAATCCACCTGCAGAACTCTACCTATTGGATGGCACCTTTTCCTCGGCATTTAAGCAACACTGCTCCTACTAGTCTGGACCTCTCACATGACCCTAACCTACTGAGCTCAAGCTCATACAAACTCCTTGCAGCAACAGAATTTTGTCTGAAAGCACTCATTTCATGGGTTAAGACCAATAACCCCACCAGCACCCCAGGTTTCAGTTCTTCTCCGTCCTGGCTCTCTTCCTGTTGTTAGCTAATACCCTGGACATCTCCATTACTATGAGCCATCTCTTTAGGCATTAACCAATGCAAAAGCATCTAGGACTACAATAGACAGTCGAATCAATATGTATCAGTAGAGTAATCTAGCAAGCAATGTTCTGATAACTATTAATATAATTATATATATATATAAAATATAGTTAGTTAACTATTAATATAAATCCTGGTTAGTCAAGCAGAATGGAGTTTTTAGTCCTGCTTAATTGGTCTACAGAAAGTCTAAGCAAAGATGAACTGTCCAGTCTCTAAACATGAATGCAACTCGAAAGTTTCCCAGTGACAGTGAACCACACTTTACTCTTTACAAAGCACTATCCTAAATATACTTGATTTGATCCTGAAAATGACCAGGTGATCTATTAATAGGTAAGGTGATATGATGACTGTCATTTCAGAGCAAGGTTAAGGAACATAAGAGGCACATCAATGCCACTTAGCTATTTGAGGAAGGACCTTTGCTTGCAAACTAATTTTTCCCACTTTTAATTTATTGACTTTTTCAGTGAATTCCATGGTTAGTCATTCCTTGAGAAATTCAGTGACCAAAAGCTTAAGATATAGTGAAGATTTTTTTTATCATAATAAAGAGTCTGGGAACACTTGTAACAAAGAAATCTGGTTACTGTTGCTCCCCACAATGTTCCCCAGACTTGTCTGACTATCTTTTATCTAATAAGTGTGAATGTACCATAGATTTTGAGTACCATTGCCATATATCACTCCATTTCCCAAGAAGCACAGGGAATGCCAATTGAATATAGATGCTGCTTCTTGGAGGAACCATTTTCTCTTAGCAGCCTCTAGTCTCTCACTAAACATTGCATCCTGTATATAAAGAGAAAAGGTTTCTGGTGGGGATGTGAGTAGACTACTGGGACAGGGATAATGGACAAATCAAAATGCATGGGCATACTTACCATAAAATGTAGGGCCTTCCTGAAGCAGCTCTAACAGTATTTCCAAAGCACAATTGATAGAATATCTACATCAAAAACATCCACGAGATCTGGAGGATATGAACATTCCCAGACTATGGCTAAATCTAAGGACGGGAACAAGGAATCTGCATTTTAACAAGCTCATTAAGTGATTCTGACAGAGCTCAGATTTGAGAGGCACAACTTAAGATAGCCAACAACAGATGTGAGATACTTTTCCAATTAAATCAAAGTCACAAGCTGAAATGGAAATGACCCAAGATGCATCCAATAGGGGACTATTTGGTTCCTTGGTAAATAACCACATCTCAATGAGACCAGCCTTCCTGGGGAAGACTATTCCATGGTCTATCAGATCTCTCCATTAGGGAAACTTCCCTGCTATTCCATCTAAGTAGCTTTCCTTAATTTGATCCTATTATTCCCACACTTTATACAAAGCCAAGTACAGCAGTATCCCAATAAGCAAAAATGGTATCTATATAAATGCCACACATGGCCCATGTTTCCATCTAATTACCCTCAAATGGCCCCATCTCTCTACAAAGCAAAGTCAAGCCAAGTCTCCAAGGCCAGCTATTTTAGGTCTCAAATCTTGATTTGGACAACTAGTTCCACCTTCAGAGTCAAGAATGTATCCACTAGTTCTCTCAAACAGATGGCATTCTCACAGCTTCTCAACTGCTTTACAAAGCTCAGAATTCAGAGGACCGTTCAAGATGGAGGCACTTAAGGAAATTAGAATGTGGCCATAGCTACTGAATTCATTATAAATGCTGTGATTTCCTGGCATTGGGGAAAAGACCATGAACAAGATAACACCAGTGCTATGACAATCAAATGGAACAAGACAAGACAATGGGAAATGTGTAGGATACACACTAGAGAGTATCTGATGAACATCAGGGGTATTAGAAATCACAAGAAACTGTCAACTTGGGTGGCCAACACCCTTGACAAATTCTTTAAAACACAAATGTACAATGTTTTCAGATTTCTTACTTAGGCATGGGTGGATAGACTAGATGACAATCTCAGATTTGAAAAAGAAAGATTTTATGACTTTTCAGAAGATGTAGTTATGGAAGACTATTTTTTGAGAACAAACTCTTTGAAAGAACAAATGATCCATTCAGAGATCATTTGAAGACCCAGTCAATTTCCCAAGTTTCCAAGTACCTTGGAGTTCAATAGATTGGCATACCTAAAATAATAAAAATTATTGGCATTTAAATCAGATACATCATGAGTATGCATATGATTATATGCTTGAGTATTTGCATATGCATAGTGGGCAAAAATTCTGAAGATCACACACTGGAGGAATAATGAATGTGGAATACTTGGTGTGCCTGTTAGTTTTAATCATCAACTTGGCACAACCTAGAATCACATGGGAAGAGTTTTAATTAAGGATTTGTTTGGATCAGATTGGCTTATGGGCATGTCTAGGAGAGATTATTTTGATCATTCATTGATGGAGAAAGGCCCGGACCACGGTGGGAGGCACCATTCCCTGGCTTGGGGCCCTGGATCATAGACGAGTAGAAAGGGCTAGCTGGGTCTTGGGTGGTAGGCAGCATGGATGCCTTCTTTTTTTCTCTGGTCGTGACTGTGGGTGTGTTGTGACTATCAGCTTGAGTTCCTGCCTTGGCTTCCATGAAATGAAAGACTGTGGCCTGGAACTGTGAGGCAAATAAACCCTTTTCTCCCTAAGTTGCTTTTTGTCAGGATACTTTATCATCCCAGGAACAGAAATGAAAACTAGGATACTTCACAAATCACTTCATCTATGAATGCAGTAACAATTAATAGTAACCCTGTCAATCATAACCTGCTAAATCAGCTTTGGAATCAACTCTGAATGAGCCCATTTAGAGGTCATTTAGAGGTCAGGCTTGCATTGATCTACTTAGATCCTGACAGACAAAGACTATAAACTTTCCGGCTATGTGTCTGGAGCAGGGTTCAGTCACAAAGAGAAGCTGTGACTGGAAGACCCTGGGTACGACAGTTCTGACATCACTTCCCGGATCCACGGCATGTTTCTGATTGCTCTAAGCCTTGGTTCCATCACATGTAAAATAGGATTATAAGGATGCATTCACTACAGAAATCAAGTGAACACTAAAGCATGATTCAGGTAAAACATTACACACAAGGTCAACTGTGAAGGAAATGTTCGGGTAGGGGTCATAAGTACAACTGCTCCCATTGTTAAACACTAGAAGTAAATCAAGAGAGTCTTCGCCTTCATTAAGTCTCCAGGTTATCCCTGACATTGTGTGATAAATATGTGAGAGATCAGTCTGCAAAATAAGCAGGTTCCCAGTAATCACAGGTTGAATGCTGCTTCTTATTCCTGATGCTTCGGTCTTCAGAAGCCTCGGAAGAGGCAAATAGCTTGCTATATTGGAAGAACAAAACAGTGGTACAATAAGACAATAAGAACCATCAGATCCAAGTGATCTGAAGTAAATGTTGACAGTCCCCAAAGTATGAGTAAGGGTCTTAATGACCTGATTCTAATTCCATGGAGCTAATGAGTTCCTGAAGAGAATGGCCTGGGTAAGTCCTTGTGGATGGAACACCCGGGAAGCACACAATGAGGACAAAGTTGAATGATGCTGAGTAACACAATGTCACCAGAATTAGTGTGTCTTTTATTGTCATCTAATTCCAGAGAGTCAGTTCCAACCTCAGCAGCAGATGCTTTTCTTGTAAACTTCCCATTCTAGAACTCTTGTCCTTAGTCTTAATATGGCCATTCCCAACTTAGTCAGAGAAGTTTGACTGTCCACAGGAGACCTTCACAAGATTGAATCATCCCCCAGAGAGGATACAGGGATCATCTCTCACCTGAGAGTCCAGCTATGCCCACTCCTCAAGCCTCCCTTCTGCCCATATGTATTTCCATCCTGTTGGCATTAGGAGGTATTAGAGATTATGGGATGGAATATTAACCTAAGGGGGGAACTCTACCTATGAAGATTTTGGGAGGCCATCACCCTTGGCTGAAGTAGGATGTTTTTAGAGCTGCAGCTGTTTGGGCAGTCATCCTTGCTCCTATAAGGAAACCCAATAGTTATTGGAGCAAAAGTGACATTTGGGAATCCTTTTCTTTGGGCTCTAATGCAACAATTCCTCGTCTGTGGGAACTCTCTCAAATCTTACTCTCCCACTACGACATGTTACAGCCTCTAGCTTGTCTAGACATTTAGCTTAAAATACAGAGTTCCTTACTTGGACACCCATGAGTTCCGCAATACTTAACTGAATTGTCTATAGCAGTAGAGGAAACTCTACCCTGGGAGCTGAAGGAGACGTGGTTTTGTACGCCCTCTCCTTTCCAAGCCATGGTTTGCTGTCTCCAATACGTTAAAGATCCAGTGAGAGGCGGTAGAACAGCACGTACAAGGGAATGTGAAGTACTGAGAGGATGCTTAGAGACCAGCCAGAAAGACTGCCTACCCCTCAGCTTGTTTGCAAAGGTGTTCCAGGACAAAGGGCAGAGTGGAGAAGGAAGTGCACGCACTTTACAAGATGAATGCAACTTGAACGTTTCCCACAAATGCTGGCCCGGCTGGACATCCTGACAGCATTGGTTGAATGCACTCAGGGGTTAAGGGAACTGAGTCTATTAAACCCTCATCCAGGCAAACAGGAAGGTCGGGTGCTGCTCAAGGTTACAGGGGCCTTCTGGGGAGAGGTGCTCAGCAGAATGTGGTCACCCTGCAGAGTCAGGCTACGTAAATACAGCAAAAGACAAACCCTGGGAGCAGTGCGGACAGAAGCCTGCTATTTTTCTGGAGATGGGGGGAGGAAGCACATTCCCCCACCTCCTACTCAGCAGGCTTCTGGTTCCCTAAAACCAACCAGACCCTTGTTCTCTTTCCTGGACCAATAATGAATGGCAATAATTACCCGTGTGGGCTCTGTGTGAGTCATGAGGCAGTTCTGGCTCCCTCTCCTTGCAATTTTGAGCCGTGTGTGTGTGTGTGTGTGTGTGTGTGTGTGTGTGTGTGTGTGTGTGTGTGTGTTACCCACAGCTATTGAAGTGTGGAAAATGGATCACAATTACAATTACATTCCAGCTGCCTTTTGAAGACTTGATAGACAGCTGGAGAAAAATCTTTCTGCAGTTGCCAGGATGCAAGGGTAGCCAAGGGGTGGGCATGGGAAGAGGGAAGAAAAGAAGTCCGGGAGGGAAACCATCAAAACAGCTTCAGTATAACCCCCAAGGAATACTTTTAAAAGACCAGAGCTGCTGATATTGAAACAGAATCTAGGGTCCAGGCAGCTATGTATTAGAGCTTTTCTTACAGGACATTATGAAGACAGCAGAGAGCTCACACTCGGAGGGAGGCTGCCCTGAGAACAGGTGCAGCTGCAGCTTCAAGTCCAAGGACGCAATCACATTTCCAGGCTGAAGCTAGCAGGTTCCTCAGTGAGTTTAGGGGAGAGGATTTTGAGATTCCTCCCAATGCTTTCCTGAATGATGATGGTGGGGTCATCTTGAATCTTACTGAGCACTCCATGGCCGCTCTTAGGGAGCACTCCATGGGAGCTCTTAGGTCGTACACAGGATCGGCATATCCCGGATCAGCCATACCACTCACACACACAGGGAGTCAGATCCTTGTTTTAGAGGAAACCAGAACAGTTCTGAACTAAATACAGTGTGCTATGATGTCTCATCCACTCATTCCTATTTGAAAGGGGTCAGCAAAGCTGGAAAACTAAAACAGAATAGGAACCAAAGATGCTGATGTTTAGTAAGAGAATCACTTTTAATTTATAAACTATTCTGGAATATCTTGCTTCCTATCACCAAACCAAATCAACCAAACAAACAAAAAACCCTATAAACTTGAAAAGCAAGGGTGTCCTACTAGCTGGAAGGAGGCCTCTTCAGGGAAGGGAAGGGATTACCAGCCCACCCACAAAGACTTCAACCCAAATTTTACCCTGCATATAAAATATGCAGGGATAAAGATATAGCAGAAATCGAGGGAATGTCCAACCAATGACGGGCCCACCTCAGACCTATCCCAAGGGAGAGATCCAACCCTTGTCACTACTAATGGTACTCTGGCATGCTTACAGACAGGAGCATGGCATAGCTGTCATCTGAGAACCTCCATGCTGCCGAGGATCCAAACAAATGCTGAGATACATTACCAAACATTAGGCAGAGTGCTGGGTGTCTGGTGGAAGAATGGGGGGGAAGGATAGAAAGACCCTGAGGGGACAAGAACTCCACATGATGACCAACAGAGACAACTAACCTAGGCCCATGGGAGATCACAGAAACTGAAACATTAATCAAAGAGCATGCATGAACTGGACCTAGGCTCCCTATACATATGTAACCAATGGGCAGCTTGGTCATCATGTGAGTCCCCTAGGAAGTGGAGTGGGAGTGGGGGCTGGACTCTGTCTGAAGCCTGCTTTTTGATCACTTCCCCCTATGGCCTCAATGGAAGAGGATGAGCTCACTCCTGATCCAATTTGATGGGCTGGGGTGGGATAGCATGGAGCAGGGCTCCCCTTTTCTGAGGAAAAGGGGAGGTGGGATGGGGGAAGAGGGCAGGAGGGTGGGACCCAGAGGAAGGGAGGGAGAGGGCTACGATTGGTATGTAAAATGAATGAATAAATAAACTTAGTTTAAAATAAAGAATGTATGCAAAGGAATAAGATACTGTTGGTTACAAAGGAAAAAACTTCCAACTGCCAAAACAATATTGGAAAATAAGGACAAAGACTCCCACTTCTTGATTCTATATTTGTTAGACAACAGTAGCAATGAAATCTGTGTGGAGCTGCCATAGGATTGGACATATAGAGAAGTGGAACAGAATTGAGTCTAGAAGAACCCCATTTATCTAGGTCTGATTGATTTTCAACAAGAGTGCCAAGATAAATCAATTGAGCAAGAATGGTCTCTTCAAGTGGTCCTGGGAAAATTGAACACACACACAAACACACATACAGAGAGAGAGAGAGAGAGAGAGAGAGAGAGAGAGAGAATAAAATTGTACTCATTTCCTATACCATATATAAAATTAATTCAAAATTAGTCAACATCTTAAGAGTCAAACCCCATAAAACTCTTAGACAAACAGGGCATAAGGATAAATTTGAATGACTTTGGATTTGGCAATAGAGTCTAAGGTGTGGCCCCAAAACTACAAACCATAAAAGAAAAAACTAATCAGACATCATCAAAACTGAAGGGCTTTTTTGTATCTCAAAGGATTCTGTGAAGAAAATAACCAGACAGCCCACAGCACAAGATAGAACATTGAAATATTTATAAATCATATCTCTGATAAAGGTTTAGTGTCCTGAATATCTTACAGTTAAACCGAAGGCAAAAGTTAAAAATGAGTGAAAGAGGATAGATGTGGTGGTTCCTGACTATAAACCCTGGGGAGGCAGAGAGGCATGATCCTGCAGTTCGAGGCCAGCATGGCAATTTCACAGTGCCACATAATGAGACCCTGCCCCCCTCAAAACAGCCATTTCCCCAAAGAAGACATCCAAATCACCAAGAAGTACATTAAAAAAAGTTCAATATCATTAGTTATTGAAGAAATGCAAGTCAAAACCATAGTGAGGTACTATTTCCAACTGTGGCATGGTTGAAACTGGTCTTAAAAATGGAAAATAGCAACTACAGTAGAGGAAATGAAATGTTTGCACATTGCTAATGGGAAAGTGAAGAGGTGCAGAGATAGTAAAAACCAGTTGGGCCATTCCAAAAGTTACACAGACTTCTCCAGCAGTTTCATTTCTCCTACGTATACAGTCAAAGGATTGAAAACAGCTGCTCATAACAAATGCACACACTCACATGTTCTCATCAGCACTATTCATGATAGTCAAAAGGTGAGGTATTGGTTTGGTTGGTAAATATCATATCCCTCATAAGCTCATGTATTTGAACACTTGGTTCCCAATTGTTGCCACTGTTTGGGGAGACTATGGAATCTTTAGGATATAGAACCTTGCTGTGGAAGGAAGTATCTCACTGTGGGTGGGCTTTGAGGTTGTATAGCTTTATCCCACTTCCTGTTATCTATCTATCCATCCATCTATCTATCTATGCATCTATCTGTCTATATATCTGTCTATTATCTGTCTATCTATCTATCTATCATCAATCTATATATCTATATATTATCTATCTATCCATCTATCTATCTAATCTCTCTCCTTCCTGTATGTATCTGAAAATTTAATTAGCCAGCTTCCTGCTACTGTCACTGTGCTTTCTCTGCCTGTTGTCATGTCTTTCCTGCCAGGACGGATTCTTCCCTCTACAATCATAAGTCAAAACAAGTTGCTTTAGGTCATGATATTTATCACAGCAACAGAAAAATGATGAACACAGGTGGAAACATGCTTGATACCTATCAGTGGATGAATGGATTTTATGGGTCACAAACACAAGGAATATTTTTCAGTCATAAAATGATTAACATACTGGTACATGCTATGATGTGGCTACACCTCACAAACATGGTAGGAAGGAAGCCAGGAACAAACAGCCATGTATTACACACTGCCACTTAATGGAAGTAAATGGACATCTCCAGAACTGGTCCACTAATGGAGACAGAATGCAGACTGGTAGTGGCCAAGGCCTGGGGAGTAGTGAGAAATGCGGAACAGATTCTTAGTTGGTAAGAGGTTCCTTTTAAGGTAATTAGGATTCTTAGTTGGTAAGAGGTTCATTTTAAGGTGATTAGGAAAAAATATCTTGGAACTAGATGGAAGCAATAGCTGCACAGTACTGTGAATGTACTGGGTACCACTGGGCTTATTCATTTTAAAGGGACTTTTTTATATTTTATAAATGTCATGTCAAAATATATGATAGCTGTGAATTAAAAGAAAAAAAACCCTGCCTTTAGAAAATGTATTTATGGACTGGAGAGATGGCTCAGCCGTTAAAGGCTAGGCTCACAACCAAAAATATAAGAAAATGTATTCATTTCGCAATGGGAAATGGTGAAGAAGAGAGTTCATATAATAGATCAGGCATTGTTCTGGGGATAGGTTAGTGTGATTAGAACACGAATGGCTCATATAGCCTCATATATTTGAATGATTAGTCACCAGGCAGGAGCACCATTTGAAAGGATTAGGAGGTGTGGCCTTGTTGGAGGAAGCTTGTCACTGGGGGTGGGCTTTGAGGTTTCAAAAGCCCATGCCAAGTACAGCCTCTCTCGCTCTCTTTGTGTCTCTCAGCCTGAAGATCAAGATGTAGCTCTCAGCTATTTCTCCAGCACCATGTCCACTCCCATGGTCCCCTCCATGATGATAATGGACTAAAGTTCTGAAACTGTAAGCCAGCCCCAATTAGATTCTTTGTTTTATAAGAGTTGTCTTGGTCATGGTGTTTCTTCACAGCAATAGACATGGTGAAATGGCATCTGCATGCCAGTCTAAGGCCCAATAACCAGCCTCATGGAGTACCAGGTCTTCAACTAAAGCACACAGGGTTCTAGTCAGAGAGAATCAGAGGACAACACCCTCACTGCATTGAATGTGTGCTCTCTTCTAAAGGAGTGTTTGGTTTTGGATTCTCTCTTTCTTGAAGCTAGAGAAAAGAGAAGTGGTAGAGTCCAACCAGGAAAGTCTTTAGGAAGGTGTGGTGGTTTGAATAAGAATATGTTTGAATACTTGGTCTCCAGTTGGTGGAACTGTTTGGGAAGAATTAGGAGGTGTGGCCTTGTTGGAGAAGGTTGTAGGAGGGCAGTCTTGAGGTTTCAAAAGACTCTTACTATTCCCTCTCTGCCTCCTGCTTGTGGATCAAGATGTGAGTCTCAGCTGTTCCTGCCACTACACCTTTGCTCCACCATCATGGACTCTAGTCCTCTGAAAATGTAAACCCAATTAAACATTCTTTTATTAGTTGCCTTGATGGTAGCATTTGGTCACAGCAATAGAAAAGTAACAAAGACAGAAGATGAGAAGGGGTCTTTACTACAATAGAAAGTAAAGATATAATTTCTATCATGTGAAGAAATAAAAGCAGTTCTGAGAGAAGAATGAGAGTTGAATCTTCATGAGCATGAAACCAGCCCTCAGACTTCAAAGCACATTGACTTAATTACTCTCAGAGTGTAACCAATGCTAAAGATACAATCTAGGGTCAAGGAAGGGATAGTACTGCCCTTTTACAAAGTCCAGCTTGTTCTAGAAACAATGATGCTCATATATGAATGAATACAGTCCTTGGGGGGAAATGCTCCAATTTAAGCTGCCCACTGTAGGAAGGAGAGGGAGGTGCCTTTGCTCAGAGAAAGGGTAAGGGGGTGTAGATATCACACTCTCAACAACATGGCTGCAGAAATTATTACAGAAGCCCATGTTGTCTTCAATTTGTGTTTCAGTTTTGTTTATGTGCATGTGTGCGTGTATGCGTGTGTGTGTGTGTGTGTGTGTATGTGTGCACGTGTGTGTGCATGTGTGTGTGTATGTGAGTGTGTGTGTGTTGAACAGGCTTCCAAAGGGTACTGCCTATGGCAATTACAACCTCTGCTTGCAAGGTTGCTAGAACTGAATGTTTACATTTGCTCAGAAGCTCAGGATAGTTTATTATAGCAGTATGTTCGGAGACAATGGAATTCAATAGAGCAAATAAAAAACTAGGAATAGGAAGGCGGTCAGTACATTCAGATGGTTGTCTTGGTTATGTGCTCAATATATAGGGACTATGTCTTTCTTGTGAGTTAGGGCATGCTAGACATGGGGCATGCAGAAAGAATGACTTTCAGTTCTTAGCTGAGATCAATCATTCCTTCCATCCATAGGTGACAGGAAGGGTTTGCTTTATACTTCAAAATCATATGGGAGGGTAGAATAACCTAATCTGAAGTGCAATTCAACAGTTTAAGAGATTCACATATATGGCCATGCACTGCAGATTCTCTGTCATGCTGTAATTGTGAGAAAAGCAACACTGGTAACGCCTTTGTCTCATTGAATAGAGAGTCTCAATTTTCTTAATTAAAAACACAGTTTACTCCTGGGAATCCATTCTATGGTGAAAGTACATAGGACTTTTTACCTAATGGTCAAGAAGGAAGCATAACATGTTACGATCAGTCTAAAATAAGAGACCTGATGAATCATGGAAATTTTGAAATGGAAGAAAGATTGTATTTGTGGGGGGGGGGGGAATGTAAACAAAGTAAAAGAAATGTTTTAATCATTTGCATTTGCCAGAGAGCACACAAAGGTATTTGGAAGTAATGTTAATTTTAAAAACTTTCTACTAGTTATTCATACATACAAATATTCATGTGTGTAATCAGTACCACCCATGGACTAACAGGACATCTCAAAGCCCCATCACAGCTTCAGAGGGACTTGTGTTTGTTTCTCCCACAAGTGACCACCTGTCCATGTTGACAGTTGTACCCACACATGTAATGGCAGACAGGCTAACTTGGGGCCAGAATGACAGAAGTCATGCAGAAACTAACACCCTGGCTTTGGGCTCAGTCATCTGAACAACACTCCACAAAGACATATTACAAGTCAACTGATAGCCACTCAACAGCCACAGCCTGGTAACCAATCCGTTTCAAGAGCTGGGCTGTTTGAGTGGATGTCTCCCCACATCGTTACCTGTACTTGCTCTCATAAATGGTATATGCACATTTATGGAGTTCATAAAAGAGCGAGCTCCATTGCTCTAAGTTTAAAATCTGTCTGCTATGAGACAAAAACAGTTAATACAAACTGCCTCTTGGAAAGTCTTTCACACTGTTCCTCTGTGAGTTGGGTCTCCCTCACTCACCTCTGGAATCTGGCAGAGTCTGCCACTGTTATGACCAAGAGGATCTTGCCGAAGTATGTAGAAAAGGCAGCCTCTACTTCCTATCTCTTGAAATGTCTACCCTGGGATTTGTTGAACTCAGTTCTCCTGCTATAGAGGCCATGTGCATAGAGATAGGTCCAGTGAGCCTAGACTTCTAGCCATTTGAACTAAGGCACCACACATGTGATAAAGCAGCCAGTTGCAGTAGATCACACAGAATGGCCCCAGGTCATATCATGTAAGATAACAGAATTATCCAGCTGAGCTGTGCCTAAATTCCTGACCCTCAAATCATGAAATCTAAGTCAATGAAATGTCAAATCCCTGTTTTTCTAATTCAGGTATATTCTGAATAGGTTGTTATGTAGGAATTGGTATATGGAACCAAATTTGCAGGCATTCAGGACTAGGGACAATTCAGTGACAGACACAGGGAAAGGACTCCAGAAAAGTCATTAGTAGTAGACAGAGAAAAGTCTGCATTGTCTCCTCCATATTATGCAAGACTTGGTAATATTTAGGAGTAGAGTAGGAAACCAGAGGCACAAAGATTGTACCAGGAGTAGATCATTTTCCTTTCAGTCCTAAAGGAGCTATCTCTGACATTATCATTGCCTGTCCTCAAATCAACAGCTTCTCGGGCAGTGACTAAGGAAAACCCAGAAGAGAAAGTTTGCTTTTTGTTCCTTTTAAATGAGATTTCATGCTCATGGATAAGAAAATGCAACTCAAGATAAGGAGACGATGTGATAACATGTGCAGGATCAGACTCATGTATACAGGAGATCTCAGTATGGATGGTGGATATTTAAAGTTACTAGGCGAGGAGCTGGAGAGATGGCTTAGCGGTTAAGAGCACTGTCTGGTGGGCTTGAGTTTGATTCCCAGCACCAACATGGCAGCTCACAACTGTCCATAGCTCCAGTTCTAGGGGATCTAAAGCCTTCTTTTGGCTTCCATGGGCACCAGGCATTCATGTGATGCACAGACATACACACAAGCAAATACTCATACACATAAAATAAAAATATGCAAATCTTAAAACAAAACAAAAAAACCTCAGCAATGAGAAGTCACAGTTCCTACCCACTTTAGACATAGTGAGAAGCCCTGTAATAGAAGCATCAACTTGGCAACAAATGAGTTACATTTACAAATGACTTTATACGTATCTTAACAGCTTAGCCTGTGCACAAGAAAGACACAATTGTGCATGATCACATAAATCCATATATACATAAGAAATGAAGAAGGGAAACAAATGAAACTGTAATTAGAGGCTTCATCTAAAGGAGAAATTAACAGTGTTCTGGGTTGTGTCATCTCTTCCAACCAGGGATCTATCACAGTCATCCCAGAATAGAAAAACCAATCAAAGCATAAAATGGAATAGAAGGGTTGGTGATGAGTCAGCGCCATCTTCTCTTTGCCGCTGCATGGTCACACCAAAGCCACCTGCACCCTTGTCTTGTGAGCATAGCCTCCATGTTTCAGCTTTCTTCTGAAAGATGCCCAGAATCTGAGTGATCAGCTCACGTGGATCTGTCTCACTGGAACTCTAGAGCACCAATTCAAACTATGCATTTATCATCTCCTCCCAGATATATCATATCTCCCACCTGTGTGGGGTCATAGAACAAACCAGAATGAACTTACCACCCCACGAAGTCCTCTTACTAGCAAGCACACGTTACGGCCCTTCCAAGAGTCTGGAGAGGCAGGAAGGTTAGGACCCATCACTCGGGGCTGCCTACTCCAATCCTTTAGCACTCCAGGGTGCCGTTAAGGCCACTGTCACTGGTGGTAACACTTATCTAGCTTGCACAATTCCAACCTCAGCTAACTGATTCCAGCCATGCAGGGGAGGCAACTCATTCATTTAAGGTAAGAACTTTAACTCCATAATGTGATTAGTTTCTGTTTTGAAATTTCTAATAATCATACCAAGTAAATATTGTATAGATTTAGATATGACTGTAGGAGCGAGTGCGGTGTGAAGCAAGACTTAAAGAAATACACAATGTATCTTAGTCATGGACCCTCTCCCTCCAATGTCATTATGCATTGTGCCCATTTATTTTTTAAATCAGAGGTCACATGGAACCTCTTCCCCATGGCAGTCTTTTGGATTTGGGAGACTGAAAGGTACCAAGGGACACATCCAACTTGGTGAGACTTGCTGGTGCCTATCCCAGCACTTCAGTCTTGCTTGAGGGCTTTGAAGAATTCTCCAAACCCCACAAACACCAATCTATTTAGAACCTCCCAGTAAGGCTTTCATTTGCCTCCTGCTGCTGGCTCTAATTACCTAACCAGTGCCTGAGAGGGGAACTCCAGCCTCCTGCCTCTACTTTGCTCTGTGGTAACTCTAGGATGCCTGTGTCTTGAGGGCTTGCTCATCTTACGCAGACCCTTGTGAACAAAAAGGCCCTTGTTGCTGGGCCAGTGTGTCCCCACTGCCTCTTTCCAAGTGTCTGCACGTCATACACTCAGGAAACAATTACTCATGATAACTATCATTTGTTATTGCACATACACTATTGAAGATTAGTCATTAAAGTACCCGTTGTTTTGTTCAATTGATGGATGCTGGCATTCTGACTAAGGCATTCTACTTAAAGGATTCAACCTCTCTCCCCTTCCAACCAATTGAAACGTAAATTAAATTTTGCAGGAGACTTGGAATACAGAGAAATTTCTTTGTAACACTCCCATCTTCTTTGGTTTCCAGGAATAAATAGCATGGTAGCAATCTATAACCACTGATAATTTGAAGTTTATGATTATAACTTTTTTATTTCAGATAAATTATTTGTTTTTTTAAAGCAGCATGAAATATCAACACCCCCAATTTTGACATCTGAATATATTGCTAGGATTCACTTACTGATCTCAGTCCTCCCATTTAACTAAAATTTAACTTGCCTGCACCATTGCTACAGATAAATAAGGGTCCCATGATTTTCCCAGCTCCAGTGAATGATCACTGAGCACCAACCAATGAGAAGATTGTATTAACATTCCAGGAAATTGTTTCCTATCCAGCCAGCTACAGGTTCAGTATCCTTTCCTCCTAAAGGAACTTTCCCAAGCTGGGCTGCCTTTTCTACCGGCAGCTGATACAGATATAGCTGTGAAATCAGATGTGCAATGTGCAGGCAGCCCATGCTGCATCAGCTAACTACCATAAACCTCTGTAACCCATCTCTTCTTCCTGACACTTGCTTTTAACATCCAAGAGATCTGGTACTTAGAAAGGTATTTCAACTTTGTTCTTATCTACTTCTGAGATGGGGCCGGTGGGGGGTGGGGAGGGAGGGCAGAATTTAAAAGATGTAACTGTAAGTCTCACTGAGTAAGTCCTTTAAAATGTAATACAGTGGCTTCCAAAGGCAGGCAGATATCCTGATGTCTGCTTCATGTCTGCTACCGACAGTTTGTGGCTAGATCAGTGGTTCTCAACCTATGAGTCATGACCCCTTTGGAGGTTGCATATCCTGCATACCAGATATTACATCATGATTCATGCCAGTAGCAAAATTACCGTTATGCAGTAGCAATGAAATAGTCTTATGGCTGGGGTCACCACAACCTGAGGAACTGTGTTAACAGGTCACGGCATTAGGAAGGTTGAGAATGAGCCACTGGTCTAGATGACAGTGACCAGAGGGAGTTCTTGGTTGCATGTGGTCACTGTTTCCTGCGACACCCATCCTCCCCAAGGCAAAGCCCAAATAAGAACTGAAAAGAGGGGTACATTTTCTGGTGTCTGTTAAGTACTAAGTTCCATGCTTTGACACCAGCTGCCAAGTGTCCTCATGGAGATCAGGGGTACATAGAAGTCCTCAGAGAGACAGCTGTGTGGAAAGGGATTAGGATAAAATACACAAGGAGAAAGATTTGGAACATGGAACATCTTTAGATAGTGGGCTAAAAGTGGTGCAGTTGGAGGTAAGGGAGGTTGACATGAAGATTTTGAAGCAGAGAAGAGACCATGGTGAGCCACCTTTCGATAGTGTCTACCTAGGAGCATGGCATGCTGTTTCTTCTCATACTCCTTGGCCAAAGAAGCTCATAGGGAAAGCAGAGTATTGGGAAAAAGCAATTCACCCTGTGTGCACAGCAGGGAACCAGCATATGAGCCAATTTTACTCAATATAATATCTACACTGAAGTACCTCAGATAAAACAAAACATGACCACTCTTTTCAAAACTCTAGACAACAATGGCTTGTTGTATCAAATACCACCACACTGAGACTCTTCAAGACATTTCCCATATGGAGAAGCTACAATCTCCAACCTTGTAAGCATGAATGTTTTCTAATACTTAGCAAATGCTGCTTAGGGTTTTTGATCTCCTTGAAGACTCTACACAAATGTCCCTGTGATCTAGGACTGAACTTTCCCCTTCAATGCCCCTGTTCATAATTAAAAGAGTTTTGTGTCCCAATTTATGGGAAAATAGGAAATTGGGAGCTAGACTGCTTGATTTCTCACTCTGGTTCTGTCATTTTCTAGTTCTAAAGTCTTAGTCAAGTTAGTTTCTAAACCCAGGCATAGTAGCTCACCCACACACCCAGAACTAAGTGGACTGAGGTATGATCATGGTGAGTTCAAAGCCAGCTTAGGACTTGTCTCAAGAAACAAAAGCTAGGGGCTAGAGAGAATTCTCCCATGAGCAAAGAATTTGTACAATCATGAGGACCTGAGTTAGGGCCCCCAATCACCCTGCAAATGCCAGGCATGACCACACACACCTATAACCATAGCCTGGGGAAGACAGGAACGGTGCCAAGAACATCTAGAGAACTTGCTGGCCAGTCAGTCAGTCTAGCCAAAATGGTGAGCTCCAGGTTCAGTGAGAAACCCCATGTAAAAACAAATAAGTTGGAGAAGTGATTCAGAAATACATCTGGAATCAACATCTGACCTCCACATGCACCCTCACGCATCCTCGTACACAAGAGCGCCCCATACTTGTGCACATGCACATATATCACTCACACAGAAGAAAATCAAAATAAGCTACTCTTTGGCCTCAGTGAGGGTATTAATACCTCCCTCCCAGGATGTTTGAAGAGACTGACTCCACAGTATCATATAAAGTACCTGGACTAGCAACAGGCACAAAGTAAGTATCCACTAAATACTGATTCTTTCCTTTTTGCTGAACAAAGAAATTTACTGGTAGATTCTTTTAAGGGCCACAGTCAAAGAGAAGCAAAGGGAGTGAGAGTGCCCATCAAAGATGGAGTACGAGTCTTCCTCCATAGATCTGCTCCACCAACCAGGCTTGTATTAAGTACAGTTCTCTTTCAGGAACTTCACTCTGGCTCTAGATACAATCACGGCACCATCCTTCCCTTCCCCTGTGAACTCACCTCCAAGTAGAACAGCAGAGACGAAACTGAGTAATAGTATAGTGGGTCCAAGCCTGAGAAACACGTTCCCAAGCACACTGTAGAAGGGGAGCCCGAGGCTCCCACCCACAGCTCCCATGCCGGGTTCTCTATGCTTCAGAGTCTATCCTTGCATGTTGACTTGCTTGCTGAAGAATTTATCTGGCTTGTTAAGATGGAAATAGCCCTGAGGGGAGAACCACATTATTCTCACTTCCTGCCAGAGATGTGCTCTCAATAGTATCCTAGTAAACCATCCTTGGACTCTCCTCCCTTTCCCTGCCATGAGGCCTAATAGTTGTGATGCTAGGATCATCCACTGGCCAGCTGGGGTCTAATTCTAAATTAATTAATTAGTTATTAAATTAAATCAGAAAAGTTCTAGTTATCTAGAGGAAAATTTCCAGAGAAACATTCCTGGAATATATGTGGAATGTATTATCATATACATATAAATAGGTATATAAATATACACATATAAATACATATATATGTAAGCCTTAACTGAAAGTATAACACCCTCTGAATAGGACCAGCAGGGCACAGTTATCATCATTCCCTGTCCTAAGCATCTCCCCCTCTCCAATTGGTCTTTGGTTTCACAATGGCACCTGTGACAGGCCGATATTCCCCAAGTGCTAAATCTATTCTCGGCTATTCATGTTGCCCTGCCGTTGTGCCCATCAAGAACAGCGATTAACTCTCCTGCAAGCAATTTTAACATTCATCAAATTGATAATGGCAAGAAACAAATTGGAGCTTTTCAATGTTTTACTAAGTGTGCTTGCTAATTCCTTATTACTCTCTATATTTCTGGAAACAATTTCTATACATAAACCAAGCTAAGAAGAAAAGTGCTCTTTGCTGCAAAAATAAAAGAACAAGTGCAGGCTGCTTGCCACCCTGGGGATAATCACAACCACGTTAAAATGCAGCCAGCAGCTCATCTTTCTTCTTTCCCCTCTATAAGTCAGTAAATTAATTCCTTTATAGATATGTACATCAATATTCTATTTTTGTAAAAGTGCCTTTTTCAATTACTTCCTGGGAAAAACAGAGTTACTATGGCAATGTCTGAATTCTGCACTCTGCAGCTTTAGACTACCACTGTTTTATAAACGGGAAGCTATAATTTAGTTCTATTCATTTTACAAAGGTATATGGAGGACGCCCACACATCCTCAACTGTCTGTGGCAGCAATCTGCTGTGTGTGTGTGTGTGTGTGTGTGTGTGTGTGTGTGTGCGCTGTGTGTGTGTGTGTGTATGTGTGTACACACGTGAGGAATGTCTATAATATATGGTGAAGAGTAGGAAAAGAATCTTATTCTAAGATGAAGTTTTATGGTCCAGCACCGCAGTCACAGTGGATGTTAAACGACTTCCTGTGCCTGTCCTCCAAGGCTACTTCCAATTAGAAATCACATTGAATACATGAAGGGGGTGAATTAATGAAAGGGTTTTGTGGGCTCATAGCCACAAAGACTCTCATAACTCTCGGCACAGGGTGTGTCATGGGGCATCTCTGATCAGGTCAACAGTCACCTTCTAAATCCATACCGTCTCATTTTGTAGTTTCCAATCACTAGAAGAAAAGAATCCTTATTGATTACTTTGATGTGGAGAAAACTAAGCAATCCCTCCTCCAGGGTCCATCTGAGTACTCTTCCTGCACTGGATCATTGGGTGGGTCTGTAGAGGGTCCATCTGAGCACTCTTCTTGCACTGGATCATTGGATGGGCCTGTAGAGGGTCCATCTGAGCACTCTTCTTGTACTGGATCATTGGGTGGGTCTGTAGAGGGCCATCTGAGTACTCTTCTTGCATTGGATCATTGGGTGGGTCTGTAGAGGGCCATCTGAGCACTCTTCTTGCATTGGATCATTGGGTGGGTCTGTAGAGGGTCCATCTGAGCACTCTTCTTGTACTGGATCATTGGGTGGGTCTGTAGAGGGCCATCTGAGCACTCTTCTTGCATTGGATCATTGGGTGGGTCTGTAGAGGGCCATCTGAGCACTCCTCTTGCATTGGATCATTGGGTGGGTCTGTAGAGGGTCCATCTGAGCACTCTTCTTGCACTGGATCATTGGATGGGTCTGTACCCCCAGCCACCAGATAGACAAGTAGCATCAAAAAAAAATTCAGATTGCATCTCCTGCTTCCATGGACAGGCTTTAGCAATCTGTTCCCTTTTGAAGCAGTGTCTTTTCACTATTACCATGTTTTTCATCTAAACTTTAGACTGATACTCTTCATCCACCCATGGTCCAGCACTCTGCTTATCACAGTACGAACATTCAGGCCAAACTTTCATGTGAAAGAACTTCCCCTTGAAAAGACCTTCCACCTCAGAAGCCCTCTTACAAGTGTCTTTGACCTGGAACCATGGGTGAGATGCAGGATCTCGGTTCATAATTAAAGGATCCACAACTCTTTCAAGCACCCATGAAACTTTTCTTCAAAAACTGAACATGGCCTGGGTCACAACTTCTCAATAGATGATATTGAGTTAGTATAAACCACAGTGTGTGACCACAGCAAAACATAACTTTAAAAAAATATAGCAAACCATTTGTTTGAAAGAACAAGTCTGAAAGACAAGTATAACAATGGAAATTGGAGTGTTGTAGAACAAACTTGTAATAAAAACAAACATTTGAAGTCAGCTTTTAGAAGAAATTAGATAATATGCTATTTCTATGAATATATGGGGCAAAGGAGAAATGACTGAACTGTCTTCAACATAAGGTTGGAGTCAAAAGTGGAAGAATCACAAGTCACTTAAGGAAAAGAGTATGTAGGGAATTTTATTAGGCATAAAAGTTAATGAAGTAGATACAAAGAAATAACAAGATTGATTGAACCAAAACCTGTTTATTGGAAAAGGCCAGTGGGTTCTGCTTCTAGGCAAAATGAAGGAAATTCATTCCGCCTTACCTCCACTAGTCAACATAGCTACAAATTTTGGATGGTTGTACAGAAAAATTATTTGAGGACTTTGAAAATACTTGGCATTGTGGAGAAAGGAGAAAATCCTGGGTAGTGCCTAAACAATGCTGTACTTATTCCTTTCCTTCCACGGCCCTCATCTTGGTGCCGAGCAGCCTGAACCCAGAAATGGGTACTGACATGAGAAGAAAAGGTTCCAAAAGGAATCCATGGTTTAGAGTGAGAAGCAAGACACAGGCTTCCAGACTTCCATTGGCACCGAAATTCTTGAGGGGCCACTCAGCGGAGCTCTGCCTCAAAGGTGAGGCAAACTCACATTGCTTTTTCTCTCTATCTCCAACCACTTGTTCCTAAACTGCTCTGGGAAAATCATGGAAAGTGTGTAGCAAAGCAGAGTAAATGAACTCTCAAACTGCTGGCCAGAAGACAGGAAAGGGAGAACTTCAGGAAACCAAATAGCATCCCAGAGATTACAGAGAGATGAACATGTAAAAGCAGTCCCACAGTGATTCGTAGCCTCAAACAGTATTACCATCAAAACACCAGAAAAACATTCTCATAAGATGACAAGTGAGGCAGAGGCCTGCTACCATGGCTTTCTCAATACAACAGAAGATATGAGCATCAGCACTAATAAGTATTAGAATTAATTAGCAAAAGCACCATTTACAACAGCAGCAACAAAAATTATCTATCAAATTAATAGTTTTCTAATGTGCAAATTTTTAATGAAAAAGGTAAAAATTTAAGCTGAAGGATATAAATAGAGCAAAACTAAAGGAAGGTTGTGCCATTTTGATATGTGGAAAGACTCATATAATAAAGAAGTTTAATTACCCCCTTATGCAATTCCAAACAGACTCACAGTAAGATAAAATTTTATGTACTGTTACTAAATTTCATATGAAAAGCTAAGTGGACGAAAATAGCCATAATTTGTAGGAGGAGGAGAAGAAAGAGGAAGAGTGATGATCTTGCCTAGATCATTCTGGAAAGCTTCGAGGTGGACACAAATGGGAAACACCCTAAATACCAGAGTACAGGCACAGTGAAGACCACTTGTCCCAGTTCTGACCCACCAAGCTGCATGGCCCGTGTAGAACCATTAGCATTTGTTCATCTCTCAAGCCTTAGGGCCATCAGTCCAGGAAGGTTCTTCCTCTGCAGAGTTACCAAGAACTATGACCTTCTGAGGCAATTCAATAAGAGAGAAATGGAGAGACACAGCCTGTCCTCAGTGTTACTTGTTCTCCACTCAGAAAGTTCTGCACTCCTGTCCTCAAATGTGGCCACACACCATACTTTGACTGATTGAAAAGAACTTGCTTTACATTACTAAGGATTATTATTATTAACTAAGCATAATAATTCAAATTGTATACCTTTGACATAGATAATGACTTCTACAATAGGAGAAGCAAAATCAAGGACAAAGGCTTTGAGGGACTTGACTACACAAACCTTAAATGCTTTCGTATAACCACATTAGTAGACAAGATGCAGACTAAGAGAAGATATTTGGAACCCAGCAAGAAGTGAGGTACAGAGTATACATAAGATGTCCCTGTAAATTAATAAAGTGTCCACCTCAAATCTCTTTGAAATGCAAGCTGGTGATAGCTAGCTAAGTTGGGACAGCAGTTGTACTTCTGAGTACACCCTCCAGGGGAGTCCTTGTGTATGTCAGGAGACTGGGACCAAGAATCATAACTCTGAGGCCTCACTGGAACTTAGTAAGACCATGTCTTAAAATAAAAGGAAAGGCTGGAGGCAGAGTGGCTCTAGCTCTCTGTACTCCAAGTAGACACATGCACACAGTATATGCACTCCAAGTAGACACATGCACACAGTATGTGTGGGGACCCAACACCCTCTCGTGCCCTCAGGAACATATATATGTAATAAATAAACTTTTTTAAAAAAAATATTGCCAGTGAGGGGATAGGGTTGTAACTCAATGATAGAAAGCTTGCCTAGCATGCTCGAGGCTGGGGGAAGGGGTGGTGTTGATGCCCAGCACTACAAAAACAAACATATAAGCAAAACACAGTACATTAACCCCCAGTAGACACATGCACACAGTATATGCACTCCAAGTAAACACATACACACACTATATGCACCCCCAGTAGACAAATACACACAGTATATGCACTCCCAGTAGACACGTACACACAGTATATGAACTCCCAG
>CAJQZJ010033126.1:7591300-7625217 GCA_907164525.1 Lophiomys imhausi | reverse complement strand
CACAGTATATGAACTCCCAGTAGACACATACACACAATATATGCACTTCAGTAGATACATACACACAGTATATGCACTCCAGTAGACACATACACATAGTATATGCACTCCAGTAGACAAATACACACAGTATATGCGCTCCAGTAGACATATATACACATTATATGCACTCACAGTGGACATATATATACATTCAAGTTGTCACCATGACATTCTTTACACTGACTTCTAAATGACTACCGCTTATTTCTAGGTTAGAACAATTTTTCAATTACTTCTGTCACAGACTTAAAGGATAGACACATGAGACAGAACTTTTTCCACTGTAGACCAGCAAAGAGCATGGTCATCAGGAAGGTCTTTGTTTCATGGGATTCTGCTCACAGCAGGAACTAAAAGCACCAAGTGCAGGCAAAGATCTAAAACAGAGCAGCTCAGCTGTGGGTCAGACAGGGTTCTTGGGAAAGTGAGGGACTGGATACTGCTTCAGCATTGCCCAAATGCACAGCTGAACCTCTGAGCATCTCTGCATTCAGTTATCTCCTTCTGCATCCACTCAGTCAGTACAACAAAACCAAGACAGCCCAAGAATCTAAATGCAACACATCACTGTACCTGTCATTTTCATTTAGGACCACTATTGCCCATGGCCAGCCTCCTGACATTTACCTCTGCACCAAGCACTGTTCTGAAATTTTCAGGGAACAGGAAGGTGACAAGATCACAGCTAGAGGGGCTGGAAAGATGACTTGGCAGTAAAGAGCACTTGCTGTTCTTGCAAAAGGCCCAGGTTCAATCCCCAGTACTTCATAAGAGCCCCTCTTCCAGTGGACCCAACACCCTCTCATGTCCTCAGGAACATATATATGTAATAAATAAACCTTTTTAAAAAAAGTATTGCCAGTGAGGGGATAGGGTTGTAACTCAATGATAGAAAGCTTGCCTAGCATGCTCAAGGCTGGGGGGAGGGGTGGTGTTGATGCCCAGCACTACAAAAACAAACATATAAGCAAAACACAATAACAAGACTGCCTCATGGCCTTAGGGAAGTTAGTTTCAGGAGTGATCCAGGCAGTGTGATTTATGAAGGACCAAATTACTTTTCCCATGTCTCCTTCCATTACTAAGTCTCTGCCCCATGACTGCTATTCAAAGCAAAAAGAGATACTATACCAAGAAGGAACATCACACTATAACAAATACTTTTTCATATTGAGGATATTTGAAATCACTCTTAATAGCTTCAAAAAACCAAAGCTGTCACCAAAAATAGATCTGTGCTATCTGAATTCCAAAGGGCTGTTGCATAAGGAAAATGGAATAGAGAGAAGAAGGGATTCCGAGTATAATCTGTTCCTACATCCTGACTGCATTTAGGACGCTGACACTCTTAAAATTGCAAGCAGGAAAACCTACTCTGGTTACCTTGGTGATAAACTGCGGGTAAAAATTACACAAAATTGCTGCTGATGTCACTACTGCCATATTGTCTCCAAGACTACAGATTGTCTCCAAATGATTGTGATGCTGTGTGTGCTGGAAGCACTATGTAGCAAAAAAGCTTAATACTGCAGTTATTCTTTCTAAATCTAGCTTATAAACCATCTGAGGCCTCTCGGGGACTTAGGGATAATTACAGAGATAAATAGGTATTGAAAATGCCTCTATCTTAACCTATTCTAGACACACAAACATAATTTGAAAAAGCTAATATCTAGAAGAGTTAGTTTGTATTATGACATATCAGAAATATAATGGGATACATTTCGCCTAGCATGCTGGGAGTGGGCAGCAAACTATACAGTGTTTGTGTATGTGCTCTGTATAGAAAATAGCTGGTCACTACAGCTAACTGTTGATGGTGGGGCCCTATCCCTTTTATTCTCTGAAAAATACATTAGGAATATTTACTTTGTTGTATTTTATGTTTTAGTTTACATGCTGCTTTTGAGATCGAATGTACAGTTCAGGAAAGAAGAAATCCCTAGTCCCCAATAAAACTACCATTAAATTGTCTTAGGATAGACACCATGCATAAAACCATTCATAAAGGGCAGATTTCCCTTTGACCTCCTTTCATTTGCAAAAGCAGCACCAGGTGAGATCTGTGATCTGTCATTTTTACAGCATGCAAAAATTAAGATTCTTGGAAAACCAGCAATTGATGTCTTCTGATCTAGTGTCACCCCCTCCTCCCTGTACTGCCCCTGAGACAGCCACTTGACAGCTGCGGTCAGCGAAAGACATTGTGACATTCCACCTTCTTGCAAAAGCCTGCTCAAAGCATAACGCACTCTGAGAACAAGAGAGCAGTGATTCCATTGACAGTCATGGCCTCTAGAACAGAGTCCGAGTCCTTCAAGCCACACTTGGAGGTGCCACTGGACCCCGTGGCAGCTCACGTCACCTTTCTCACACTTGCTTGATGAGGGCATGGGGGAGGTATCCTGGAAGTCCCGGTGCCACAGCAATCTGATGACAAGGCTTCCATGGCTGACCTTGTCATTTTGCACTGAAGCAAAACATAGCCAGGGCTCTCTGTGTCCCCGCTGATTCATCTGCCTGACCAATTGGATCTGAATAATAACATTTTGCATTCGGGCCCATTCAACAGACAATCCACACAACAGCGCACATCTGGGGGAGGGGTCTCATGGAATAATCTCTCCCTTTAGCGTGGAATATGCTGGAACCAGAAGTGAGAATAATAATCTAAACACGGGACAAACTACAAAGTGAAAAGAGTCCCTCAGCCCCATGGGGCCATGATTCCTTTGCTGCCGGTAGCATTTATGTAGAAAATTGCAGCTCCCAACATGAATAAAGATCAAAGAATTATGTTTACAAGAAAGGTAACTGGTTATACTGGACAGGTTTCCTGTCTGTCTGTGAGGGTTGAATACTAAGTGCTCCCACCTGACTCTGTGATGACCATCATTCCAGGCTCTAACGATGATTTATTTTTTTGTGCTTCCAACAATTGGTCAGATGTGCCTGACCACAAATTTACAACCTAATTGTAACAGCTAACTGTATAATTAAGATGGCAGGACTGTTAAGCCCCAGGGTTTGCCTTTTTTTTTTTTTTTTTTTTTTTTTTTTTTTTGGTTTTTTGAGACAGGGTTTCTCTGTGCATCCTTGACTGTCCTGGACTCACTTTGTAGACCAGGCCAGGCTGGCCTTGAACTTACAGAAATCCACTTGCCTCTGCCTCCTTAGTGCTGGGATTAAAGGCGTGTATGCGCCACCACATCCTGCTGGTTTGCCATATTATATTTAATGCTTCCTTGTTTTACCAAAGTGGAGTTTGTAAGGATACAGATTTTGCTGAATAGCTCTTTAGGATTCTTAATGCAGTTTGGGTTTTATGAAGAAGTGGCCTGTGAATAACAGGATCCAGTCACATTGCTCCAGAGTTCTCTAAATGACCCATTTATGTGCCACTTCCATCAGTCATGTTGTAAATAATTCACTTGTGACTTGACTCCATGTTGGCTTCCGGAAAGCCCGTTCCTGACATGGCTATAAACCTCCCTGGGTGGCAGTGCAGATAGATGGGAAATACACATCAGTTCTCTAGGATGAGTATCACTTTGTAGAATAGAATTCATGAGTGATCTATGAATGATCCCTTCTGAGAAATGACGCTGGCAGCATGGAAGTACAGAACTGCAGAGAGACAAGCCACCCAGTCACTGCGGAGAAGGTGGCAGCTTGGATATAGCGAGGTTTACAAACTTCTACCATTGAAAAGAAAAGCATGAAGAACGGAGAGTCTTTAAGACCCACATCCACTATAATTGCACGGACTGTAGCTATATGCAGAGGCACTGGGCTGCTTACTTCTGTACTATTTTTCTCCTGTGCTACCAAAGCAGAAACACTGTTACTGAACATGAAAACATCATCTATGTATCCTCTGTAAAGCATGAAATAGTTCCTTAGTAAAGAAACGAGCTTCAGAAAGTCAACCCAAGAAGCAGGAAAGCCCTCTGTGCCCTGACAACATGGCTTCTTGGTGAGTTCCAGAGACTTACTTTTAAAGTAGGTAAGTCCTGAGACTACTGCACTTCAGAGGCAAGATGAGTTGGTATGCCGCTAATTGTCTTGGTTAGAGTTTCTATTGCCGTGGTAAAACACCATGACTGAAAGCAACTTGGAGGGGAGGCGGTTTATTTCAGTTTTCACTTCCACATCACAATCCGTCATCAAAGGAAGTCAGGGCCGGAACCTGGAGGCAAGAACTGAAGAAGAAGCCAAGGAGGAACTACTGTGTAACTAGCTTGCTCCTCATGGCTTGCTTTCTTATACCATCCAGAGCCACCAGCCTAGGAGTGGCACCACCCACAGGGCACTGTGCCCTCTCATATTAATCATTAAACGAGAAAATGGGAGACAGGCTTGCTCACAGGCCAGTCTGGTGGGGGTATTTTCTCATTTGAGAATCCTTCTTTCTGAATGACTTTAGATTGTGTCAAACTGGTGAAAAAGTAACCAGGACACTAATATATGTATTAATTGGCATGAACACAAATAAGATGTTCAAAGGACCCTAGTTTTGTGTCTTTCTAATATTAATTAAAAATGAGTTCAACCACTTAGTGTTTAGGACACAGTTAAAATGAAATAAGCATTGTAATTAATAGAAACGACTCCATTAAACCAAGTCTCAGTATGAAGGTGTGGGAAAGAAATAGCAGCTGGGAATTATGGGTGAGACACGATGTCTGTCCTCAGGCCTTAGGAAGTCAGCCATGCCTAGCTTTATTATTTAAGCCAGGGTATCCCAAAGGCATTTGATCCTAGAAACCTTCCTATGCTAGTTGTTGTTGATTTCAGACTGTTTAAACATCCTATAAACCAGCATTTAAGTCTGGGAGATGTTACCTTAGCATAGCATAGTCTCCTGTTTGAAACTCTCCAGTCAAAATGCTAATGGTTAAGAGGCAATACTCAAGTGCTGGCCTTGCGGAAAAATGAAGCTCAAGGGTGCAGATTTCTCTTTGAACACAGTCTTTTACTTTATCTACCCAGAACCAGAAAGCAGAGAATACCTGGCAACATTTCCAACAACACCAATCAGCAAAAAGTACATCCTACCGTCAGTGTCCATATTATTAAGGTCATAAAGCTAGAAAAGGGAATACTGGATAAAGCTTTGTATTTGAAAGTGTTGAGATTCTTTGTGCTGGTTTTTTTTTTTTGGGGGGGGTTGGTTTGGTTTTTTGTTTGTTTGTTTGTTTGTTTGTCAGTTTGACACAAGCCAGAGACATGAGGAGGAGGGTACATCAGTTGAGAAAAATGCCTAAGCAGATTAGTCTGTAGAGAAGTCTGGAGGAATTTTCTTCATTAATGGTCCATGTGGAGGGCCCACCTCACTGTGGGCAGTCCCATTCCTGGGCAGATGATCCTGGGGTATAGAGAAAAGCAAACTGAGCAAACCATGAAAAGCAAGCCAGCAAGCAGCATTCCTCTACTGCCTCTGCCTTATTTCCTGCCTCCAAGTTCCTGCCCTGCTTCCTTCAAGGATGGACTGTGTCAGGACAGGTAAGCCATATAAACTCTTCCCTTCCTGAGTTGATTTCAGTCATGCTGTTTTTACAGTAATAGAAACCCGACTAAGACAATGTTGTAAAGAAAATCTTATTTTACTCTGATTTCTTCTTAATTGATTTCTTTTTAGGATAAGTCTATTTAGTCATAATTTAATACAGTAAAAAAATTACCTTTGGAAATCCTTTTTAGATATAAAGTTCCATGAATTTTGACAAACATATACAGTCATGTAACTGCCACCAGAATCAAGACCTAGAACCCGCCTATCACTTCAAACAGCTGTCCCCTGACTCTTTGCAGTCAACCCCTTAGGCACCCATGTCTTTCAGAGATATTTGGCCTTTGGTTTGCTTTTTGATAAGGTCTTGCAATGTAACCTGAGCTGGCTTTGAACATAATATATAGCCCAAACTTTAACCCTGTTACCTCAGATCTTACCCCCAAATTCTCACCCCCAGTACTGGAATTACCCATGTACATCAAGACCCCAAGCCCCTTCCCAAGAACTGGAATTACCCGCATACACCAAGACATTCAGTTTGCCTTTCCAGTTTTGATTCTACAGAGTAATTTCCTGGTTTTCCCCAGTGTCCACTAATTACCTGAGTGCCTACTAACCCTGGCTGTATCTAGCTGAGAACATGAGGTACCTGTGTCTTCCCTCATTAAGCCCCAAAGGGTGTGTTGGGCAAAGCTCTCCTGGTTACTTTGAAAAGAAACCTGCTTCAAATAGCCTACGTAAAAGGAGCTTTATTCAACAGGGCCTAGCAGCACAATCCTGTAAGTCCAGCCATTTGAGAGGCTGAGTCAGGCAAACTACAAGTTCAGGGCCTGTCAGGGATATGGAGTGAGTTCAAAGCCACCCTGAGCAACTTCATGAGATAATAAAATGGAAAATAAAACATAAGCTGGGGGGTGAAAATAAATGGCACAGTCCCTGCCTAACATACACAAGGCCATAGGTTCAATTTTCAATACTGTCAAACAATGCTTTTTAAAGCATTTTACTTATGAAACTCTGGTTATGATAAAACAAAATTACATTCAGACAGGCCTCAAGTAAACCAGGCTGGGAGGAGGAAGAGGAAGCCAGGAATAGAGGATTATCTCCTTGGCCATTGTTATCTTGCTGGTTTCTAAAGTCAGCTTACCCTCCCTTTCTTACTCCCTTGTCCCTCTTTGCTCCTTCGTTTCTCTACTTATCCATGTTGACTGGTATCTACTATGACCATTGCAGGCCAAGCTTTGACAGGCATTAATTGGCTGATTGTCTCAGTCAAAATCTCCAAAGGAAGCACTCAAATTGGCTTGGTATCAAGATCTGTGGCTTCACCAGCTGCCTCCCGGACCCCATTTAAAGCAGGTTTACCAGGCCTAGAAAATTGGGGTCATTTTGATCATGGCAATGTCTGATTTCAGAGGGCAAGACAATTGTTACAAAAAGAGCTGCATGTACAAAAATGTCTCCTCCTGTTTCAGGGGATTGAAGAGGATTTCATAGAGGAGGAGGTCTAGGAACTGGGTTCTGAAGGACAGTCATCATGGAGATAGTGGCAGGGTCCCAAGGGGAATGTGAGAGGTAGTAGGTGACAGGGTGACAGCAAGGAGAGGCTTGCACCCCAGACTGAGGAGACAGCAGTGTATATAGGAAGAACCAAGGAGGCATGTCTTGTGGGAGTCAGACATCTGGATAGAATCCAAAGAAAAGAAAGAGAACGTGGTGGCCTAGAGACTACAGAAAGATCTGGGTTTCCTCCTGCAGGCAATCATGGGTCATCTTGGGGTTTGAGGAAAGAAGGCATTTCACCTGCTAGGATAATGTACGCCAGGGATCCTGGGCTCTAGAATTCTCAGGCGCCACCTTTGCCTACAGTTCCTAAAGAAACACGCAGAAGGGTTGCTCTAGGCAACCTCAGTAACCCTTAATTATTAGCTGGGGCTTTGAACTCCACCCTTTGCATGGTTCTTGAGCAAAAATGGGCCAGACTTTAGAGTAGCAGTTCTCAACCTGTGGGTCGAGACCCCTTTGGGAGTCACATATCAGATATCCTGCATATCAGATTTATGATTCATAGAGTAGCAAAATTACAGGTATGGAGCAGCAATGAAATGGTTTTATGGTTGGGAATCACTACAAAATGAGGAACTGCATTAATGGGAAGCAGTAGGAAGGTTGAGAATCACTGTAAGAATCCCATTTGCCTCAGCTCCAAGCAACCTTCAGGCCTACAAAAAAAAAAAATAATAATAAGCAGGCTTCTTTGGATCCTTGCTGCAGGCCCACTTTTCAATCTTGGCCCTCCTGGTCTTACATCTCAGATGTCAAGTACAGTGTGTCTCAAAAGGGACCCACCTGTAACAAAAGGAAGAGGAGTGAGCCCTCTCCCCTGCTGGTTCCCACCTATGCCCCGTCACTACTGTGGTCCACTGCATCCCTTGTCACCCTACTCTGCGGATGAATGCAGTAAGTGGGAGGAACATGGGCTCCCTGCTATGTGCAAATGTTCTACTGGTGATAAGATGAAACTTCATTAAGGAGACCGAGAGTGATGGAGAATGGATGGGAGAGGTTGCCTCTTGAGTGAAGGACACTAGTTGGGGACACTGATAATTCATTTGGGGCTGGTGAGGGACTACAGTGCACAGTACTGTCAAACATGGGAAGAAAATGCCCAAAGAGTTTGTTAAATCACAGAACACCAGGCCCTACTTCCAGAGGTTCTCATTCAGTAGGGTTCCCATTCCTTTCTGTTGCGCTTCTTCACACTGTATGTGTTTGGTTGGTTTTGTTTGTTTGTTGAGTCAGGTTCTCACACTATAGCCTGCATTGGTCTGGAACTCACTAGGTAGCCCAGGTTGACCTAAAATTCTTTATCCTCTTGCCTCTGCCTCCACAGTGCTGGGCTAGCAGGAATGCACTGCTAGGCCAGGCTTAGCCATTTGATTTCTAGCACAGATTCAAGTGGTGCAGCCTTTGTTGGTTAAGAGGCCAATCTCTGAAAGCCATTGGAATAGCCCACAAAGTATAGGGAAAGCCCACAATGAAATTTCTCTCCCACCTTTACTTAGAAACAGTGATAGCATACATACTTAGGACAAGAAATAAAATGTAGGAAACAAAAATGCTTGTCCAGTCAGCTGACACTGGTTTCCAAGGTTCCCAAACACAGAGCAGTAGGTTCACATTGCTTTATATTGAAGCTGGGTACACACAGTTACTGTTACTAAGTCCACACCTCACATTCTAAGAGTCCTTTTGAAGCAACTTGAAGACAAAGCCATTCTAGAGAAAGTTTATATATCTTACTGAGAACAAAGCAAAAAAAAAAATCTATGCCTTTGCGATTTTAATTCTCAATATGTCTATTAGAGTTTTTTTTAATTCCTTCAGAAGACTAGACAAGTAAAAATAGCATATGTATGCTTTAGAATAACATACTTAAGGATGTCCTGTCTCTGCCACCTGTTACACTGGCTGATGACTCTCATCAGATGTGTTCTGTCCCCCTAGCAGGGTGCCATGCTGAGATACAGGCAGCAGATGGAGAAGTTGAGAAGGGTCTGTATAGAAACACTGACTTTGTTAGACCACCTCCCTCCATGCCGTGGATCCTTCTGCTGGAGATTTGAAAATATATTCTAGACAGATGACATGCTAACAGAATCATTTCATGGTTCACTGTCCTCTCAGTGTGATTTATCTGTATCTGTATGCACCAGAGGGTCCTATTCAAGAGATTTATGAGCTACCTACATGATTCCATTTTGTCGAAAGGAAATGTGTGCATTGTTGAGAAACAAAGTAAAAACATTTTATTTTAAGATTATGCCACTTTCCAATTAGAGACCTTAGCGCTAAAACATATTTATCACCTTTACTTTGCCTGAGCCCCACCCATTCTCTAACCCCACTTACAATTGTAGAAGCAATACAAGAAAAAATGGTGGAAGGAAGTTTTCTCACTTCTGAATTGTTGGTGATGCAACCGGAGTAGGCAACACCTGGCCAGGAATTGTAGCTATCTCTGGGGCTTTGGTCTCCTTGTCTAGGAAACTGGTTCAGCATTGTTTTCCTTGGGGCTAAGAATTAGCTGAGGTAGTACTCCACGTAAAATTCTTTTCTTTCTCTTCTCTCACATTTACCACACAAACTCAGCTAAAGAAAGGCTGATGAGAAGAACAAAGCAACAAAACTTCCTGTGGTGGTTTGAATGAGAACAGCCCCCACAACCTCATCTATTTGAATGCTTGGTCCCCAGTTGAGGGACCTGTTTAGGAAGGATTAGGAGGTGTGGCCTTATTGGAGGAGGTGTATCATAGGTGGGCTTTGAGGTTTCAAAAGCCCACATCATTCCCAGTTAGCTCTCTCTCTCTCTCTCTCTCTCTCTCTCTCTCTGCTTCATAGTCATTACTTTAAGATGTAAACTCTCAGGTATTGCTGAAGCACCATGCCTGCCTGCTGCCATGCCCCTCAACATGATGGTCATGAACTCACCCTCATGCAAGCAAGACCCCAATAACCTCTTTCTTCCATAAGTTTTCTTGGTTGTGGTATCTTAGCACAGCAAGAGAAAAATAACTATGATGATTAACCAAAGGTCTAAGTTGAAGCAATGGCTATTTGGGAGGTGGAGCTCCATGGTGAATGTTCCCCTTTCCTGAGGCCACAATTCTTGATTTCGTGTGGGACCTCTGAGTCCTGTCCTAGGTCACTTTTCCTCTACCTTGCAGTAGCTAGAGGAAGCAGCAGAAGTTGGCCTTTGAAGTGACTCATTCATACAGGACAAGGCTTCAAGGACAGCAGTTAGAACTGTGTGCCATGGGCTGGAGAGGTGGCTCAGAGGTTAAGAGCACTGGCTGTTCTTCCCAAGGTCCTGAGTTCAATTCCCAGCAACCACATAGTGGCTCACAGCCATCTACATTGAGATCTGTCTGGGCATATATGTAGAGCAAATACTGTATACATAATAAATAAATAAATAATGTTAAAAAAAAAAAGAACTGTGTGCCATGCCTAAGTTTACTATGGGCTCCAAGTTTGCCTGATGAACAGATTTCAAAGTAATAAGCCTTGAATTCTGTTGTTCTGTGTTTCATCACTGAACATTCACCAGACTAGGGCTGGCTCACTTGCAGCTAATGGACAGACAGACAGACTCTAAAGGCAGTGCACAATGTGTGTGGTTGTTGACTCTTTTGTGTAATTCTTTTTAACGCAAGTCACATATAAATACACCTTCATGGTAAAAGCTTTAAGTGCATGGTAACACACCCTTTATCCCAGTTGCTCCTTCTTCCACTGTCCACTGTTAGACCCCATTGTGACCAGAAAGTACCTATGAGGAATGACACAGGGCTGTCCATAGCTTGTAGCGACTTTCCATCAACTTATAACTTATGGATGAGACACAATCATGATCCCTGAGGTCTGAAGCCCCCTCTAGATGATTAGTATGACATTTGCACAGCAACTGTGCCATGGTCAACTATCCTCCACTCCCACCCCTCCTCGATGCCTGACAGACAAGGATGAGCAAGACACACCACCATGTAGAGCACTCACTGATCACAAACTGCAGAAAACCAGTGACCCAGAAAAGCTGAATTAAGAGCATTACAGAACCACAGGCATTGGCTCTGGGAGATATCCTCCAACAATAACCTTTATCAAGTCCACAGACTAGGTTCAAGTCTTCACCTTACTTGACTCAGAAGTCTCGGACTCTCCCAGCTCCTTGCTTCCTTTTAGAACTACTTTTAGTTCTTGCCTTACCCCAGTGGTAACTACTTCTCCAACTCCATTTCTGGTTTTCTCTTTGCTCTCACCTCTACCTCTGGGAGAAATTCCCAGGTGTCCCACAGCTGTGATACTAAGTGCCATCTACACTCTCCCACCAGTCTAGATGCCTCCATTGAACTCTAGACTCCTTTGCCAGCTGCCTGCTCAAAGTTGCTATGCAGCTGACCAATCTTCACCTCAGTGACTGAGGCAGATGCCTGTGACATCTTACCACCTCTTGGCTCTACCCACAACCACCTCCTATCATCTGGCTGCTCAAGCCAAGAACCTTGAGATGTTCATGGTGTTCTGTCTTCCTCTCATCTTTAAGCAACAGGATCATCGGTTCCATCATTACAGCCATGGTTCAACCCTATCTCACCCCCTCCACCCAGCCTCAGGCTGTCTCCCCAGTCCCCATCATGAAGAGTCTCTTGCCATGTCTCTGTGTCACGCTTTCCAGCCCCCTTTCCTAACTTCCTGCTCTCTTAGATCTATTTCAACAGAAGTCATGGTGTGTCACTTTTCCATTCTAAAGCACAGTGGCTTTCTAGAAAAAAAAATCCAAATCATCACAGGGATCTATGAGGCCATTCTACAGCATCTTGTCCCCAGCTCTTTGTTTGGTGTCATCTCCCAAAATGTTCCTCAGCACTCCCTGCCATGGCCTCTCCTAAACTGTGCCACTGTGCTCTTACCTTGGTGGGGGGGTTATACTTCCTTTCCCTAGCTTGTTCTTTTGCTCCATCAAGACTTTTCTCTTTGCCTTGTGAGAGAAGATATTCCTCAGTTTACTCTATATTTAAATTATACTATAACAGCCAGGCACAATGGCTCACGCCTTTAATCCCCAAGGCTCAGGAGCCAGAGGCAGGCAGATCTCTGTGAGTTTGAGGCCAACTTGGTCTACAAGGTGAGTTCCAGGACAGCCAAGGTTCTGTTACACAGAGAAACCCTGTCTCAAGAAACCATTTAAAAAATTATACTATAACAAAGTCCACATCATCTGTCATTCCCTGTTCCCCATCCTGCTTTCTTTGCCTGCAGGCAGGCATGCTGTTTGTCAGACTTTTCATCACTATGACAAACCCCCCAAGAAAAGCAACTTAACCAAGGAAAGATCTATTGTGGCTCAAATAATCAGAGGCTTCACATTCCATGATTCCTAGCACCATTGCTTGCAGGCCTGTGGTGAGGAGAGCCTCACATCAGAAGTATGTGGCCAGCTGAGTAAAGAAGACAAGATCTCCTTCAAAGGCATGCTCCCGGTTACCTGCTTCCTCTAGCCAGGCCCCGACTTCAAACCTGTACATGAAGTTAGAGCCCTTAAATCTGATTCAAACCCTTCTCTGCACAGTACCATCCTTTGCAGAATCTAGCCTTCAACACATGAGCCTTTGGGGGGACACATACTCAACCACAACAGACATTTATCAACACTTCACATCACATAGTATACTTGCACGTTTGTTTATTATTTCTCTCTTCCTCCAGAATTGAAATTCCAGGAGAACAAGGACTTTGTGTTGTTCACAATGTGCCTGATACAGAACATGTCCATAGTAAATGCTCAACAAATACTTATCAAATGATTGAATAAGTTAGTCCTGGCACCAACTTACAGTCCATTCTGTAAGAAGGTCACGATTCACACACATGCTCTTGGAGAACTGTAGAGTTTTAATTAGGAAACGCTTGTATTTTGCCAAACTCATTTGGCAAACTCTATTCCCTTGGGGTCATTCTTTCCTTACTTGCAATTTTTTGCCAGTACATTGATTTTTTTAAATTCCTTTCCAGTTAGAGCACATAGGATTACCAAGCCAATGAACTATTTCTCTGCTGAAAGGTGTATTTAGTTCCAATTGGATATTTTTCTTTTCTTTTTTAAGAGAAACTGAAGTGCTAACTTATGAACTAGGGAGGGAACAAAAGACAGAGCCAAGAGGACCCACTGCCCATGTACTGTCAGCAAAGACACTGAGTGACTAGAAATGGAGCACTCTGCCAGGTCATAGTGGGCCACCAAGGGAGGGTCAACACCAAACCGAGTGCTAGAGGGAAAGAGCTGCCTAACACTCTCTTTTCCTAGCCTTGGGCTGCTACTGGGAGTCAAAACTCATAAGAATGATAAACAACTCCCTCCCAACCTCTAGCTTCCTCCTCTGCTTCCATAGAGGTAGTTCTAAGTGTTCTCAGGTCATGGACTCTCTCAGAATTATGAGCGTTGTACTCTACAGCTGCCATAACTAAGCAGTAAGAAACACAATGACTTAGAACAACAGAAATTTGTCTCACTTATATGGAGGCCAGAAGTCCAAGTCAAAGTATTCGCCAAGCCATTTACCTTCTGAAGCCTTCCAGAGAAATGCTTTCCCTGACTTCCAGAGTGACCATCTTTCTTCTATGACCATATCCAAGTTAACCCCTTTGCATGAGGACACAAGTCCCACTGAAAGAGAGTCTAGCCTAATCACCTCATTTCAGTGTAATTACTTCTATCAAGAGCTTATTTCCAAATAGGTTCACATTCTAAAGTGTAGGAGGTTAGAACTGCAGCCCATCTGGTTTAAGGGTATGCATCCCAGCTGAGCCCATATTCATCACCAATGACAATTTTCTAGAATTCTTTTTCTACGTGTATAATGCCAACCCATACCATAGAATATTCTCTACCTTTCATTTCTCAATTCACAGTATAGCACAGGCATAGAAAAGGCTGGCACATCGGGACCCAGCCATACCACTTCTGGGTATACATCCAAATAATTCCCCACCGAATCACAAGGAAGTTTCCTCATCTATGTTCATAGCAGTCCATGAATATTTATTTGTAATAAATATCTATTACTTGTAATAGCTAGAAACTGGAAACAACCCACATGTCCCTCAACCGAAGAATGGATTAAAAAACTGTGGTACATCTACACAATGGAATACTACTCAGCTATCAGAAACAACGAAATCATGCAATTTGCAGCCAAATGGATGGAACTAGAAAAGCTCATCCTGAGTGAGCTAACCCAGACTCAGAAGGATGCACATGGCATCTATTCACTTATAATTGGATTTTAGCCATATAGTACAGGATAACTACTACAACCAATGCACCAAAAGGAACATGAACATAGACTTCGTTACCTGTCAGTGAGACACTTTGCCCTAGTGGTGCTGCCTTGTAGGCCCCCAGTGTATGAGGAGGCTCTTGGCCCTCATATGACTGCTGAACTGGGGCGGGGGACTGTTGTTATGTAGGGACACTCCACTCCAGAAGAGTAGGATGGGAGGGATAGGGGGCAAAGGGTGGAAGGGCGGGACTGGGAGGGGTGGAAAAAGGGTACTGTGATGGAGATGTAACCTGAAGTAATAAATAAATTTTTAAAAAAGAATCATATGATGAAAAGGAAAAGAAAAGAAAAGAAAAGAAAAGGCTGGCACAAGTATTTAAAGTTAGGGCTGACCCTAACTTTAAAACACCAATGGTGGTCTAATTGTTGTTCCAGGTAAGGATTTATACTTTAGAATTGTCTGGGGAATATGAAAATATAAAATAATATATCATTACAAATACAAATAATATATGATTACAAATTGCAAAATCAATGAAATATTTATATATAATAGACAGACAGACAGACAGATGATAGATGGACAACGTTTATATAGATGCTGCACTTGACCCCAGAACAACTAAACTGAATTCTCTGGGAGTGATGTGCAGGCGATGGTGTGGTTTTTGTTTGTTTGTTTGTTTGTTTTGTTTGTTTGGTTTGGTTTGGTTTGGTTTTTCAAGACAGGGTTTCTCTGTGTAGCCCTGGCTGTCCGGGACTCACTTTGTACACCAGGCTGGCCTTGAACTCACAGAGATCCACCTGCTTCTGCCTCCCAAGTGCTGGGATTAAAGGCGTGCGCCACCACGCCCGGCCCTGATGGTGTGTTTTAAAGCTCACAGGGTTGAGGACCCTAACCCTGGGTGACTTACCATTGCAGTGGATGGTTCTACCCTGCAATTGGTGGCTACTGTCATTCTTCTCTCTTGAACACTTGCAGGCTACATCAAGGGCTCTGAAGAAAACTGTTTGTGCAGGCCCCATTAACACAGGGAAAAACATTCTTGCTCATGAGTGGTGCCTGTTTTTGCTTCTTCAAGTAGTGACAAGGGGACGGTGGCAGAGCAGGAATGGAACCCACTATGGGTGTCTAGATCCCAATTGGAAATCTGTTTGAGCTGTGTTAGGGTTGATCCTCCAAGTGGCAGTGTGGGTATGGTGACCCAGAATAAAACATCATTCCAATTGGCTTGAACAGCCAAAAATGGAGATGGCCAACTAAGATCTTTAGAATTCCCTCCTGTCAAACAACATACCAACAACTCCTCATTGAAGTGTGACAAGACAGGCCACCAGTGTCCTCCAATTGATGAGACATTTGCAAAAGGCTTCATCAGGCAAGATCACCAATAAAGCCTTCCTCAGGCTTAAGGGCATACTTTATCCAATATGGCAACAATAACAACATTACCAGTATTTCTCAATACGCTCTTTCCAGGAGTAAGAAGCCACCACAACCTGAAGGGGCTGATAGGTTAATATAAGTTAGATTTAGTGAATACCTAAGTTTCTGATACAGTCTCTTATTTCGGGGCAGGAAGATCAACTGCTGTGAGCAATTAGCTTATCAGCTTATGGATGAAGTCAGGTGAAATGAGGGGAGTCTCTTTGGACTGAAAAACAAGGTTGAAGCCAGGTGAAACAAGGAAAGACTTTATGACCTGGCATTGCTTTCAACTGCTAAGTGGGCAGAGCCCAAATTAAGCTGAAGCAGGTGGAACAAGGAGTGATCCTATTTAAGGACAAGTGGATGACGCCAGAGGGGCGCGTGCGTGCTAAGGGCCTCCGATATGAGAGAGCTCCGAGAGTCCTGCTGGAGAAAGTTCTGGTAGACCAATGGCCAGATCTCCCTGAGGCAGAAGGAAGCTGGTGAGCAGAGAAAGCCTCGGCAAGACAGCAAAAGGCCAAGGACTAAACCCTGTGGCTCAGCTTTTGCCTAGAGGGGTTTGACCTGTCCGAACAGTGGCCTGAACGGAACTGTGGCCAGCTTTAAAGACTGAGGCAGAACGGCAGAGTTGCTGATACGAAGGAAGTAAGTTGGCCTACAGACGGCTGAGGTCTCCCAGAGAGAAGAAAGCCTCAAGCCTTATTTAAAGTGAGACTTCGATAGCCAGTTTACCCTGACGAACCTGCGTCTGAGATATTCCAGAAAAAGGACTGCTAAGTGCGTTAAAGAGTCTACCCCCGAGACTGGTTTCCTGACGACTGAGGACCTGCCCCAGAGACTGTATCATTCTAAAAGGGTATGAAAGTAGTTGTTATGATTATCAATAGGTTTAGCGGATAGGTTAAAGGGGTTGTAGGAATTTATAGGATTAATAGTTAAGAAATTAATGGTGTTTGTTATAAGTGAATTTAGTAATAAATAAGTGTTAAATAATAATTTAAAAGTTTGGTTTCAACAACCACTACTCTCCAGCCTGTGTTTGTCCTATTTGGCCACAAGGATATCACAGTAGAGTTTCCCTGAGGCCAAAATGCAGACACATTATATCAAAAACAATTCTCATTCATACCAGTCTTACAATCACACCAGATGAGGATATGTTTTTGATGAGGCTTGCTGCTATCCCTCGTTAGTCTTAATGACTACAGGTTTTTCTTTTTAGAATTCACAAATTAGTCATGGGGGTTGGGGAGGGGAGATCTTAGTCATTAGCCCAGTGTGAAACCAGCTTACCAGATAGATGGTAGTTTGAAGCTTCTGCCTTCTTCCTTGTTTAGAAGAACTTAGGCACATTTGCCTTTCCCAGCACCTCTAACCCTGGTTCTGTCCTGTAGCAGGCTTCTAAGACCACTGACAGTGGATTCCCCGGGTGCCTGGCTACCGTTCCTCCCAGCCAAGAAACCTGAACTCATCAGGAACAACCAGGCTCTCCTCACAGCACTCCTACCCAGCTTTGGTTTCTGTTTCCTCTTCCCAATGCTTTTGACCTTCTAGGCTAAGGCAGAGAAAACGAATTCACTCTAGAAGAGAAAATGGATGCAAGATGACTCGGTTTTGAGTCCTTGATCTTGTGTCTGAGACTTCTCATACTTACGTGAGGACATTAAAAAAAAATTCTAGAATCCTGGGGAAAGTTGAGCCTTCCAAGGGGCAGGAAAGACTGCCAAGGCAGAGTGCGTAACTCATCAATTAAGCATAAAGTTGCCATACACTTGATAAGCAAATCCCTTCTACACATGACAGCATCCTCATTCAGGGTAGGGAAAGTGGGAATCGGGTCTTAGAGCATCCCTGCTTCCTGGTGAATAACTCCTACCACAGCATCCAAGGGTAGCACAGGGACAGAGGCTCTCCACATCTCCAACAACATGTCTATTAACTCCAAAGGAGTAGTGAGGATGGGTAATAATATAAAAATCCTTCATACAGAGGAACTATGGCCGGGCAGTGGTGGCGCACGCCTTTAATCCCAGCACTTGGGAGGCAGAGGCAGGCGGATCTCTGTGAGTTCGAGGCCAGGCTGGTCTACAAAGCGAGTCCAGGACAGCCGGAGCTGTTATACAGAGAAACCCTGTCTCAAAAAAAACAAAAAAAAAAAAAAGAAAAACCAGAGGAGCTATGTAAGATGTAGGGATTTATTAAGGAATCTTTCATTTTCTCTTCATTCCTAATGTAATCATCAATCAATTAGCTGAACTTTCAAATGATTGATCTCAATGGGTGGTGCTCCATGAATGGGAGCTTTCAATTCCTCAGCTACAAGAGAAAGAAAATCCTTTCAATGTGAATATTCCCTGGAGATCTCTGCTTTAATAACACCTAGCACAAACTGAATGAACGTTTACTCTGTATCATTCTGAGCACTTCATATCCACTTGCTCCTCACAACTACATGAGACTGGTATGATTTCTGTCATCATTTGACAAGGGGGGAAGCTGAAGCACGAGACATGAAGAAACTAAGTCCAGTTCACACAACTGGAAGACAGTGTAACTGCTCACTGAGCCAATACAGACTGGCTGTGGAACGCAGTAATAAATTAATTATGATGCTCCACTAATCTACTACCCTTTCCTGAATCTTTGCTCAGAATCCTGTCACCAGTGTGAAACCAACCCTGGCTAGCCTTCTCAAGGATAAGAAGCCACACAGAGTACAGATATGTCATTCTACCCAAGGGCATACTGGACCAGGCTGCACCAACCAGACTGTCAGCAGATCACAGATGTATGAGGAAGTCTAGCCACAGTCTGTAAAACCCCTGAAAGAACCACAGATGCCTGAGAAACATGGTATTGTTGTACCAAGCAACTAATTAGGGTGTCTTTGTTACACAGCTCCAGAAAACTGATACAAAAAATATTGTCGAATAGGTTTTATCGGACCCTAGAACTCTCTGTAAATGGACACCTCCTGCCATTGAATATCCTTCCTCCAGGCATTCGGTTCATTGTTCTTCATCTCTGTCTTGCCCATCCTGCCACTGTGCCAATCCATGAAGGCCTTTATAACTATTCCTTTCCTGCTTTTTCTAGAGTTGAGAAGAAGCCAGGGCTCTTGGTCCCTTTAGAACTATTTTGAGCTCTGTTTTCTTGCTGATCCTCTTGCCCATCTCTCCATCATTTAGGAGCTAAGTCAGATTCAGCCTAAGTGAACATAATGAAAACGGGGGTAATGAGGGTAAAACACAGATAACACTGTACATCAACACTCTGCATCTCTGGCCTCTCCTTTTTCCCGGGGTGAGCTTCTTGCTCAGCCTGGATGGGGACTGGTAGTCCCTGGAGACATACTCTGGCTTTGCCACCTGATCCCCAAAAGAAATGTTGCAAAACTGAATTCTCCCTGCCTGCCAGAACTCAGAGGTGTAGCAAACTATACCTCCACAGGAACTAATGGGCCCAGCTGCTCAATTCAAATTAGAATGGAATTTGGAGGGTGTTCCATAGAGTAGAAGTCTTCCAGGGCATGCCCGCCATGGGCCTCCAACCACTCAGTTCCCAAGGGAGTGTTTAAGTACTGGGTACAGGGGCAGAGGAGGGGCATGTACCTAAGGCTAACTAAAAATGGATATGAAATAACATCCAAAAGAAAGACTCAAAAATGATAATTGTTTTCTATTGCAGTACATCAAAACTTTCTGCCATTAAATAGTCTATAAATGCTAAGTGAATATTCTCAGTACTACTTGCTTTATGAGTAAAGTGTGGATTGTGAAGGTTGGTTTCATAAAGGGCCAATTGCTAAGTAGCTTAGGCTGGTAAAGAGAAACCCAAAACTCCCTGGGGCAAAACCATTCTTATTGTGTCATTAAACACCCACTACCCCTCACTCATTATACTTCAAGAATAAGAGTTTAGTTTTAATTTCTTTCCACTTGTGTTTTGCAGCCTTAAGGAAAAATGTCCTGTGATAATTCTGTAATAGTAAGGCAATTACTGGTGTCTCAGGACTTCCCACTGCCTCTGCATCCTATCACAGATGTGCAGTGGGCCAGGACCACTACCCCTGCATCCTCTCACAGCTGTGCAGCAGAAAAGGACCACTGCCTCCCATATCAGAATGATCTGGTTTTAGGTTTAGAAAGTCAAAAATCTAAAGGACTCTCTACATTTTAAAACCAAGCAATCACGTTTAATGCCCAAGCAAGATGAAAAGCCAGCCCCAGGATTCTCTTTTGGGGCAAGAGTCAACTGTAGTCCCTAAGTCCCTTAGGAGAACTTTCAGACAGTCTCACAAATGATCCCAGGGCAACTGGTCCATCTGAACCCCAACACCCATAGTGTTCAGGCAATCCAAGAGGATCCAGATCCTAGATTCTCAATGTCTGATTTCCCCTCTTTTTTTTTTCTACCCAAACTCTGCATGTTTCACTTTTATCAGTGAATGGGGCAGGCAGCAGGGTGGGGCAGGGGAAGAATAGGCATTCCTCAAAAGCAAGACCCAGTCTTGTTCATTTTTGCATTTTGCTCAACTGAACTGCAAGAACAAAGCTAAAGGTGTCCTATGCAGAGATGTGGACATCCCTAAGTCCCCAGTGGACTGGGCTCTAAAGTGTTTTTTAATGGTAGCTTAGAACTTAGAAAATATTTTCCCCCATAAGCATAATGTTCTAGTTGAGACTGAGTCCTTGGGCCGGGCTATAAATCTTTATTTAGCCCCAAAAGTCCAATAGCACACCCGAAATAGAGAGTGCTGGCTATTATATGGCTTCTTCTTAAATAGATGCTTAAAAATACTGTTTTCATGAGAAAATGCATTTCAACTTAGGATGCCAGAAACAGGCTTTGATTTTCCCCAGGCCCCAGAGCAAGCTTTCTGACTGAACAAATAATAAGAAAAACTAGAAAAAGAGAGTGGCGAGTTGGAGGATGCTAGTTATTCCAGAAATAGCCCTGCTCTGGCAGATACCAGTTTGCAAAGAGTGTGCTGCAAACAGAAACTTCTGGATACAAAGAATGCTGTTCTGAAACATCTCTCTGCTCTTACATAACATGTTCTACAAATCTTCAGCTCAAGCACTTCAGTGTTCCAAATTAGGAAATGAAAGGCTGCCGTTTGAAGGGGGCTTTGAGGAGGGGATGGATTTCAGAAATTGATGAGTCCTGAGGGACGTCCTGTGTACCTATGACAACGTTCTGTCTCTCCTCAGCTCCTTGATGGTCACAATCACTGGTGCTAATGCAATCTCTGACTTTTAGGTTGCTAACATCAGCTTAAAATCGGGAGTCGGAGCGGGTTGCTAAACTGAGAGCTTCTTAAAGGCTAGACCTGCCTCAGATCTGTCTCTATGCACTCTGGAACCCTCACTGTTTCCATAAAACCGGGAAGGGTTTGACACTTCACTATGCTAGCAAAGTATGTGGGCTTTAGAGCCAGGCTCCTGGTGTTGACATCATTTTTTCTCTTATGCGCAGACCAGAGATCAGCTGCAAAACCTCTGTGGGTTTTCAGTCACCTGACCCAGAAAAGAACCAGCCATATCATCCACATCCCAGGGTCACTGAGGTATTCTCATACGTGTTGGTGAAACACAGACTACTCTGCCTGACATGCAGTCAAGTAGCACTTGTGAGGCTTCAGCTGCAAGTTTCCCATCATTCATTTCTCAAGTTCGTTATCATCACTCATTAGTTAGATGTTTGGAAGCTTTGCCTCCAAATCAGTTTCACAGGGAATTTGGTGACCAGGAAAACTGGTTAGTGTATTGGGTTGAATTGTGGCTGGAGACTATGACCTCATTTGGAATAAGGGTCTTTGCAGATATGATAGTGGAGGCATGCTGTCACTCTGGTGATGTGTGATTCTGGTTTGGGATCCCATGTCCCTGGTAGAGGTGAAGTAGAAGACAGAGTGTAGAGGGCTATGAAGGACAGAAGACTGGAGGCCCAGGTCCTCCAAGAGCCACCAGAAGCAGTTTGTCAGGAGGCTCTGCTGGTTGTGCTCCTCAGACTTGTGGCCTACATGACCATGAGAGAAATTCATTCAGTTGGGAACAGGTGATTCTGGAACTAGGTTTAGTGATAGAAACATGAAGCAGATCTTGTCACAGCTTCTCTCCTGCTCACACTATTCACTGTGAGGAGAGATCTCTTTGGGGACGGCAATCACCAACTCTGGAGACTGGAATGATCAGGCAAGTTTCTACTGGGACTCTTAGAGGGCTTGTTTTCTTTGCTTTCTTCTTTTTTCTACAGAGAATAGTGAGAAAGCATGAAGTTTCTCGTGAGACACCAATCAAAGCCATCCTTTATCGGGCCCCAAGTAAATAAATGCACAAAGTTGTTCTCAATGCTTGCTCAGTAAACCCACACTGTAACCCACACAGGTCCCCGTCACCTTTCTGAACCCACCCACAGTGGTCAAAGGGAGTCATTAACTAAAGACTCTGAGCTAAGGAAAGATACATGGTTACCAAGAGACCAACACAAATGCACATTTCCCTTAACCTTACTGATCCATGAAATTATATCTGTGAAACAGATCCCCTAATATCTGTGAAACAGATCCCCTATAAAGTGAAATATATATATATATATATATATATATATATATATATATATATACGAGGTGTATATATGATCCTTCCAAGCCCTTGGAATTTTAAATGGCATCTTTGAGAAAAGGGCATGTACGAATGAAATCTACAGATGCTCAGAGAAATCATTTCACCCTTGCTCTCCTCTAGCTCCAGGTGGGGGGAAAAGCCGCAGACAGCATCAGCAGTCAGGGGGTGAGGTTTTTTTGGAGCAAAGGTGTTAGACAAAATGACACATGCTGACAGGTTCAGCAAATAGTGGATGCTGTGCCAATCAGTAGATAATTTCTGTGTGTTCGCAATGAAGGGAGAAGTGTGAGTCAGGCGGTATTTCAAAGAGAGGTCACGATTGCTGTTTGTCATCTTGTAATGTGAAGGTCAAGAGAGAAGGTAGGCGGAAGCAGAGAGGAGACCTGCGTGCAAGCAGATCAACCACATCCAGACAGCCCCCGCTACATGGCTCTGACAGTGCCCAGGGAGGCTGTGTAATTACTCCCCGAATAGACGACATCTGAGCCTGTCACCTCACCAGCAACCACAAGGGCATTAATTCATAGTCCTTTGTGACTTCTGAAAGTCACTTCTTCCATGACTCAGTCAAGCTTCGGTCTTCTTCCCCCACTGAGTCATTTTCTCAGTTTATTTCCAGGAATAAAATAATTTCAAGGAAGAGGCCAGTAGGGAAACCCAAGGAAGGAAGCCATACATTTTCCAGATCCCAGGATACCATGAAATGGCCTGCATTGTTTAACTGAAGAAAATTCCAGTATACTGAAAATGCATTCAAATAGAAAACAAACAAACAAAACCAAAAATAACTGAAGCCAACTAGAATCTAGAATTGTTGTTATTAATGTTATTTTCAGGCAAGAGAAAGGGAGGGTAGGGCAGGGGGGCACCTACTTCCATGGGAAGTCAATAATTCAACTGAATTTTTAATATATGTAAATAGGGACTGGTGACTCAGTGAGTAAAGGTGCTTGCTGCCAAGCTGACAGCCTGAGTTCAATCCCTGGGACCTGAGTGACGTAAGCTGTCCTTTGACCTCTTCACACACACATACCTTCCTAATGAATAAATAAATGTAATTTAAGAATTTTTAAAAATGTAAATGCTTAATTTCCTCATTCTCTACCTAAGAGCTTTTTCTGAGGAAATAATACATTTTTAGCACTCAAAATAAGGGCTCACATTCACACAGCTCAGTCAATCCATAACCCTTCAAAGAGAACTGTGCCATTCTAAAAGGATGATTCTCAAAGAAGTAACTTGCTGAATATAAACCCATAAAGTGCTCCCAGGGTTTAGGAAGAAAGCAGCCATGCAGTTTTAGCAGTCAGGCTGTGTTTTGTCCTTTGTTTCTCTTCTTTCTGCCCAAGAATGTCAAGCCAATCCATTAGAGTTGTGACAATGGCAAATGTTGAGTCCAAATAATCGTACCAAGAATCTGCCAAACTATTATTTCTGATGATATCTGATCCAGCATCTGAACAGGAAAAAGAGGCAGCAAGTTTAAGGGGGAGACAGAGCCTCAGAATAAGCTGGGGATAAAGACTGACTTCTTCCAGTTGTCCTTGTTCTGTATGCACTCATGTGTATACTGACACACACAGACCATCTTAGCTGCCTTGAGTTTAACAGTTTAGGTGATTTTTGAACATTTGATCTGTACATAAATGCACACTTTAAAAAAGAAAAGAATAAATATACCCACGTAAATCTCTTCTTGAAAGTGCATACGCCTCATGAAAGTCACTGCTATTTGGGAAACGTTGTTGCTACAGTGAGTAGGGACTTGTAACATACAGAGCAGCACACAGAATCCCAGCAGACCTGCTGCTTCTCCTTTCCTCACAGGTTACTGCTCCTTGGGCTGCTTTAGTTCCTGCATCTTTATGTCCCTTTGAATGTTCTCCAGACTATTAATCAAAAAGCCAGAGGCTTCATCTGCACCACGGATCACCATCCCTTGTTTTGGGGTTTTGGAAAAGGCAAAAAGACTTGAGTGAGGATCTGGTTTTGGAATGTTGGTTGTTGGTTTGCTCACATCTGGATTAGGTAAAAATGATAATATTATGTTGATGAATGTTGATGTTAATATTATGCTTGAGAGTTCCATCTGCATATAAATAGACCTAATCAGAAATGTAAATTGCAATCTCTAGAAATGTGTAAAGGCTGCAGATAGCTGCGCTTTTGTGTGGATAAGAGAGGTCAACACCTGAATTGTGACATCAGTTCAATGGCCCAGAGGCTTCCTTTGAAAGAGCCCTTTGGAAAATACAAATTATCTATCAGTCTGCACCCAGGCTGGCCTGGGTTCCCCATTTGACCTTCCTAACAGAGATCAGCTCAACTCTTGTGAAAGAACCACACTTCTGAGAAAACCCTGAGAGAACACAGAGGGTAGAAAGCATGCTTGCATCTAAATCGACTCCTCGGAGAGGGTTCTCCCACTGAGTTGGAAGTTATGGGGTGAAGAAAAAGGTGTGTGGATAATGAGATACTTTTCAGATCGAAGTCACTGCTGATGTGGGTGGATACAACAATATGAATATGTATTTTGGGGAGCCCCCCAAATTTCCCAAATACTAAAGAAAATATACTTTAAAAGAAAATTTCAGTATTTAGACCAATTATTTAGTCCTAAATTGCATGTGTGTTTCTCTCATGCAAAGCACAAAAATGAACATTTCAGGAAAATTGTAGTGCTGAAGACTGCCAATTGTTCAATGCTATCGTCATTTCTCAGGGGTGTGATCTTACAGAAACACCCTCTCCTTGAGTCCCTTTAACGCTCTCTCTCTCTCTCTCTCTCTCTCTCTCTCTCTCTCTCTCTCTCTTTCTCTCTCTGTCTTCTTTTTGAAAAGGAAATATATTTCACAATCAAGCTTTCTCTAATTTGGAGAGAAATTGCATACCAACTAGCTTCCCTCCAAGACCAGTTTCATGAAGCACGAATGAGTCAAGAGCGCCACCTGGTGTCCTACCTGGGGATCTTAAAGAGCATTTTCACAGGATGCATTTCAAAGAGGGGAGGGTCTCCATCACCCAGCTCAATGGCTGTGATGCCCAAGGACCACACGTCACAACGAGCTCATAGGACGAGTCGTACTGCTGCTCACAAGCAATGACCTATCAGACAAAAACAAGACACAGCACATCAGCCCACCGTCACCCCAGATGCCTTGAAAACCTCTGGACTCCACCCCTTTTTGTTCTATTGACTCTCCTAATACTGAATGGTAGCAATAAGATGTTTGTATTCTAGACCTTGTTTGTGCATAACTGGTTCATCATCTGATATGTTTATTAACATTTTTCTCTTTTTCCTTTCTTTTTGAACCTCTCTCTCTATGTAAGCTCGTTTATTCCATTGTCTTGCGACAGTCAAGCGTGCTAGGATTACAGATGGAGCCGTTAACTTTTAAAAATGTGTTAGCTCCATTCAAAAACCATTTATGTATTGAACCATTTCAGTACAAAGAGTAGCACAGCTAATATATGGGGTTGGGGCCACTCTATCCCCATAACTGCCTGGTTTTTCCCCTCCTTTAAAGAAAAGACTTGGTATGCAAACTGTAGCTCCCTACCTTCTGCTAAATTCAAACAAAAAAAAACAGTTGTTCTTAAGAATGGTTGTTACAGGGTTCTCAGAAGTATAACACACTGAGCAGAGGGATGTTGGAAGACCCATGTGATTAACAAAAAGTAGAATCCACCCTACTCTGTAGTTTCCCTTTTGCCGACAACATCTGTAACAACCTCAGCAACATGTTTGCGGAAGCCTTTGTGTTTTCTGGTGTAACTGGGTAGTAGAGCAGCAGGATCAGAAATGACTGCAGGCTTGTCAATGGGTTGAAGAAGAGGAACCCCTCAGAGGATTTTGGTTTCTATCAATGTTCTAAGTCTCATAGGAAAAGCAGGCTCCTGCCTATCACTTGAGAATGAGAGAAAAAAACATGCAGAAGGTGAAGAGGGATCCAGCCCTCCCCTTTGACCTTGATTCTGCTTCTCAGAGCAGGCAGGAAGCTGGGGTGTGATGACCAAGCCTCCCTCTGGTGAGCACCGGCTGGCTAGCCAGTTACTCTCTCCCCGCAGGCCATCATGTTGCAATAGTGTTAGGAGGCTGGACCTTTGGAGAGATGTTCAGTCATGAGGCTTGACCTTCTTGAACGATTCTTGACAAGGCAAGCACATGAGAATGGCTCTCTCACCCTCCACCATATGAGGAGAGTCAGAAGCACTCACAGAACCCCAGAGCCTTTATCTTCATATTCCCAGAACTGTGAGGAAGTAAAGTTTTTTTCTCTATAGATTGACTTGCCTTCGTTATTTATCACAAAATAAAATAGCACAATTAAAAAAAAAAGGTATGTTGTGCCAAGTCTTGATGGCGCATGCCTTTAATCCTAGCACTTGGGAGGCAGAGGCAGGTGAATCTCTGCGTTCAAGACCAGATTGGTTTATAGAGCGAGTTCCAGAATAGTCAGGGCTACACAGGGAAACTCCATCTCAAAAACAAAAAAGTATGTTGCTTTGAGCCCCTGGATATCTCTCTCTCCCCCCCCTCCCTCTCTCTCTCTGTATCTGAACTAGCACACATCCTCCCAGGGACCCATGGGTCTGGTTGCCACCTTCAATCAGAATAGACTGTCTTTTCAGACTATTCTGTCATGGGTTCAACACATTATTTTCAAAATAAAGTTCAGATCGCTGTGAGTCTGGAACCAGAGGCTATTTCAATGTCCCTAAAGACCTCACTCTCTCACCCCAATCAAGGGGTCGGTATTGCAAATGCCTGTAGCATTTACAAGGAGCCCCAGAGAAGAGTCCTCAACACCTTCCAGGAATGTGGGACAAACATAATTTGAGACCTATCAATCAGCAGACAGTTTGCCGGTTTATTCATGACACTGTGATGGGTCTTGTGAGAAAATTAAGCCCTACCCTCCTCCAAGTAGGATCTGGGGCCATTGAAATATAAAGTGGCCGTCTAATAGCCGAATGGTGAGCCATGGCAATCATTAGTGTTCTCAGACAGTGTGCCCTGACGTGTGTGACAAGGGACGTGGGCTTCAAGATCTCAGGACCCTAGAGGAAGACTAGGAACTGAGGAAAGTGATGGGAAGTGTCTCTCACCAGTAGTCTACAGCTTCCAGGAAGACCTTCAACTTCGAGCCTCTCAGAGGCAACACAAAAGGCAATCCCAAGAACACACCCAAGTGTGGAACTGGAGACACTGACCACAACTTCCCCAGAATCATCATAAAATATTCAAAACTGGTTTTAACTTGTCTTCCCAGACAGACACTGTCTTCATAAACAGAAAATCGCCCCTCAGCCAATTCTTCTCCCAGAACTCAGCTCACTCTACACCAAAGAAATTCTTCCAAGAGAGTTTAAGGAAAATTACACTGATAAACAATGATTCACAAATCATTATTTTGTAGCCATGAGCCAGACAACGTGCTAGGCCCTGCAGAGAGAAAGTCGAACATGCAGTTTAGTCTTCATAAGCAACCCTGAGAGGTGGAGACTGCTATCTCCTTTACAGCTGTTTACTCAACAACAGTAAATAGCCCTTCTTGTGGGCAGAACTGTGATGGATTTTTAACAGTAGTCTAACGAGGCCTCGCACCTGAAGGTTAGTGCATCTTGCAAACTGATGTCCTATAAATCTAACACCAAAACATCACTATGAAGAGGAGAAAATGCACCAATGGTTCTTAGCTCAGCCTTCCCTTTGTCTCAGAGCAAAGCTGAGTTAAAACAGGCTGGGTCTCTAATTCTCTTGCCACAGGAGAAGGAACCTCCCAGGGGACTTCCAGAGTTGAGTCTTTGTTAGGAAAGCTCTGCGAAGCAGATCGAGTGGCTGTGGCAGGCAAAGCCCTGTCTTGAACCAGGTTGACCAACTTCTAGAACCCATTCTAGAAGTGTGGAGATAAACAGGCTGAGACGGAGTTGGCAAAGGTCCAGGATCCCACAAACCTCATCATCTCACACCCTTCCCTACATATCACCCTCATCATATCCCCCCACTGCCACACAACGTGCGTGTGTTTTCTCTGTCACCTCTTGTAGAGACATGGTGTCTAGGTGAGGAATATGAATGAGTCGTGGTGGAGGAATGGGAGAACAGACATGTGTGAGAGGACTCAAGGGCAAGCTGAAGGACTTGGAGTTTCATTTAATGTGCACATGAGGATGGGCATCTATGCATGGTAACATACTGATCCTGGTAACCAGAAGAATGACAGTTTCATATACTACATTGGGTACATCATTTTGCTAGTTCAAAGTGTGTCTGTGTTTACTCCTAATCGGGTGTAAGTAGTCACTGATGTCCTCAAGATCTTTCTTAGTTCTTCTTCTTCGGTATGTGGATAGAGCCAAGGACTTGGGCAGTTCTATGTTCTACTCCTGAGTTATGTCACCAGCACTCAGTTTATTATTGTTATTATTTTTATGTATATGTGTATTCTGGATATAGGTTTGTGTATGTGAGGACAGTGCCCATGAAGGCCAGAAAAGGGCATCACATACCCTGGAGCAGGAATTGCAGGCAGTTTTGAGTGGCCTGAAGTGGGTGCTGGGAACTAAACCCAGATCCTCTGCAAAACCAGCAATCGTTCTTAACTGCTAAACTAGCTTTCCAGGGCCCAGGGCTGTTGGTTGTTTTGTTTTCCTTTGTTTTAGAGCAAGACTCACTATGCGGCCGTCCCAGGCTAGTATTGAACTCATAATTCAGGAACTCCCTTGACTTGTGAAATGATAGGATTGAGAGAAGAACCATTTCTGCCATCCCTCCCAGCTCTAATGACCTTGGGATCGTATTTGAAAAGGAGGGGATCACATCCCCCCCCAAATTAGCTAGAGTGCAGTGTAGGTTATTTTGGGGCAAGCACTTACTGGATGGCTGGAACCTGGAAGGGACTTTATCACTGATATGTTGTAGATGGACCTAAAGTCTATGAAAAGACACCAGTAGCTGTGCTAACACCTCCGTTAAAGAAGACGAACTGCAGTTAAACAGCAATTGTTTGGATGCTGGTTAATGGAGCATGTCCAGGCTCTTCCCTCAAAATGCAAACTTAGGGCTCTTCTGGCAGCACTTAGCCGGCAATCTTGCTTATTTTAGGAAGAGGGAGAACTCTAATGCCGGGATTACCAGCGGTATCTACGCACTGGCAGCCTTACTGCCCAGCACCAACATCTATCCTACACAGAGGTGGCCTTGAGTTCTCCAAATGTCAGTTTTAATCACTTTGGCCTCCAAAACTTTTCTTTCACGGGGAGACTGGGAACAAGCAAGAAGCCTTCACAATGGTCACGGAGCAAAGGCTAGCTGTCCAGGCCACAGAGACCACTCTCTTTAGTCTTCTTCACGGGAATCAGTGCCAGGTTGCAGACTCCTTTAGGCCTCCTCGACACCTCTACCAACCCCCCATGGTGGATGAGTGTCCTCCCTCTGCCTTCAGGAACTTCCAGGATGTGGCGGGGGGGGGGGGGGCTTTCTTGACTTGATGCCACAGTCATTTAGCCTCACTGTCTCCTTGTCCTTCTCAGCATGGTCAGTGGTGTTCTATTAAAGACAGATGATGATTTCCTCTGTTGACGGCCTTGGGGTAGGGGGATACTCTTGGGTCATGGAGATACTGGCCTCTGGTTAATAGACGAAAATAATGCAGAGCCAGCAACTTCATCTGGGGTTTCAGCACCCCTCAGTGTGTGACTTTGACAACATATTTAATCTCTCTCTGCTCCTCTTCTTTCTACCCAAACTGGGCAGCCTGTTACTGAAGGGGTTCCTCCAAAGTACTGTCTAGGAAAGTACTGACTACCCAAAAGCTTATGGGTAGATAAGTTGGTCATTGGTGCAGCATGACTTTTATTTATTTGTTTATTCTTTTGACATCCCTTGTATTTTGTTAAATGACTATAGGAAGCGTGAATTGTTGTTATAAAAACAGCAAGTCCTTCCTTTCACCTTTGTCCCAGGAGCAAATATTTAAGCATTCGCCTGTGTCTTCTTCCAGAATATCTCCCTTCAGGATTCTTCATCAAGGAGCCACTAGGTTAAAGGTGGTGTCTTGATTATCAAATCAGATTCCCAAGAGATTAATCGAAGAAGAATGCATGATTCCTATTGTACCCACTTCTACCGTGGACACAGCAAGGGTCCCGACTTCCTCAGGGCCACCAGGCCCTGTGCAGTGCCCCATGGCTGCAGCCTTATTTCAGTTGAGATAAACAATAGGGCTCACTGATGAGACCCCAAGAGGTAGGTGAGAGCTTCCTCCAGAAAGACCTGGGCTTTCAGCGCCCAAGGGAACAGCCTTCTTATCGCAAGCACCCACTATCTGCAGAGAACACCTGGACCATGCTAGCTGTCCAAAGGCAAGAAACGGTCCAGGTCCACACAGGAGCTTCAGAATCCAGGAGCTTAGATGTCTCCAGTAAGAGATTTAGCTTAAACCCTTATCAAATAACATCAAGAGCTGTTGGGCTAAAATTTCTTCAATAATGCCTTCAAGTAGACAGTATTATCCCGTGTTTTTTTTTTTTTTTTTTTTTTGGTTTTTCGAGACAAGGTTTCTCTGAGTAGCCCTGGCTGTCCTGGACTCACTTTGTAGACCAGGCTGGCCTCGAGAAATGCAACACACCTACTTCAGATGTTATTTCTTCACTAATATTTCTGAATGTCATTAGAGATTTAATTAGGCTTGCTTTCCATATTCTGATTTGTCACCTTGCTAGAATCAATCATGCAGTCCAAAATTATAACCAGAGGTCGCTATTAAATTTTCATTCAAGTACACAGGCAAAATGCTGTTATCTCAAGAGCTAAATTCAGCTAAATAAGAGGCCAGGGAAATAGACCTAAAGCTATTACTCCTTGGCTGACCTTGAGCCCCAAAGTGTGGGCAACAGACTGGCAAATAAGATGGGCTGAGAGGTGGGAAGGTAAAGAGGATCTTTCATTTTGCTTACACAATCCATGCAGCACAATTGATAAAGGTTATTGATCATAAAGCCTTTTAAAATAGAAAGTCATCTCTGTAGTCAGAAATTGAGGTGGTAAATATTCCAGTGCTAAGCATTTTCATCAGTTTAACATACAAGCATGTTAATGGTTATATGCTGAGATAGTGAGTAAGTGAATGAAGTCTCCTCCCTAGAATGAAATATAACTCAGAGGGTGGACATAGTAGAGATTTTAGGAATTTGTTTGTTTGGCTGGTTGGTTGGGTTTTATTTTGTGGACCAGATGAACTAGAATAGATTTCCTTGTTATTCTTTCACAAAGTTCAAGAATGAGACTGAATCTGTATTTTATGCATTGAGAAATTGCTCGAAATAACCTAGACTGTTCTCTGAATTTCGGGAACAGCCTCTAATCTAAGTGTGATATTCGACAAGTCTTTTCCCAAACCTGTAATATTCAGCCAAAGCCATTAGAGAAATCAACCCAGGCTCAAAATTAAAATATACACAGCAAGCTTATATAACATCAGCTTCCTGCAGCAGCTGGCAGACGGTAGAGTGGGACTCCTCCTAGGTTTGAGGCTAGCACACAACTGATATTTGTAGCTCCACTCTCCAGGGCCCTGGGAGCATGCCACCTCTCCTGCCTTGACTGGTAAATGCCCTTCCCAGAATCATGGTTGGCATCCACATACTCCTCCACGAAAGGTGAACCAGCATGCCAGTTTGTGCCTGTGTCCTTAGGACTTGAGGAACCTGATCAGTCTGGAGGCTTAGTGCATTCCCTGCCCTCCCTGGCCCAGCAACGACTTCTATGCAGGTGGACACAGAAGGACCTTGGAACTCATCGAGAGAGGAAACTGAGGTTTCTAGTAGGCAGTTTGTGGACTTATCCAAAGTCACACAGTTGGTTCAAACCCAATGTGGGTGTAAAACTCTGTGGTTCCCAGTGCCACTGAGTCAGGTATGTTCTGGGGATTCTTATAATATGAAGAATGTTGGGCCACCACCAATGACACAGCATTTTCATCGAGTGGAAGCGAAACAACTCTCCCTTTCCTCTACCAGTTACAGGGCCCTCCTCCAGAGAACAAACTACATATGGTTCTCCAGTTCAGGCCACTCTACAGCCAGTTAAGTGAGTACCATTATCCTGGGAGAAGAAATGGATGCAGAACAGTTGAACCACCTGCCCAAGGTCACACAGCGGGCAGGCAGAATTGAAGCATGTACGTGCAACAGGAAGACGGTGAGGAAAAGCTGCCTATCTCCTCCAGGATCCATTTGGAAATCAGGAAGAAAAGCAAATCTGAGGGATGGGATGTTCCTGCTGGGAACTTGTTGAATGCAGCAGCCTCTGCATTCCGGTTTGGGTCCTCACCCAGGCTACTAGATCCTAGGAAATCACTGTGCCCTTGGAAGCATCCCCTTCCTAGCAGAGTGAATCTGCTTGACTCTCTGAAACTGAAGAAGGTATGGAAATGCCCGGGGATAGAAAAGACTGTTAGTCACCACACCTCTGCCTGCTTCTGCACCATCTCATCTGTGAGCCTCTGCTGCAGTCCTTCCTAACTCCAGTCCTTCATAACACCGACTGCCTCCTTCTGTGGCTTTTCTCTGATAGCTCAGGGACCACCCAGCAAGGAAGCAGGTGCATAGGTTAGCTTTGGCATGATTTTCCTCCCACCCATGGAGCACGGGCTCCCAGGATAGTGAGCCACCAAAAGTTGAGACCCTGGCCTCAGGAGAGTTGTATGTCTCTGATTTCTCTCAACACATGCCTCTGCTCCTGAGCTTATGGGGAGGGAGAGGTTAGGGGGCAGATGGACTTATAAGTCTTAACCCTTCCCACCTCCCCACAGAGGGGTGGGAGGATAGCCTGGAAGGTTCCAAATGCTAAGTGGAGGCTGTTGCTTTGACACTTTCTACTTAGTGGGGTGGACAGATCAGAGGTATCTTTCCTTATGCTCATGTGCCCTACACATCTGGACATGGAGCTTGCAGATGGGGTCCTATACTTAGACCCACCAAGAAGGGTGGTGACATCTCAGCACTGCCTACAGGGCCGCCTCCCACCTCCACACTGACGCATGACTCAGTTTCTCCACCCAGCTCCAGCTGAGGAGGACACTTTCCCTGAAACCCAGGGGAAGTTATGTCTGGCCCCAGCCAACAACCTTGGGAATGTTCACTTCACCCACCCAAGCCACTTCTGAGAGTATAAGAGAGGACAGAGAGATTTCTGCTCTTTTTCTCAAATAAGAAGGGAGGGAATAAATGAAGGGGAAACCAGGAAACAGCAAAGGCAATGGAATCTCAGAGATGAGCCCACTGGGGAAGAACCAGAAGTCTTGAAGCCTTTCTCTGGGGTCTCCTGAGTTCTCAAAGCCTTAATTTCCCATGGTGATTGTTCCGGTAGATGGAGTCCTCAAGGATTCCGTGTGTGTGTGTGTGTGTGTGTGTGTGTGTGTGTGTGTGTGTGTGTGTGTGTGTGTGTG
>CAJQZJ010033126.1:7491757-7591290 GCA_907164525.1 Lophiomys imhausi | reverse complement strand
GTGTGTGTGTGTGTGTGTGTGTGTGTGTGTGTGTGTGTGTGTGTGTGGTGTCGGGGCCTTGTGTGTGCTTGGCAGCTGCTCCACCGGTAGCCATGCACCCCAACACAGTCCTCCCAAGATTTCTAAGAAGTCCAAGCAACACAGACCAAAAAAGACACGCCACCATCATCACCTCATCTCACCAAGACCTTGATGAGACTCTACCCCCATCATCCAGGGAACACAAAAGCCATGAACTGTAAAAGCAGGGAGGGAGTAGGTTTTAAACCTACAAGTGTCCCCTGTAAAATGGCAGGGGCAATGGAGGCAGAAACCACCCATGTCAGTCTCTTATACATGAGCACAAGGGTTTTGTTGTTGTTAGGTTGGTTGGTTTGGTTTTTTGAGACAGGGTTTCTCTGTGTAGCTCTGGCTGTCCTGGACTCACTTTGCAGACCGGGCTGGCCTTGAACTCAGGGATCCGCCTGCCTCTGCCTTCTGAGTGCTGGGATTAAAGGTGTGTGCCACCACATGTGGCTTATTGTTGTTTGATTTATAAAGAGCAGAAATGTGCAATTCTGAAGACAAAAAATTCCAAGATCAAGTGCCAGTACATTCAGTGCCTGGCATGAGTCAGCTCCTCATGGATGGCATCTTCTCCCTGAATCCTCACATGGTAACACCATTTTGAAGGCAGTCCTGTGGCAGATACTACACCCTATACTTCCATTAAGCTATTTTATTTTGTCTTTGTAGGCAGTTTCTTTTCCCTCCTTGTTTTACTTTTTAAAAAATTAATTTACTTTCTTTTTTTTTTTTTTACTTATGAATTTATTTAGTTTGGGTTTTCAAGATAGGGTTTCTGTGTGTAGCCCTGGCTGTCCTGACCAGACTGGCCTGGAACTCACTGAGATCTGCCTGCCTCTGCCTCCCGAGTGATGGGACTAAAGGCCTGTGCCACCACACCTGGCTATTAATTGATTTCCTTATATATTGCATCCTGACTGCTGTGCCCTCCTCCTTCTCCCAGTCCCGCCCCTCCTCTTTGTCCATCCCCGTCTCCTCCAGTCCTCCCAGGGACATCAACCAAGCATGGCATGTTAAGTTGCAGTAAAACTAGGCACCTCCCCTCATATAAGGGTTGGATGAGGCCACCCTGTAGGAGGACAAGGGTCCCAAAAGTAGGCAAAGCATAAAAAACAGCCCCTATTCCCTCTATAACATTTCACTTTTTATTTTCTCCCATTTTTCTGGTCAAGCCTATTCAGTAAGCTCTGCGCTGAGATGAATCAGTGAATAGAATGCTGTTCAAGTGTGAGGGTCTGAGTCTGGATCCCCAGCACCCAAGGAAAAGTTTGGTGTGGTGGGGAGGGCCAGTAATCCCAGTGCTGGGGTCTAGTGACGGGCAGACCTCTGGGGGCATGGCCTTCAGGAACAGCTGAAGCAGGCTCCCAGGGCCAATGAAAATCTGTTGCAAAAAGTTAAGGTGGAGAGCAATAAAAGAAGATTGATCTCTGTCCTACACACACACACTAATCTTCAACAACTTTTCTGACATCAGTGGTAACATGAGGAAGCTCCCAGCTCTGACCCTAAAATATACACTCTTAACTTTTTTATCCAAACTAAAGCCATACTTAAAAACAAAAACCAAGCAACCGTTGCTTTTAAACCATGAATGGCGGAGCTCAGATCAAAATTTTATTCTCTTAAAGTAGTTTACTTCCCCAGATTGTTCTCTTGGGTTTAATGACTGGTGTTTAGTGATGTGTTGAAATATTACATTTTCTTCAACATTCTAGAGTGACCATTATCAATACCAAAGCAAAGCCTCTTACATTTGAACCTGGTAAGATGAAGCCATGAGCCATGAAGAGGCTTTCGGGCACCATGTTGTCCCAGTAGATACCACAGGGAAGTTTTCCCAAACTGCTACTTGCTGTATGAATCTAGCAACACAATAACAGGTAGCCACTAGCCAACAACACTGGCCACACATACACATTGCCTCTGGTAAAGAACTGATTCACCTCTTGGGATGGCCACTGTAACCAGTATGTGAGGTGCTGGGGATGAAACTCAGAGCCTTGTGTGCACTACGCAAGCAAGCCCTCTGGGCTGTGGCCCCAGCCCTGCGTCTATTTCTTTCTTCAATCCCTGGAACCCACATAAAGACAGGAGAAATTTCTGTCTCCACAAAGTTGTCCTCTGATTGCCACACATGTGCCGTGACATATGCACCTACAACAATGATAATGGTATGAAAATATTTTAAACCCCCTCCCCCAGGTAAAACCTCCTTGGATGATTGTCACATTCATAAATTGTGTTATAGTACCTTGACTTTCTAGATAAACTCTTCATTAGATAGTTGGTTTCTCTTGTGCTTATTTTAGGTTGATATCCAGAAGGGTACTTCTTAATGAAAATATTAATCAAGATGCACATTTTATTGGGAGCAACGGTGCTCATGTTAAACAGTTTCTTTTTTTAAAGACTTATTTATTTTCTTGTGCATTGGTGTTTTGCCTGATTGTATGTCTGTGTGAGGGTGTCAGATTTCCTGAAACTGGAGTTAGAGATAGTTGTGAGCTGCCATGTGGGTGCTGGGAATTGAACCTAGGTCCTCTGGAAGAGCAGACAGTGTTCTTAACTGCTGAGCCACCATTCCAACCCCAACAATTTCTGTAGAGTTAAGGATGAAGACTTGGGGGACTGAGGTGGCTCAGACAGTAAAGTGCTTTCTGTGGAAGCATGAGAACCTGAATTCAGATCCCAGCACCCACCACATAAGAAAGCTAGCAAAGTGGCATGCATCTGTCACCTTAAAACTAGGAGAGCAAAGACAGGCGGATCCTTGGATCTCACCAGCCAGCCAGTCTACCCAAATTGTTGTGCTCTGGGCTCAGTGAGAGACTTTATCTCAAAAAAATAAGGAACAGCTGAGAAAGGCCCTCACCCAACTTCAAGCTCTGGCCTCCACATGTACACATGTACATATGCACACAGATATATATGCACACACATTTACATGTGCACACACACATGAACACAAATACATGTGTGCCACATACAAATGTGTTTGGTGGTGATGAAGACTTTGGAATGAAATATCTCAGGTCCAATTCTAACTGTCCAAGAACAAAAGATGGCTACTTCTTGTGACTTATTCACCAGAGAGAAACATTCCTTAGGGTAGAAACAGCTCTGCCTCCCTTGGTTTGTCCTTGGGATCCTGGATCAGTTAACACACACAGTATGTACTCAGGGCCCCATACACAACATGAAGCACTTGTTTGGGAACCAAACTCACTGTAAGAACTTAGGGAATATAAATGGTAATAATGGCAAAAAAAGAATCTTTCAGATTGTAATGTTTTGTGGCTTTTTCAACCCTTCAACATAAAATATCTCATTTGTCATTTCTATTCCTGGCAAGGCCAAAGGAAATAGCATCATCATATCATTTAGCTAGGAATGGCATAATTAATGAAGTCAAGAGCGGTTGCAAAAAGCTTGCACTATTTCTGCATTGGTGTAAGATGGTTGTTATGGCAACCGTCCCTGTCAAGGACCCTGGGCAGGGCAGAGAGCGTCACAGCACATCTGTTTCTCTACTCTGCTGATTAGCTCTTGTTTGCAACAATAAGCAGACGGAAGTAAGAAGGGGGATTTTTTTTTTCAGAAATGAAGCAAATGGTTATTTCATCCACGAGTCTGTCTTCCAACACAGAAACTGGGAGCTAGCTGCTTTGGAAGGGTGCTGAGCATCCTAGGTCCTGGCTACACAGGGTGCTTCTCAGTGGGTAGAATTGCAACGTGACGTCGGACTGTACATTGCAGGTGACATCTTTTAAAATGGTGTGTCTCAAACTCCAATTTCAGAGCATCCTTCTGCCACACTTTTGTCTTGTTGGATGGCTTGTTCATTTACCAGGCGTGCGCCTCCCACATCCAGCATCTCCTACGGAAACCCTTAAAACCAAGCAAGCATGAGAAGTATTTCCATGCCTTAGTCTGGTCATCTATAAAATGGGGCTTGCATTCTCAAGCTGCCTGGAAAACCAAACTGCTTCAGCACTTACTAGGTAAGAAAATTGGAACATAGTGTCTCCTGCACTTCTCCAAGCTTCCCTTTTCTCAGCAGTGAGATGGAAAAATAATATTCATAACTGAGAATGAACTAAAAGTACATAATAAGAAGGCACCTATAGGAGTCACAGTGTGTGAGTCAGTCTTAGTGGGTGAAGGTTTCCTTCCTGCTGCACTGGTGCTTAGAAAGTTCCATATCCCCAAAATGCAACACTCGCTGTCATGTGGCAGTGGCTATAGAAGGGAGATGTGCTGGTGCTGGCCTGAAGCTCCCTCCTTACCAAGGTTTTGTCTCTGTAGTTGGTTAAGAGACTGGGGATGTCCTGAGCAGAGACACGGTGTCTCTGTGGCTGAGGAAAGCTCAAGAGCTCTGGGTAACAGGTACTTACCACTCAGAATGGAAATATGTTAATATTGAATAGCTGGCATGGCCATGCCTGCACACACCAGTTAAGCATAAGGTGTCACTTCGGCACAGTCTACAGATAAACTCAATGAAAACATTAAGGACATTGTGGATTCCTTTTCCTGGACTGATGTCATTTCTAACAACAACAACAGCACACACACACACACACACACACACACACACACACAAACACACAGACATGCACATACACATGGTCGTATATCTAATCTTCTGATTTAAGCTTATATCTGAGACATTTTTTTTTTAGTATTAAATATAAATGCCTGTCTATTGTCTCTTTCCATGGCCTCCTGTTCATTCTGTTCGGTTATTCTCAACATGTAATGGCAGGTCTGGTAGGCTGTCAACTACCCTCATTCCTTACTAACACAAAGTAGGTTCTATCCCTTTCTGCTACAACAGGACATTCTCAAGTGTTTGTTGGATATAAATATGGGCTGAACAATTCTAGTGTAGATACCTAGTATGGATTATACTGGAAATCTTTCAGTGCAGTGAATCACAAAAGATAGATTCCAGCCAACCCTGCTTACCTACCCACCCTGCATCCCTATGCAACTGGTCAGGCAGAGCATTGGGCTCTTCATAATACTCATGCCACCCTACTAACAGGTATCCCCACAGATGAGCTTGAGTACTTACAAAACAACATATGTCAACATTCTATGCAAATGTAAGGTGCTATCATTCATAGTATTGATCAGGAGAAATCAACCATCAGGAGGCAGTAGAGGAGAAAAGAAACAGTAAGCAATTGTCTGTGTTCAACACACACAAAGGTGCCTTCGATATAGGCTAACATCACAGACCAGACACCAGACAGGCACTCATGTGGTGTGTGTGTGTATGTGTGTGTGTGTGTGTGTGTGTGTGTGTGTGTGTGTGTGTGTAAGCATGTATGTGTCTGTATTTATGTGGGGGGGCATGTGTATCTATATTTATGTGTGCATGTGTGTCTGTGTCTATGCATGTATATGTGTGTGTATACAGTCACTCTGAACTAGCTAGCACCTGTGACATACAGCACTTTTGGTGGGGGAGGGGGGGATCCAAGAAATCACATGATGGCCTTAGAAAAGTGATGCTTTGCTACAAATGGAGGCACTGAGTATGTGAGGGAGTTGTTAATGGAGCTAGTTAAGATGCTGGAATAGGGTGGCCCCTCGCCCATGAGACCTGTGACCACATGAGAAGATAGTCATGTGAAGGCAAAGACATGCTGGGAGAATGCTGTGATGCCACAAAAGTAGAGAGTACTGCCATGTCACTGAAAGCCGCAAAACACCAAGGACTGCCAGCTGATCTCCAGCAGCCAGGAAGACACAAAAAGGACCCTCTCCTGGGGGCTTCAGAAAGAAAGAAGTCATCTACATCTTCATTCCCAGTTTCTAACCTCAAGACTGAGAGAGGACCCATCTCTGTAGTGCTGTAGCGCTAAGTTACTCGCTCCATACCACTGGGTTACAGCAAACCTAGGAAATTATCACAGATGCACACAGCTGGGCCCCAGATTGGTGCAATGGAGTCAAGGAAGGATGCTAGGGGTTCTTAGCACACCCAGTACTTTCTCCAGGGGCTGCTGAAGTGCCAGAACGACTTCTGCTTCTCAGATTATCACAGGCACTGTGTCTATACACCCATCACCAAGGCAGCCCCTGGATAATAAAGCCATATTGCTTGCTGTGATCATAGACAGGGAGAATTTGAGAACTGGGGTTGAAGGGTTGGGAGTGTAACTCACTGGTAGAGCATTTGCCTAGCACGCACAGAGTCCTGGGCTCAAGCCCCAGGACCAGAAGAAACAAAAAAGTATCTTGGACTTTGGGGACTTTATTGAGCTGCAGAATCAATCGCAAACTCTGGAATCACCCGCCATATGAAAACAGTCTTCTATTGTCTAAATTATTTTTCTCATGGCGATCTAAAATGTATTTTTCATGTTGAGGTTTTGTTTTTGTTTTTATTCTTTGCTTCTTAGGACTGTTTTTCCTGTGGTCACTTATGTTTTTAGTTCAGGAGAATTTGTACTGACCTGGATGTTCAATAGGACCCTTTCATATGCCCAGCAATTTATTTCCCTACCAGTATTGTTTCAGAGCAAGAGCACCTTGTAGAATCCTCCCTCTCCCACATTGCCCAGGTGGCTCCACTTTGTCAGCACCTTTCTTTGTCAGTAGTGCCTCCATGAGGCAGTATGGGGGAAGAAGTGGAGAATATTGACGTAACTTCCAACAGCCACATGAGTCTTGACAGCTCGTCAACATTTGATTGTGGTATGGTCACATTCCATTAGCTACCTGGCTCGTAGGATAGCCTATTTGAATTAAATATCACAGTTACGCATGCTGATGTCATAGAAATGGAAGGAAGTAATGGTTTAATTTCTCAGAAATAAAATAGGATCAAGGATCTTTTCGTTCCATTTTAAAAATAAAGTGTAGGCCATCTGCAAGTTTGATTCCACTGGTGTTGTTAGGGCAGGCGATATTCCATTTCATCTAATCTACTTACTCATACAAACTGAAGGGAAAGGGTATTACAATCAATATCCTATTTAGGCTTCATATGAAGACAATGCTAATTTGAACCATTACTGTTTATACTTTTCAAAGACTGCATCTGACCCACAGCACTGTTCACGGTGGAAAGCATACATGCTTGCCGTACTGATCTGACAAATGGGGGGTTGTTCCTGTGGGTATATATGAAGGGTCACAGGGCAGAGTGAAGCTTGGCTGGGAAAAGTGATATTCTATTTCAAATATTAAAATGTGAAGATGACACAGGCTAAAAACCGCAGGCCGGACCCAGCACTCACCCTAAGAGAACCCTGGACGGGGCCATCAGACAGCTGCCCCTGAATGACGCTGTCAAGGCCCCACTTCTCACACTCCCCATAGTTTAGTTAATCCACTGCAGTAGACAGGGAGATGTGGCATTTCCCGGCTAAGGAGGGAGCCAGGGCCAGGCAATCTGGGAAACAGAAGCTCACATGGGCCACCTCGCTGCTCCATACAGAAAGACTCCATGTGCTTTACTCAACCCAACTGAAGGTGGGAAGCCACAAGCATCTAATAAATACCCAAAACCAGGGAAGGGATCTTTTCATCTTATCCTGAGGCTCTGAGAACCAGTTTGCTAAGATTAGAACAGGAATGTCATCTTCCACACTGTGCCACCCAACAAGCTGAGTGACTTTGGTTAGCTTCCCTTTCAGGACAGATCAACTGAATTCCAAAGAGGAATTCACCAATCCAATAGCTTTGGAGCCTTCCTTGAACTGAACTCCACTCATCGTATCCCTCTGGCTTCATCACCAGCACATTCATTTATCCAGAAACTATCCTTTGAGCACCTACTCTGGGCCAGCAGTGAGTGGAGAGTTTAGCAACCACTTGCCCACCAAAGCTTCAAGTCCTGGTTGTCCTGCCTTCTAATGTGCAGAGGGGACAGTGGGCTATTGGCAGGCTGCAGTGACAAGCTCCTACCTAGAGCTAAGTAAGAGCCTCAGTGTGGGGCAGGGATGAGGGAGGGAAATTTGTTGCTCACTGCTATTGGAGAATTAAGACGAGAGGTAGGGGAAAGAAATTGAAAGTAAATCTGGACAGATAGAAAGAGGTTAGAATGCAAGAGGGGTGCTCTGTTCACCACCCAAAAGGAATTCTGAGCTCATCCTCCCCCTGTGGGGTTGACGGGGTCCTATGAAAATGGATTTCTTCATTTTGACTTCAGTGATTGCATTGCCACAAACACAAGCACCCCAGATCATCTGGCCAACTATTTGCCATACAGTTATAGTACCCCCACCTTCAGTTACTGTGGAAGTGCGCCCAGCTCACGGAAAGCAAGTTGGAAGTTAGAGGAGACTGTTTGCAAAGAAAGACCACGTGGCTCGAAATGTAGCCAAGTGGCTGGGGCGGGGGGGGGGGGGGGAGGAGGTGTTGGAGAACACATGGCATGTGGTAGTAGGAATGCCAGACTCAAAGAACCCACACTTGTGTGCTGAGATACAGTTATACTACAAAACACAACTCACACACAAAACAATCTGTCTCATTAGTATCTGTCTCATTAAACTGCTGATTTGAAGGTTATCGGCTGTGTAGTCTTTAAATGTTTTTTTTACAGATCTATAAACATGTGACAAGAAGTTTAGATATAGTACCATACTTTGAAACCTATTTAAGAAACATTTACATTAAGTAAATACTGTCATCTGCCAGCAATTTTTTTGTTTGTTTGTTTAAAGTGGATCTATTACCCAAATAAAAAATGGAAGGCCATATATGGTGGGGAACATTGAAGAAAATTGGACAGGGACTGGTATGAGCCACCTACCGCCCTAGGAGACCACATGGGCCATCATACAGAAGACTGACCATGACAGTGTGGAGATGGAAAGCCACCTAGGGAGGTGACTGCCTGTGTCCTCTGATCTAAACAATTTATTCGCTTTCTCTCAGAGAGCTGTTTTCAGGTGAAGGTCGGAGTACTGGGGAATGAAATGCTGACCTGACAAGCAAACAGCTCTGGTGACTCACGCACGCCTTAGCCGGCTGGAAGGCTCCCCTGTTTGTGCATGCCTCATCTCTGTACTGAGGCCAGAACTAAATTAGGACCAAATCTTGTTCTATTGCAGAAAGCTAACGATGTATGCAGGAGAAGTTGCTATCTACAGGGTAGAAACAGCCAGGGAAACTGCATGCAGCTCTGTGGGCTGCTTGGAGCTAAAATGAGGCTTGCCACCAAGCTGTGGGTTGTGGGTTGTGGGTTTATTTAGGAGAGGAGACTGTTTCTATTGTAGACAGAGGCTCAATGGATTTGCCAAGTCATGATCCTGGAAGAAAGCGGCCTTTCCCAGAGGGTCACCTTTTCCTCATGGCATGAAGGCCCCCTACAGGCTGGCTGCGAGTTAGTCCTGATTCTCTGAGATTATGTCTTATCAGAATCTCTCGCCAATGAGGACTTTAGAGTTTTCTATCAGGGTAAAGGATTTCCTCCCTGAAAACTGTAGAGCACCTGTGTCACCCATGAATAGGCATAACACCCAGACAAAGACCTAGGTATTTCCTGCTTACCTCGGGGGCCATCCAGAATGGGGTCCCCACTGATGTGTTTCTCCGCAGGCGTGTGCTTGTGAGTTGAGCAGAGACACCTACAGGAAGAGGGTACCAGAAATTAGCAGCGAGCCTAAGATGCCAGATGGAGGTTGGCAATGTGTTCTATGAAAGGTCAGATAGTAACTACTTCCGGTCTCACGGTCCCTGTCACAATTATCAACTGCTGCCATAGAGCAAAGCAGCCACAGAGCACACACAGATGAGTGAGTGTGGCCACAAGTAAATAAAACTTCATTTATGGCTGCTGAAATCTGAGTCGACTACAGTTCCCACATGTCGTAATATATTCTTTTGAAGGTTTAACAGTCATTAAAAATATAAAGATCAGGCTAAGCATGGTAGCACATGTCTGCAATCTCAACATTTGGGATCCCGCTGAAGCCGGAATATCAAGAGTGAAAGTCCAGCCTGGGCTACATAGTGAGTCTGAGGCCAGTCTGAGCTATAGCAAGAGTTGGTCTCAAACTACAATGACTATTCATGTACATACACATAATTCTTAGGTCATGGGCTATGTAAAAATAGAAGGTGGGGCATATTTGTCCCATGAGTAGTACTTTGCTAACCTCTGAATGGAATTTTGATTATTCTATCTAAATCATCAGAACTTATGTTTCCTAATGAAAATTCCTGCCCACATAGCTGCAAATTTGGAATATAAAGAAAAACATCAACAACTATGACCAACCTAAAATATCTTCCTTTTGTGTTTCCCAATTATTTCAGATGACTTCTTTAATAAGTGCTTCATTTTATGGAAGAGGAAGCTTGGCAAGCATTATAGATATAATAGAGCATCAGTGTAGACACAAGATTTCAGTGTCTAATCTAGTATACAAGACTAGAAACTTGGCAAGAAAGAAGCAATGCTTCTCAAATGGAAAAAGAAATTGACAGCATTATTATCTAAAGCTCAGTGTTGAAGACCTGAATTTTAATATTATTCTAATGTCCTTTAATGACCTCTCTTCTCTGCACCATCAAATAAAGGAGAAGTAAATGTTGGCTGGATTAAAAGTCCAGAGCCTCACTCTCCTTCCAGCTCAATGATGCCTCTCACCAGTGGTGAGACTGCCACATCTTTGAGCCTCAGTTTCCCTATCTTCAAACTAGGGATAACAGCAACAATCACATAAGAATATAGGTTCTTCTAAGACCAAATATGAGAATAATCATGTCATGTACTTTATAAATGTAATGTTTTTTTAAATATTAAGCAGAAGTCTAGCACAACCCTGAGGAAAATGAGGAGTGTTGGCACTATTACAACTGAAGACAAGAACTCAAGTCTTAACAGTGTGTGCTGCTGAGCAACGAACACACCTAGAGACTCTGAGGCCTGAATGATGTATAGAGAACCCCAAGCTGGTACCTGGGTTCACCATTTGCATTTTCTTTATTAGAGCATCTGGAAGGGCTGCTGTCTCCTAGCCCAGACACTTGAGACAAGGACTCTGCTGTGTTGTCTGGGCTGATCTCAAACTCCAAGACTCAAGCGAACCTTCCACCTCAGCCTTCCCAGTAGCTAGGACTACATGCATGTCACAGAGCCACAAAAATTCCCACTTTGTCAAGTCCTCCATAACAATATAGTAGACAAACAATTTCACTTTTCTGGTTTTAATTTCTAGAAATTTCTTTCACAGCAATTGGATGTTCAGGAACACCAGAAAGATTACGAACGTTTTCTTTCTTGAAGTTGGCAAAGCTGTCACCTGGACAAATTGGTTTTAAGTCCTGTCCTCACCCTTCTAGGCTATCTCCCTTCTGGCATATTAAATGCCCTCAGGGTCATGTAGAAAACATATTGCTACAAGTCTATCACTCTTCCTATTGACAGGCGAGCACAGCCTTGGTCAACTGGCTCCCTCTATGCTTTTTCCTGGTTTGCCTCTTCAAACAAAGACCAACACACCTAAAGCAACTTCATTTTTAAAAGTTGTTGGTATTTTATGTGTATCAGTGTTTTGTCTGTTTGTCTGTATGTGCACCACCTGTATGCAGGAGACTGAGGAAGCCAGAAGACAGTGCCATGTCCTCTGGAACTGGAGTTACAGACAGCTGTGAGCCTCCAGATAGGTGCTGGGAGCAACAGATGCTCTTAACTACTACGGAGCCATCTTCTCTCCAGCCCCAACTTCATTTATTCTTAAATAATTTCTTCTTCACAAATAATTTGCTGGCACATTCTCCTCCCAAATTATTTTTTAGCAATTTGAATATTAAAAACCACCATCTAGTTTTTACTATGGCAACATTTTGAAGGGTTCTAAAGGTTTCTCATTATTTGTAACACTATCCCAGAAGTACTAATTCATCTTGAACTTATTTAGAAGAGTAAACCATTCCATATGCCAAAAAAAAAAAAAAAGAGGAAAACTAAATGGCTTGTTGGTTTAGGACTATCAAAACAGAATGTTGGGAGAAGAGTCAATCTTCTCTGGCCTCAGGTGAAACTGTCGGCATTTTCTGTTCATGTTTTCAGGTCAACCAGCCTTATGAGTGGAAGCATTAGTCAGAATTTCACATCTCCCAGGTCCAGAGGACCGGTTTACCTTCTGTGCACTGCAAATAAGTATGCCCAAGGCTAGAAAAAGTCATTTAAAACACCAAACTGCTTTCTCCTTTCATATGCAAAACAGAGATGAAAAATGTAAATTACAGACAATTGCCCTGAGGTGGGAAACTTTCACAGAAAGCAAAAAACAAACAAACAAACAAACAAAACCAAAATATCACTTTCTGGTTTTTTTTTACAATACTTTTATTTTCAATTTTTAATAAAATTGCTTCGAAAACTGAAAATAACCAGCAAAAGGCATCTCTGAGGGTGAACCATCTGGAAACCACCCCCCCACACACATTCCCATTTGCCTGGAAAGTCTCCGAGCCTGTGGTGCAGCAGAGAGGCCCCAGCCTTCAGAGACTGCAATAAATTGTCCCCTTTGGCTAAAACTCCACACATCAAGAAAACAAACGACACAGTCATTACCAAAGTCAACAAGCTTAACTCCTCCTTCTGTCGTCAGAAGAATGTTATTCCCCTTCACGTCTCGGTGAATGATTCGGTGATGGTGCAAATGCTGAAGGCCCTGCACGGTGTCCCAGCACCACCAGAGGACACAGAGAGAGAAATGGGAGCTGTTAGCAAACGAACTCAACAGTCTAATAAAAACCCACACTAAGTTATCCCATCCCAAGGTTGAATTCCCATTGTTAACGCGCGACAAGGAGCCAAGCAGTACCCAGATTGCCCCTCTCTACACCACTGGCCATTCTTACCAACAGGGCTCCATACAGAATGTAGGAGATCACAGCTTCATCCAGCCGCTTGCCACATCTCAGGAGGCCCTTGACAAGCTCAGTGACGGAACCCCCGTTACACAGCTGGGAGAGGAGGTCCGGGACAGAGAGGGAGTCAGAGAAGAAAAGGCAAATACAGTTAGAAGAAAAAAAAATCTACTGATTACTGACAATGTGGAAAATTGGAGATCACAGAACTCCAGACTAAAATAATTAATTTTCAAATTTCTATGAGCTAACAAAATCAGGTTCTTTGTATATGTGTATTCTTTTTTTCAAAGTACTGACTTATGAGTGAACATGCTGATACCAAAAACTGACTTTTTAATTCCCAAGTCAAATATAAAAGCACAAGTCATTACTTAGAAATTTGAAAGAGAAAGCATATCTGTAACCATGGTAACTTATTGGATACTTTTCACTTTTTATGACTATTGTCTTAAAACACACACACACACACACACACACACACACACACACACACACATGCATTTTAAGGATGAAAAAAAAGATGGAGAGATAAAATGAATGCCCTTGATACCAGACAAAAGACAAATCTCAACTATTTCAAACCCTCCTGCCTCCCATGCCAGCACTGCAGGCACCTGAGGCTTGGCCTGTAACTCTTCTAAAGGTGTCAGGGTTTGTCAGGTCTGTGGTGTGCTTGCTTGCCTTTGTCTATCTCAACTTGAGGCTTAAGGGAACATAAGCCCCCCCCCGCCCCGCTCTGTCCATAATTTAACACATCTTAAGATTTCACCTGCACACTCTCCATTACTGTGTATCACCAAAGTGTGAGTACATAGAGCAGATAAAGTCTTACTCTCCAAGCAATTTAAAGTTTTTCAGGGATAAACTATACTAATTGCAGAAGTCAGTGTAGCTTTGCTGCGAGACCCCTTAAATCAAGGCATCTATGGACAGCATGAGGTACACACATCTTGCATTTTTCTGAGGAGCAAACGTAGAGCTACCTTCAGGTACCTGCAGCCATCCTTGAGCTTATGTAAAAACGCCACTTTGGAGACTTGGGCTCCCTGTGGCACTTGGTCTGAAATAAGAGTAAACTAGTGAGTGAGGGTGCTCCCCTGCTTGAGTGGACTGGCTTTCTTACATAATGGAGCCACAGAAGGCACAGATCAGCAGCCACGCTAAAAGAGACAACATGTCAGGATCTATTTATTCAGCTCTAGTTATGAACAGTTGCAGCATTTAATGAAGGGTGAGCATGTGCTTCTATCTGATATGCGTACCATCCCTGCTGTACATTTGGTAGATCCTCATATAGTAACAATCAAATAGCTTGGAATGAAATGCCCATGCTTTTAAGCATGTAAATTGCTCCTAAGTGTGTGACTAAAACTCTACTAGGAAATCAGGAAATCCTTAAAATTCGCACAAAACTACTGTCAGGAAATAAAATGTAGGAACCCTCAAAGCAATGAAATGTTTGAAGACTATGATGACCCTTTGGGTTCGATGCGATATTAAGTGACCGTGAGGTCAGCAGTCTCCCACTATCTAGTTGAACTGATCACTCAACCCCATTGGCTCTCATGTCCCAAATGTTGTATTCCAACATTCTATCTGCCTATAGTTTAGATGACGAATGAATGTCCCCCAAAGCTTATCCATTAAAAATTTGGCCTCCAGGGTGGCACTGTTTAGAGATGCTATAGGCCTTTTGAAACAAGGGCCCTGTGGGGAGGTCTTAGGTCCTTCAGGCACACTCCCCATTAGGTGAGTGATCCTTACCACTAGATGTTTGTCCTGCCAGCGTCCCATTGTCATCAGCACTCCCACTAGAGGCTCCAAACCACGGGTCTTCCTAGCCATGGACTGGGACCTCTGAGACTCTAAGCTAGCATTTTCTCTTTTATAAGCTAATTACATCAGATATCCACACAGTGATGAGCATCCAAAAGGCTCCAAACTCCTTGGTTTCTAGCTGTGTGTTACAGGACCCTGAAAGCACAAATAACATTCAGTGTTCACCTTTTTGCTCCCAGTGGCTGTAACTAGACTGTTTACCACCTGTCAGTCATAAGATGATACAGTCCTGAGCTTCAAAGTGTTCTTTGCCCAGAAATGAAAACATAATTAACTGTGTATGCATTGTGTGGAGGGGAGGGTGTCCAGGGAGTAGGGAGAACTCTGCTGAGGGAGGTTGAGAGGGGATAGCCTGAGAAGTTTTTCCATAGGAGATAGCATTTCAGAAACAAGTCTGAAAGACAAATGGATTTGGAGTAGGACAAGAAAAAACATCTAGGGCAAAGGAGCTGGGCACATCCTGTGCAAAGAGAGGGAGCATGAAGGAATTCTAAACACCTCACTGCTCTTGGGACAAAGGGAGGTGGGAGGTAGGACAGAGACTGGGCATTCTCGTTCTATTTTATGACATCATGACACAAGGATCATAAGTGACTATAGGGAAGCCTTAGGCAGGAGGCCTCAGTGTTCAGGTTTACACTCTGGAAAGATAATTTTGGCAGCAGATTGACAGAAGAACTGAGGACAGTAGCATCAAACACAGGCTATCCACCAGGAATTTTGAAAACATCCATGGGCAGGGGCTGAAGAGATAGCTCAGTTGTTGCCTTAGTCAAGGTTCCTATTGCTGTGATGAAACACCATGATCAAAGCAACTTGGGAAGGAAAGGGCTTTTTTGGCTTATGTTTCCTCATCGCTGCTCATCACTGAAGGAAGTCAGGGCAATAACTCAAACAGGGAAGGAATCCGGAGGCAGGAGCTGATGCAGAGGCCATGGAAGGATGCTGGTTTCTGGCTTTGTTCCTCATGGCTTGCTCAGCCTGCTTTCTTATAGAACCCAGAACCACCAGCCCAGGGGGGCACCACTCACAATAGGTTGGGCCCTCCCCCACGAATCACTGATTAAGAAAATGGCCTACAGGCGTCTCTACAACCCGACCTTATAGAAGTATATTCTCAGGCGAGGCTCCCTCCTTCTGTTGACTCTAGCTTGTGTCAAGTTGGTATAAAACCATCCAGCACAGTTGGCAAAGCTCTTGTTCATGCAAGTATGAAAGCCTAGGTTCAGGTTCCCATCACCCACACAAAGAGCCAGGTGGCTGCTCATATCTGTTACCCCAGCATTGGGGAGATCAGAAGCAGGTGGATCCCTAGAGATTTCTGGCCAGATAATCTTCCTGAACTGATGAGCTCTGGATTCAGTGAGAGATCCTGTCTGAAAGAATATGATGAAGAGCTACTGAGAAATATATTGGCCTCTAACTTCTGAACACATGTGCACACACATGCACACATGCACACACATGAACCAGTGCTCAAATATACACCACATACATAACAACAACCAAGGGAGGCAGGTCCCAAAGTCAAGTCATGAGTGCTTAGGAAACAAAATCAGAGGGGATTCTCAGCACCTCAATGCGGAAAGTGAAGATACAGTCTACGGAATTTGAAGAGATGAAAGGAAGTACCAGTGGGGTTCTCTGCTCCTCTGAAAGCAAAGCACAGCAGCAGATCCATGTGGAGAAGCTGGGCTCACCTCTCAGGAACACATGTTCTTTCTCCTATTGGAGGGGAATGCTGAAATCTTACCATTAGGACCTTTAAATGCCGAGTGTGGATCCAAGCTAATGCAGTGCTAGAAATCTCCCCTGGAGACACTTGGTAGTCCCCTTCTCTACTCTGAGTATGGCCAGCTGTGTGACAAGAGCCTCTTCTGCATGTTTTACTTAGGGAGAAAACTTGGAACCTCTCTTCATCATTTCAGAACTTAGGAAGGGATTAAAAGCAGCTATTTGTCAGCAGGATCGAAGCTCAGCTGCAAATGTAGAGAAACAAAACAACACACAAAGAGATCTTACTCAGCCGGGGTCTTTTGTTCAGTAAAAGTCAGAAATAAGAGCTGTCTGACTCTCCAGAAGTCACAGAAATGTAATTAAACTGTTCAGGATACCTCTGAGAAAGCTGTCCTGGGAAGCTGATAAGCCAACTAGCAAGGTTTAAAAAGGGCAGCTTGTGAGTTACAGAAAAGGACTGTGGTAACTTAGATATGAAAGGAAAGACCAAGTATACACTAAGAGTCAGTGTTCCGTGAAATGGGAGGAGCCTTTTAGAAATAAAACAAGAAATTATATTCAAAGGCATCTAATAAAATAACCCCCTAAGAGCTGTCAAAAGCCACCCTAGCCTCCAGCCTCAGCCCCGAGGCTTGGCACAAAAGCCCATCCTTCCCCCACACTCTGCCAACTACCAGATTCAACTACAGAGGTGTGTCTCTACCCCACAGTTCCTCCCTACGCTCCCAGCATTCAGGAAATGAGGCCGTGGATGCACCTAGAATTTAATGAGCATTTTGCTACAAACTAAGAAAAACAGAAAACAAAATCATTTATGTTCCCGTCTCATTATCAAAACATCATTGAATATTGACTCAATCGCACTGCGCATATTTGTCAGGACAGTCATAATTTCAAGCAATAAAATGCCCCGTGCTCAATAAGCCATCACCTTTCCTTTATGTTATTAAGGAATGGTCCAGGCAACACAGTCACCAGACTTTTGTTCTAGCCTCAGTTCCAACTGTCAAGTACCTCCTATACCAGGGTGTTGATTTAACTCAGTGAAGTGGCAGAATTGAGGGAAATTGCATTGCAGTGCCTTGTGATCAGTAGGCTGTCAAGGTCTTTCAAGGGTGTGAGGTTCTACAAGGACGTAAAGAGTCAAATTACTTGAGGAGATGCCACAGCATTGTGTCCACCATTGTCTGCCTCTTGATAGCCGAAAACAACTCAGTTTTCATTGGGACAGATAATCTTGATTTTACTGAATACCAGGTCAAGTCTCCTGCTTGCGACTACACAAATGAAAGCCACATCCCTTGGGACCTAGAAGCTCCATTTCCACCAGGGAGATGCGCCCTCCTAGAGAGGTGGAGGCTTCTAGCTCCCGCCTCAGTCTTTCCTGGGTGTGTGAGTGTGGTGTTGGGTGGGCAGGATTACTACAACCAGCTGCTTCTTACTTCTCTCAGGCTGAACACAGATAGCATGAGCCTGCAGATAGTGCTCTGCCCTTCAAAGCTCCTCCCTTCTCCATCACTGTGCTCTAGATTCTCCAGAGCAGCTACAGCATTCGGTGTTTAGGGCAAACTCCATCCTACCAACCCTTCTCCCCATAAGACCCTTATCTTCACCTTGATAAACTTAATTCATGCTGCAGGGTCAATGAGTGGAAATGGGTTTCTGTTTAACACTTCCGGTGACATTTGAGACTCCTAGGGCCTGAATAAAAGCCAGAGCTCAATAGAGTATATGCTCTCCCAGCCTTCCCTTCCTCTCCCCTCCCTCCCTTTCTTCGTCCACTCCTTTCTTCTGGTTCTGCAGACTCTGAACTCACACTTTGATCTCTAGGCAGGGTAGGGAAAGAGATTATTCTTAAAGCCAATTATTTTACTTAATTTGAAAGCAAAATTTTTACTTGCTTTAACTTTGATTTAATTTTTTCTTTGCAGCCTCTTCAGGGTACTTTAAATGATTTTTCAAAAGTTGAGCATTTGACTCATGCTGAAATGATTAGTCTCTGTCAAGGTTTTTGTCCTAAAAGGAGAAAAAGAAAGTATGCCTTGGTACATGTTAGATATCATTTCCGAGTTCTGTGCTGCTCTGGACAGTCTGATTTCTTATCATATCTTATTTGGGTAAAAGAAAATGGGACTTATGGGTGTTTTAATTTAATACTTACTTAAAACAAAAGCACATTCCCAACACATCATGCACGAGTGTACTGTCTCCATGCTTCTCTTAATGCAGTAGGTGTCTGTCGTGAAGGGACTTTTGTTTGCCTTCAATTAACAAATTGGTCATGAATTTCAGAGCTGGCATTTTTATTTGCTTTTGTTTTCAGAGTTGTGGTGATCTGAGGAGCTTATTAATAACCTTTCTCTACTCTCTAAAATTACTCCGTGAAATAGCTCCTCCCTGGCCCTCTCATCGAATCCAGCAGGCAAAGAGCAAAGGCAATATAAATTTAATCTCAGTGTGATGGACAAGGAGAACAACATTAACACGTCGTGATTTTATTTTGAGACTCCCAAAGCAGACCTTGAAGAGCCACGGGTGGAGCAGAAGCTTGAGAAGGTGGGGTGCTGTCATCCCAGTCAGGCTCCCCAAAGATCAGGTGCTAACCTGGCTGACCACCAGGACATGATGCTCCTGGAAGGCAGTGGTCCTTTTAGTGTATAAGGCCTAGTGGGAGGAAGTTAAGTCTTTGAATCTCTGTCTTTGATGGGGATTTGGGGATGCTGGTCTCTCTTTTTCCTCCCTGCTTTGCTTCCAAGCTACCATGAGGTAAACCATTTCCTCTTCAGTCTATGCCCATCACTACCTCTACATAGGCCCAAAAGTCAACTGATCATAGGATTGAAACCCCTCTAGCCAGGAGCCAAAAGAGGCCTTTCCTTTTCAAAGTTGATGTGTCTCAAACATTTTGTTATAGTCATGGGAAGTTGACTGACCACACAGTTCAAAACTGTCATGTAACTGGTCACAGTCATGGGAGTGGCTATCCTGTGGCCATCCATGGAATAACAAGAGACTGAAACTAAAGAAAACTGGGGACTTCTCCTGCTGTCAGAAATCTAGCAATCCTTGTGTTTCTGTGAGACTTGTAGAGGCACTGGACACATCTGGCTATCCTACAGCCTGCTGAAGAGAATCCACGCTGGGACACAGAGGGTAACATCCCATGCTCCCAGCTTTAACAAAACCACTATCAAAATCATAAATGCCAGCATATGGCATGCTGAGGGATAAGTCACTCAATGTCTCTGAGTGGCCCCATTACCTGCCTCCCACCAACAGGAAAAAGCAAGAGGGTAATTGGACGAGAAGCATCAGCACCGGACTCAGTCACAGCCTGACTCCTCACTACTCACAGCTTCCCTGGTTGCCTTGGATGCACCTGAGGTACTGGGTCTCCACCTCTCTCCTCATCAGGAAGAACCTTGGCTCATAAGCACCTTTGACACAAGCAGCCTCCTGTTTGACTAGCCACACACAGAGCAGACCCTGGACAAGCCTTAGAGAATTCCTGAAGGTTCCAGTTCTCTTTGTCTGAACACAGGTGTTTGGAGTGGGATGGGGTGTGCAGAGATGGGAATGAGTAGAAAAGGAGATTTCCTGGCCACTGTATTTCCATGATGACATTACAAGGAGGGATAAAGCTCTTACAGAGCCAAAGATGAATATAACCAGAGACTCCAGAAACAACACCATTACTGAACAAGGAAGCTTTGTGGGAAGATAAAACCCTAACATTCTCAGGGTGAGGGTGAAGGGGAGGGTAGGTGGTTAACGAAACCCAAAAGATGATGTGTATATGGTTTAATATACCAACTGAAGTCTTGAAGATGGTTCATAAACATCAAAACCCCTTGCAATACTAGATTGTGAGGAAGACAGCTAATGTGAAAGATATAGCGAGAGTAGCTTCCTTGCAGACAATCATACTTGGATATAAGAATGAATCCTCTACCCACGGTTGCTATGGCAGCCAGTACATATTGTCCCTTTCTCAGGCTTTCCCAGATCCAAGAAGACTGGGACAAGAGGTACCCAGTGAAGAGAGGATGCTCTTGGGTTTCTTTCTTAAGGTGTCCACATGTGTCCTCATGCTCTTCTCTGCTCCTGTACCATTCTGATGACCACAGGCAGGAAGTGTGAGCTGGTTCAGAGGGGCTGGGTCCAAGACAAATCAGGGTGGGTCCAGTGAGACTGAAGCAAATGACTGGTCCTATTGTTATCTTCAGTCTGGTGGGGAGTATAATTGAGGGGACTTGGTCTTCTGCACTCAGATAACACTATTCCCCATTAATAAGGAGAGAAAATGGACCAGTTGTATACACAATGTGTTCTCTCTAGATTCCCTCTGATGAGCAGATGCTGCTGGGACAGTCCACTTCCTGGAGTCACTCTCCCTGGAGGGCAGAGGTACAGTTGAGGACAACTATGAACGGGCTCCTGGATGTCCATTTCCTTAGAGAACTGGCTGAAGTCGTGATTATGGTATGAGTGCTGTTCAACTTCTCCTTGCCCCAGTACCTTCCTTACTTCCCTCTTGGCTGGTCTCTTGCAAGGACTCCCTAATAAACCTTCTACACACAGCTCTCAGACTCAGTTTTCAGGAGCCCACGAACATGAACAGGAAGATAAAAATGGTGCAAGCCAGCTGTGTCACTGGCAGAGTTAAAAGGGGACTGCACTAGGTTGAAACATGAGTTCTGTTACATGTTTCCAGTTTATAGAACACAATAACATTTGTCCAACTGGACTCAGATCCACTCTGTAGTAGAAGAAAAGAGGATTACATTTTGCTTGCTTGTTTCATTTTGAAGCAGAGAAACCTCATTCACGCTCCTTGCTGTGGGTGCAAAGCGCCCACTTGCCCCCCGCACTCAGCACCCTCTTCCAACTGACACCTCCCCAACTGGAGCCTCTTACCTCCAGGACCAGCCACAGCTGTCCTCCCACACAGCGATCCGCTTTGTAAAACATCCCATAAAACTTTACAACATTAGGGTGACTGGGGAGAAACCGGAGAATGTTGTACTCAGCCTCGATCTCCTCATCCATGTCCTAGACAGGGTTTAGGCAAAACACGCTTGGTTAAGACCGGTATGTAAGGAAAGGTACAGATAGGACATTGTGCTCAAGCCGTCAGTTAATAAAGCATGCTGATTATGGGATTCAGTTTTTTGTTCTTTTAACATGATCTCACTATGTGGTCTATGCTGACCTCGAACTCACTGTGCACCTCAGGCTAACCTCCAACCCCAAAATTCCCCAAGGTCTGCAACTCCCCAGGGCTGGAATTCCAAGTGTGCACCACTGCACTGGACTCTATCTACTCTATATGAAAGTCATCGTTTTCATGTATTCAAAAAACCCAAGAGCAGCTCTTTTAATCCCAGCGTCAACCTTTTGGCTATTATAAGCAATAACATTCATTTACAATATTTTTCATTAACTGTATTATTGTGAATGTCTTTTTATTGAAAAAAATGTCTGAATTTTCAAAACTTGAAGGGGCCCACACAAAATGCAGCTTCACTGTGCCAACCAGCGCAGAGCATGGTAGCCTCAGTGCTTTGAAATAAACTGTCACCTCGGATGATTGAATATCATGAGGCTGGCTCATTTTTGTAACTTACAGAGAGAACAGGGAGTGAAATATAGTATTCTTCCCAAGGGACTAATTTTTAAAAGCCCAAGACACTAAAACCAAAACAGCAATAAAACAGGCAAGAAACCAAACTCCAGGGAAGTTTTTGGGTTTTGTTTTTGTTTTGTTTGGGTTGGCTGGTTTTGGTTTTCAAGACAGGGTTTCTGTGTAGCCCTGGCTGGTTCTAGAACTCACTTTGTAGACCAGGCTGACCTTGAACTCAGATATCTGCCTGCCCCCATTCCCAACCCCCCTGTGTTCTGGGACTAAAGGTATGTTCCATCATGCCTGACAAGTCCAGGAAATGTTTAACTCTAAGCCAAATCCTTTCCTTCAGAGGCTCTGACAAACCAGGATTCATTTTGAGATTTCCTGCCAGTGTTCATGAAAATTATCACTAAAACCAGGAGAAGTCACAAGTTCAATGTGTCTGAAACACTAGACAGCCCTCACAGTTCCCTCTGCCACTCACACTGATGGGGTCCAAGATCTTCACTGCAGCCAGACTCCCATCTCTCTTGTTGGCTACCTTGTAGACCTTGCCATAAGTTCCTTTGCCAATGGTCTCTATAATCTCCCAGGTGTCCATGGGGTCTGGGAGTGATTCCAGTCCAATCATCATGGGGTTATAGTGAAACAGTCCATACAGTTGTTTCCTGTTGAGAAATTGTACCATGAGCAGTGCGTCACTGGATAAAAGGTGATGGGTTTCTGAAACAGAATTGATAGTAGACAGAAGTGGTAAGGGAAGATAGAGTGGAGAATTAGGGGGACATCCTAAAAACACAAATGTAAAAGATTATGTAGGCACCGCAAGAGGAAGGGAAGGCAGTAGAAGCTGGCCATGTTTGAGCAGCTGTATTGCTCAGTGGCGAGAGGTGGCTACTTCCAGGGAAAGACCCCTAGTCTAAATGCCTGTCTCCACTTACAGTAAATTTGACCAGGGTTCCCAGGTGATCACTGGAAATGATTTCCCGCACCCTGTGTGCAAAGTGCTGGTCTGTGCACAGGACCAGTGCACAGAGCGCCGTCAGGGCTCTGTAAGGAGGAGCCACAGCCATCCTCATCCACACAGCCATCAATCACCTTCTGTGCAGGTCATAGCAAGAGGCTGGTTGGAGCTTCAGGCTCACTGCCTGGGTTCAAGGACAGAGATTTGTGGAGTTCAATCTCGGTAAGGCAAAGTCCATGACTGAAGCTGTGAGAACACCACACTGAGCCGGGTGACCTCAGGCTAGGAGGACTAGCTTAACCGAGGTTTGCTTCTTCCAAACAGCACCACCAGCCGGTGACCAAGTAGGAGGACATTCCACGTTCAAGCCACAACAACCTCCAAGCCTCCCGACCCCTGACTTCAGTTCCATAGCTGAGTTTCCACATAAGCAAGAAATAAGACAAGCTGAGATTTGGCCAGACAGGCTGAGGTGACATCTAGACCATATTTCGTCAGCCATTTGTCTACCACATTTAGGGTATTATCTTCCCACTTCAATTCGCCTGATCTAGAAACTCTCATAGACACGTCCTGGGACTCGTCTCCTAGGTGGTTCCAGATCATGACAAGTTGTCAGTCAGTATTAACATCACAGGTAGACCATTGTACCAGGTGCTAGCACATGACCTTACCATTGTCACAGTGACCTCTGTTCCCTGTCAGCAGAAACATCTGTGTCTGGGCTCAGCTCTGGACTCATCAGAACTCTAGTCAAACCGCCAGAACTATGCTGCTCCTCTCCCGACCAGCAGGGAGACTCAGCTAGGCTACAGCTCTTTGCCTTGGTCTCTCCCCCTGTGGCACAGAGTGGTAGTAGCTGTCATGTTCCCACTTCATTCACAGAACTGCTGCCGGGAGTGGAAGATGACAGAGTGTAGTGAGCATAGGGAGCACTCAGGGAACATCAGGGAGTACTCGGGGAGCACCAGAGCACAGTGAGATCTGCCTCAGATCCAACAATGTTTAGAAAACACTTCCCACTTTGTTTTATTTCCCTTCCTACCACAAACCAAATGAATTTGCTCTGATTGGTTATTAATTTCAGACATGGATAGAATTCTAAGTTAGACAACGCTGTCAGTGAATGTGGCAACAGAAGGGTAAGAGGCCCCCAGACCCCAGCTGGTGCCATGTTAGAGGCGCCTCTCTGAGCTGAAACCCCAGCACAGAGGCCCCAGCATCTGCAAAACTGGAACAAAGACCTAATCCAGACCAAAGACTTAGTCCAGAGTTCCAGGAATGTCCCTACATGTACTAACCTTGCTTTTTGGCTTCTGTAGGTCTGCTTCTTGCTACCTGAAGTGTGATAACCAGGATGTGGGTTTTGTGCATGAAAGACAAAAAGCTGTGAGGCTCAGGGTTGCACGATTTGGGCAAGTTCCCCATGCAGCAACAAAGACTTTCTTTTTGGCTTTAATGTGACATTCTCTAGTGGGCTTACATCATAACAGGACGTAAGGATGGTAGAGACCATCAGATCTACTGGAGATGCTGAGGTAGAAACTGAAGAGAAGCTTTATGGCTCAGGGTGAGGAGGGCAGGGAACCAAGGGCTTGTCTGCATCCTCTGAGGAAGCTCTACAGGGTGACCAGCCATACTGTGTTGCTGGGTCTGCCTCTGTCTTATTACCAGAAGCTTTGCAGTTTGGGAAAGATCTTAGAGCCAGTGTTTTTGCCACACCAGCTTCTCAAGTCTTCCAATGGCATGGCCATTAATAATCAGAGCATTATCAGAAAGCCACCTACTGAACTCACCAATGCACCGCCATGGTAGCTGAGCTGTGGCACCCTCTCTAATTAATATTTTGAAGTCTCAACTCTCAGTACTTCAGGACATGACTGAATAGGGAGGCAGAGCCTCTACACAGGTAATTAGGGAAAATGAGACCATATGGGGAGGTGACAAATGACTTTGTGTAAGAACAGTAAAATAAGGTTCAGACACTTGATGACACAGCTAGGCATCCATGCACACTCAGGAAAGAAACTGATTCTGCTCACACCTCAGCCCAGCTTCCAGAATACCAGAACATGGCTAAACTAAGCTAAATTGTTTAAGCAAGCCAATCTGTGGCCCTTGGTTGCAGCAGCCTTTGTGAATGAATGTATTCCATTTTACAGGAGAGATTGAACCCAAGTTTGGTGACCCAGCTGTTCAAGGGCAATGAAGAAATGTCAGTCCAAGTTTGCCTTGGTTCAGTCCTGTGACCTCTGTTCCACAAACAGAATGGGATCAGACAGTTAACAATGGCTCGTTCTTTCTGACCTATGGTCCAAGTATTAAAAAGTTCTCAACTCCAATCACAGGAGACTCAGTGCCCGTACTCTTAAAAAACAGCAAAGTAGGTTCCCCAAAACAAACACAAGATTCATTTCCAGTAGAGTACCGATTAAGGAATTGGGGGGGGGCTGCTCACCCAGGTTCCCCTGGCCTGTCCATCAGGTACTTCTGGGCATCCTCAGACAAGGTTAAATAAAGTAGTGAGAGGAATCCAAGATGGCAGCAGCCCACACGGACACATTTTGAACATGGAGAAAACAGCTATAACACCACAGAGTCATAAGACGCTGAGCAACAATCTGAGAGGTGTGAACCCTCTGGGTTTTACCCAGCGACCCAGGGACTAATAAAAGTCCCTGGGCAAGATTCTCCTCTCTTGGACACTCAGAAAAACAGACCAGCAGAAACCGAGGAAGCCGCTGACTCTGGGAAGCAGGAGAATCGTCACCAGGAGAGAAGCCAGAGTGAGAGCCACTCAAATACCCAGCAAGCAGCTCTGAACCCCAGACAGGTTACTCACCAGCCTCCTGGGCTCCCAGATTCCACACAGGCATTCCAACACCAAGGGGAAGATCAGCAGAGCCGTGGGAACAGGTATATTCTCAGCGGAACCATTGTGGCCGCAAACCACAGCACGTTCTGAGCCCGGGACAACAGCAGCACCACAGCGGAGCAGCAGTCTGGGAGACGCAAGCATATTTGGGCTTTCCCAGAAAGGTGTTGGACATACAGGCCCCTCTATTGGATTTACAATCGCTAGGAAGAACACTGCAGCTAGACAGAGCAGAGGGCTACACTACCGGCACCAGTGCAGTGTCCTGGGACTTGGAGGACAGCGGCCCCAATTACCAGTATCCACGGGACAGCTCCAGCACCCAAATTGAGACCAGCACAGACACAGCAGTGGTGAGATCAGAGCAGGCTGAAAGCTGGGTGGCCAGGTTGGAAGGCTGCTGGGAACTCCACTGGGTCCAAGCCCTGGACGGGTTGTGGGGTTAATATTGGACCCCTTTGCTAATACTGGCTGCTCTGGCGGGGAACCAGATCTTCAGCATATATATTGTTCCACCCCTGGAGCAGTGAGTTCTTGGCCTGTGTGCACTGCCTTAGTGACTCAGACTACAAGGGCTTAGTGCTTAGGAGTGCTTAGGGCCGAGAGGCACAGAGGCCCTGGGGACCAACTAGACAGATTGGACAACAGCAGAGATATACACATGCTGAAAGGCAGTGAGTGAGGTGCAAGCCTATCTAGGCCTGCCCAGCAGGGACAACAAAGAACTCGGTACTGGAAATATAGACACCGAAGGATCTGAGTCAACAGACATGAACACTAAGCACCTCCCACCAGGAAACTGTACTCCCTCCCTGTCAGATCCTTTTAGGTCTCCAGCTGTCGGACTCAACCCCCAAACTTAGGACCTCCGGAGTCCACAAGATCTGTGCTTGGACACCCAGGAGCATACCAGCAGAGCCCCTACACGCTGAATACCCAGGCTACAACACAGAGAGCTCTGACTCGGGAGCAGTGAAACAATCCCAGGCCATTCCTCATTGCCTGGGAAATGTGGGCTGTACCAGATCACAGTGCTTCTGGCTATTAGATGCACATTGACCCTGAGAATCCCCTGAGAGCAGCATCGGAAGACCACAATCACAGTCCGACACATAAGCTGCAGGGGAGCTACAGCCCCAGCCAACAGTCTGTGTGGCCTGCCAAACTGCACCGTCATGGATACGAAGACCAGTTGGATCCCAGGAACCTACAGGAACACATCCCATCACAACCACTGACCTGAGTCCCCAGTTGGGACACAACAGGAAGGGGTGAGCTCTGGGAGACACACTGAGAACAAACCTCCACACAAGGCCCCATCCAGCCTGTGGAGAGCTACGGTCCACCAAGCGATACGACCTCTACACCAATGCGCCCTTCTTGGCACCAAGCCCAGAAGGCACCAGGGACAAACAGCTAAGAACAACCAGATGGTTAAAGATCATTGAAAGAACAGATCTGACAAAAGTCAGGGAAATATGACTCCAACAAAATGCAGCTATGCTAATACAGCAAGCCCTGACCACTCCACCACAGCTGAAACACATGAAAACGATGGCAAATATTTACTCTGGAAAGTGATAGAGTCCTTTCAAGAAGAAATTAAATCTCTGGGCTGGAGAGATGGCTCAGCGGTTAAGAGCACTGCCTAGTGCTCTTCCAAAGGTCCTGAGTTCAATTCCCAGCAACCACATGGTGGCTCACAACCATCCACAATGTGATCTGGTGCCCTCTTCTGGAATGCAGGTGTACATGCAGATAGAGCACATATATGCATAAAATAAATAAAATAAATCTTTAAAAAAAAAAAAAAGAAATTAAATCTCTGAAGGAATTCAAAGATTCCACAGTTTTACAAGTGAAAGCAACAGAGAATACCATTAGAGATCTCCAAGCCAAAGTGCCTCAAAATGAACGGGAAAGAGACAAGTCAACAAGCAAATTGGAGCAGGAAACATCAAAAACAAATACAATTGTTCAAGACTTGAAATTGGAAGTGGAAGCAATAAAGAAAACACATGCAGAAATAATTCGGGAGGTGGAAAAATCAAGGGAAGAGAACAGGAACTACAGACATGAGTATCAAAAATAGGATACAAGAGATGGAAGACAGAATCTCAGGTGTGGAAGATTCAATGGAAGAAATCAGAACAACAACCAAAGAAAATGAGAAATCTAAAAAAGTTCTCACCCATAACATCCAAGAAATCAAGGACTCCATGAAAAGATGGAAGCTAAGAATTATAGGCATAGAAGAAAGAGAAGACTCCCGACTCCAAGGTCTAGGAAACATCTTCAACAAAATCATAGAAGAAAACTTCCCAAACCTAAAGAAAGAGATGCCAATAAAATTCCAAGAGGCCTACAGAATACCAAACAGATTAGATCAGAAAAGAAATTCCTCTCACCACATAATAATTGAAACTCCAAATGTACAGAATGTGGTAGGTTTAGTGTTAGCATATATAGCATAAGGAACTTGGAATAAGGCTGGACTTTTAAGATAAAAGACTTACATCCAAAGTGGCATGTCCTTGGGAACTTGCCAAGGACCAGGACCTCTTTGATATTAGGGCTAAGGGCAGGACATGCCCCCTGAGGTGCCCGCCCTTCGGAGGTCTGCTGTCAAAGCATTTGAACTACATGCCCTGAGGCACCTGCCCACATCTACGGACCACCTGTGAATTCATGCCCCTCTGCAAAAAGCTTTTTTGAAAAGACTGAGCCCAGGGACCTAACTTTAAAGCTTCTGCTGACAGGTGAAGATATATAAGGCAGGATTCACATGGACACTGGGCAGGCTCTCTCTCCTATTCCTGACTCATTCAACATTTTCCTCGACCGACGGAAAAGCATGCATCATAATCTCATCAGAAAGTTTCACCCTCTGATATTGACCCGTTTTGGGTCTAGAGAGGAGATGGATTCTCCCTGAGATTCGGGAGTGCTCAGGCACGGAGCTACTGGAGCTCCGGGACTTCTGGCCTTTGCAGGCCATAAGCTTCTGAATAGGTGAGCCGCCTGGGAAACTTTCATGTGTTAATTGGTCTTAAGACCACTCAGGGACAAATGAAATTCAGAGACTTTAAAACTGAAAAATTGTATGAAGACCAGCCATCCTTTTGAGAAACCTTACACTACCCCATGGTGTGTCTTCCTTGTCTGCTCCTGGCTTCTCCCCAGCCTTCTTCTCCCCAAGATGCTCTCTATCCAAAAGTGCACGAACCTTAGTCTCACCTATCTCTGTCTTTGCCCAATCTCCAGGCCTCAGCATTTATTTAACCAATCAGAGACAATTAAGTAACAGACAGCAAACAGGACCAATTAACATTTAGAATGCTTAACACCACCTCATCAAACATAGATGCAAAAATAATAAAATACTTTGGCAAACCGAATCCAAGAAAACATCAAAAGTATCATACACCATGATCAAGTAGGCTTCATCCCAGGAGTGGAGGGATGGTTCAACATATGAAAATCCATCAACATAATTCACCATATAAACAAGTTGAAAGACCAGATGATCATCTCGCTAGAAGCTGAAAAAGCATTTGACAAAATCCAACACCCCTCATGCTAAAAGTCCTGGAGAGAACGGGCATAAAAGGACCGTACCTAGAAATAATAAAGGCGGTATACAGAAAGCCAGTAGCCAACATCAAATTAAATGGAGAGAAACTTGAAGTATTTCCTCTAAACTCAGGGACAAGACAAGGATGTCCACTTTCGCCATATCTCTTCAATATAATACTTGAAGTTCTTGCTAGAGCAATAAGACAGCTAAAGGAGATCAAGGGGATACAAATTGGAAACCAAGAAGTCAAATTATCCCTATTTGCAGATGATATGATAGTATACATAAGCGACCCCAAAAATTCCACCAGAGAACTCTTACAGCTGATAAACACCTTCAGCAAGGTGACTGGATACAAAATTAATTCAAAAAAATCAGAAGCCCTTCTCTATACAACAAATAAATGGGCTGAGAAAGAAATTAGGGAAACAGCATCCTTCACAGTAGCCACAAACAATATAAAATACCTGGGTGTAACTCTAACCAAGCAAGTGAAAGACCTGTATAACAAGAATTTCAAGTCCTTGAAGAAAGAAATTGAAGAGGACATCAGAAGATGGAAAGATTTCCCATGCTCATGGATAGGTAGGATCAACATAATAAAAATGGCCATCTGGCCAAAAACGATACACAGATTCAATGCAATTCCTATCAAAATACCACCACATTCTTTATAGACCTGGAAAAAGCAATTCTCAACTTCATATGGAATAGCAAAAAACCCAGAATAGCTAAATCAATCCTGTACAATAAAAAACATCTGGAGGTATCACCATCCCAGATTTCAAGCTGTACTACAGAGCAATAGTAATAAAAACAGCAAGGTACTGGTATAGAAACAGACCAGTGGATCAATGAAATCAAATTGAAGACCCAGAAATGAACCCACACACCTATGGTCACTTAATTTTTGACAAAGAAGCCAAAACCGTACAATGGAAAAAGGACAGCATCTTCAACAAATGGTGCTGGTCCAACTGGAAGTTGACATGCAAAAGAATGAAATTAAACCCATACTTATCACCTTGTACAAAACTTAAGTCCAAGTGGATCCAAGACCTTAACAAAACACCGGACACACTAAATCTATTACAAGAGAAAGTGGGTAAAACCCTTGAACTCATCAGCACAGGTGACAACTTCCTGAACAGAACACCAACAGCTCAGGATATAAGACCAACAATCAATAAATTGGACCTCATGAAACTGAAAAGCTTCTGTAAGGCAAAAGACACTGTCATTCGAACAAAATGGCAGCCTACAGATTGGGAAAAAATCTTCACCAACCCCACTTCTGACAGAGGGCTAATATCCAAAATTTACAAAAAACTCAAGAAATTAAATGCCAAGAAACCAAATAATCCAATCAAAAAAATGGAGAACAGAGCTAAATAGAGAATTCACAAAGGAGGAATTCCTAAAGGCTGAGAGACACTTGAAGAAATGCTCAGCATCCTTAATCATCAGAGAAATGCAACTCAAGATGATCTCAGATTCCATCTCACACCTGTCAGAATGGCTAAGATCAAAAACCCAAATGACAGCATATGCTGGCAAGGTTATGGAGAAAGGGGAACCCTCCTCCATTGCTGGTGGGAGTGCAGGCTTGTGCAACCACTATGGAGATCAGTCTGGCGATATCTTAGAAAACTTGGAATTGCTCTGCCTCTGGTCCCAGCCATACCACTTCTGGGTATACATCCAAATGATTCCTCACCAAATCACAAGGAAGTTTCCTCATGTATGTTCATATCAGCCTTATTTGTAATAGCTAGAAACTGGAAACAACCCAGATGTCCCTCAACTGAAGAATGGATTAAAAAACTGTGGTACATCTACACAATGGAATATTACTCAGCTATCAAAAACACAGAAATTATGCAATTTGAAGCCAAATGAATGGAACTAGAGAAGCTCATCTTGAGTGAGCTAACCCAGACTGAGAAGGATGCACATGACATCTATTCACTTATAATCAGATTTTAGTCATATAGTACAAGATAACTATACTACAACCAATGCACCAAAGAGAACATGAACATAGACTTTTTTCCTGTCAATGAGACACTTTGCCCTAGTAGTGCTGCCTTGTAGGCCCCCAGTGTATGAGGAGGCTCTTGGCCCTCATATGACTGCTGAATTGGAACAGGAACTGATATGTAAGGACCCTCCACTCCAGAGGAGTGGGATAGAAGGGATAGGGGGTAGAGAGTGGGAGGGAGGGGCTGGGAGGGGTGGAAAGAGGACACTGTGATGGAGATGTAACCTTAAGAAATAAACAATTTTTAAAAAACCAAAAAATAAATAAATAAAGAAGTGAGAGGACAAGGAATTTCTGACAGCCATGCCTGTCTCCACTCTTTAAAATCAATACGACTCAGTAAACTCCCTAGCATCTGATTAAACATCAACCAAGCCCCTATAGCCCTGCAACAGAGGTAGTGATCTGGTCCAGGAAAGCAGCCAGAACAGCCCTTCTGACATCCTAAAAGCTGCTTCCAGTAGGAGGTTAGTCTTGGGGGTAGTATGCACTCTGCTTGAGTATGCTGGGGTGCAGCACGGTTAATCCAAAAAGTACAGTCCACCCTCAGGGATAACATAGAAAAGGCCAGGAGTATTTGTAAGGTCAGGGACAATGCTTTGAAGTACAGGACACCAGGAAGAGGCAACTGGACCTCCTACAGTCCTTTGTGTAACTACACATGAAAGAGTGAACTCTTGAGGCTGGACTACTCAGGTTATGCCAGCTACATTCACTGACAGGTAAAGACAAGAACTATGTCTGTCTAGGAAGAGATGGATGGTGATCCTCATCCACAGAGGAGGTTTACAAGCCATTCAGAAGCCCTGTGGGCTCTCTTGGGTACCTGTAGCTGTTCCCAAGTGAAGAATTAATAAACATGCTTTGTAATACTGTGTCAGCCAACAACACAAATGGAGTTCTCATAGCAAAATTCTCATGCCCCGCCGTCCATATCCCTGTGGTATCCAAACCGTTCCTCTACCAGGAATAACCAAGTCAGTAGCAAGGCAAAGGATCTTCCTCCAAAGGGCATTCGTGTTCAGAAAGTAAGGGTGATGAAAACAGTAACTCAGAATGAACATTCTCCTATCCGTCCACAAATCATCAGTCTAATGTCTGGGAAACACAGACTTCTCATTACCTAAGCTCCCATTTAGATAGACAGACACTCATTTAGTAAAAGCATTCACTAATGCAGTACCTTGGAAATTCAAAACACCCCTGCTAGTTTCCTTTTTCTCTATATATAAAATGAACTACTGACAGAGCTATATCTCTGGTATTTGAAACAACAGCCCCCACATACACATATGCACACACACACACAGACAATTATGGCTTATTATTTTCTAAGACTTTCATTGTACATAGTACTATGTTACATAAGGACATTTTCATACAAATACATATTGTACTTCTAGCATTTCCCCTTAGTCTCCTTTGTTTCCTAGACAGATCCACTTTTGCTTTCATTTTTTTTTATCTACATAAAATCCAGTGTGATATCTAATCTTGGTTGTCAACCTAACATACTGTCAACCTGACAGCTGAAGAACTGCCTCCATCAGATTAGCCTGTGGGTATATTGTTTTGATTGCTGATTGTTGTGGAAGAGCCTAGCCCACTGTGGGCGGTACAATCCCTAGGCAAGTGGGCCTGGACTGTATAAGAAAGGTAGTTGATATGAGCCTGGGAGAAAGTCAATAAGTAGCATTCTTCCATGGTTTCTACCTCAAACTCTTGCCTTGAGAGTTCTTGCCTTGGCTTCCCTTGATGATGGATTGTAATCTATAAGATGAAACAAATCTTTTCCTCCTCTAAGCTGTTTTTGCTCAGTTTTTCTCACAGGACCAGAAATCTAACTACAGCATCCAATAACTACAAATGAGAAAAATCACAGCATTTGGGTTTTTTGAGATTATATATATTATATATTTTATATGATTATCTCCAGTTGCATCCATTTTTTTGCAAACCAAAATTCTTTATTCTTTATGAATGAAAATTTTCATTGTGTATACACACACCACATTGTCTTTATATGTTCCTTTGTTTTGGGACACAAAGATTGGTCCCATAGCTTAGCTGCTGAGCAATGCTGTAATAAGCATTGATGAGTAAGTGTCTCTGTGACATGGTGAGTTAGACTCCCTTAGGTAAGTACCCAGGACCGCCACAGCTGGGCCCAAGGGTAGGTCTATCTTTAGTTGTCTTTAAAAAACTTTATACATATTTCCATAGTAGCTGGGTTAGTTTTCACTCCTCTAAGTAATATGTAAGGGTTCCCTTTTGTCCACATTCTTGCCAGCCTTTATTGTTTCCCTTTTAAAAAAAAAAAAAAAACCTCTTACAACTTTATTATAAAGACCCTGTAAAGCCGGGTGTGGTGGCCCACACCTGTAATCCCAGCACTCAGGAGGCAGAGGCAGGTGGCTCTCTGTAACTTCGAGGCCAGCCTAGTCTACAAAACGAGTTCAGGGCTTTGTTACACAGAAAAATCCTGTCTCAATAAAAACAAAAACAAAAAAACTTGTAAATAAAAAAAAATCTCTCTCTCTCACACACACATAAGTGAAATTAACCCATCCCACAGTTTATATATCTTAATGGACTTCTGAACAACTATAACAGGAAATCTCAGACAATGAAGCTTCACATTGGACTTACATTTCTAAATATTCATTTTATTTTTAAGTGTATGTGTATGCGTCTGTGCGTGTGTGTGTGTGTGTGTGTGTGTGTGTGTGTGTGTGTGTGTGTGGTTATGGGAATGTGAGAGCAGAGAGCATCAGATGCCTGGAACTGGAGTTACAGGTGGTTGTGAGTCACCTGACATGGATGTTGGGAGCTGAACTTGGATCCTCTGAGACAGCAGTAAATGGTCTTATCCACTGAGCAATTTCTCTTGTCATGTTATTTGTTTTCTTCATGACTGTCATCCTGACTTGGGTGAGATGGAATTTCCGTGTAGTTTTACATTGATGACTAGTCAGGTTGAACATTCCTTCGTGTTCATTGATGATTTGTCTTTCTTCTTTTGAGACCAGTTTAATTTTTTTAAGTTCTTTGTATCATCTAGATATTAATCCTCCATCAAATGTATAGCCAGCAAAAATTTTTGTTCCACTCTGTAGGCTGCCTTTTTATTCAGTTCATTGCCCCTCCACTATATAGAGGCTTTTCAGTTTCATGAGGTCCCATGTTGAGTGTTGGCCACATTTCATGAGCAACTGCAATCCTATTCAGAAAGCTTTTCTCTCTTCCGATATCTTGAAGAGTACTCCCTACTTTTTCCTCTGACATTTCAGAGTTTCAGGTCTTACAAGGTCTATTTGGAGCTGAGTAAGAGAAAGGGACTTAATTTCATTCTTCTACACGTGGACATTTGGCTTTCCCAGCACCATTTGTTGAAGAGGCTCTTTTCTCAAATGTGTATTTTTAGCATCTTTGTCAAAAATCAGGTGGCTGTAGCTGTACGGATTTATATCTGTGTCCTTTATTCTATTTCATTGATCTAAATGTCTGCTTTTGTGCCATTCCCATGCTGGTTTTGTTACTATGGCTCTGTGGTATAGCTTGAAATCAGGTGTGGAAAGAATTCCAGCAGTATTCTTCTCACTTGGAAATTCTTTTGCTATTCATGGACTTTAGTGTTTCCATATGAATTTTAATATTTTTTTCTGATTTTGGTGAAGAGTGGCATTGGAATTTTGATTGAGATTAAATGGAATCTGTAGATAGCTTTTCATACAACAGCTGTTCTCTCATTAACTCTTCCAAGTTAGGAGCATGGGAGGTCATTCATCTTCTAGGGCCCTCTTCGATTTTTTTTTTCAGTGTTTTAAAGTGTTCATTACAGATGTCTTTCACCTCCTTGTCTAGGTTTATTCCAAAGTAGTTTTTTTGTTTTCTTTTGCTTTTGAGGCCATTGTAAGTGTGACTGTTTTTATAGGAAAGTGACCGATTTTTATGTTATTTAATACCCACTTTGCTGAACACCCTTTTCAGATCCAATAGTGTCTACTGGTGCCTGTAGGAGCTTTTATAGAGGGTCATATCATCTGTAAATAGGGTTAATTTGACTTCTTTTCTACTTCTTTTTTTTTCTCTCTTCTGTTATTGCTCCATGTGAGACATCAAGCATTACATTGAAAAACACCCTTGCCTCCTTCCTGACTTTAGTGGAAAAACTGAGTTTTTCTCATTTAGTACAATATTGACTATACTATAGGTTTGTCATTTATATTCTTTATATTTTGTTTTTTTATTCCTTGTATCTTTATCATTATTTTAACATGGATTTTGTAAAAATTTTTAAAAAAAACTTTTTGGGGGAAGGCTGGAGAGATGGCTTAGTGGTTGAGAGCACTGGCTGCTCTTCCAGAGGACTCAGGTTCAATTCCAAGGACCGTCAAGGCAGCTCACAGCTCTCTGTGACGGCAGTTCAAGGGGATCTGATGCTCTCTTCTGGTCTCTGCAGGCACCAGGAACTCAGTAGTGTACAGACATTCAGGCAGACAAAACATCCATAATACAGAAAATAGTAAGATGATGGTATGATTTCTGCCCTTGAGTCCACTTATGTAATATGTTACACTTACTGATTTGCATATATTGAGCTTCCTTGAATTTCTGAAATGGAGTTAATTGGGTCGTACTTTATTATATTTTAGACACCTTCTTAAATTTTGTATGCAAATGCTTTACTGAGAATTTTTTTTTTTTTTTTTTGGTTTTTCGAGACAGGGTTTCTCTGTGTATCCTTGGCTGTCCTGGACTCACTTTGTAGACCAGGCTGGCCTCGAACTCACAAAGATCCGCCTGCCTCTGCCTCCCAAGTGCTGGGATTAAAGGCGTGCGCCACCACCGCCCGGCTCTACTGAGAATTTTTTAATCTATGCTCATAAGGGAGGTTGGCATATAGTTTTCTCCTTGTTGTCATATCTTTGTTTTGGTATCAGGGTAATATTGGATCTATAAAAAAGAATTTGGCACATTTCTTCTTTTTTTAATGCATGTGAAATAGTTTGGGATTAGTTCTCCCTTAAAGTCCTGGTGGCATTCAGCAGTGAACTGTCTTGTCCTGGGATCGTTTCAGTTGGAAGTTTTGTTTTGTTTTGTTTGTTTTTTAATTAGTATTTCAGTCTCTTTGTTAGGAAAATGTTTATTTTAATTTTGGCAGATTGAATGCACCTAGAAATTTATTCTTTCTTTAAAAACGTTTTCTACTATAGTGGTATAAGTTTTTAAAGTACATCCTGATGATTTTTCTGAATTTTATCATTACCGGTTGTAAGGTCTCCCTCTGTGTGTGTGGTGGGGCATGCACGAGCGTGCGCATGCGCAAGTGGAGGCCTCGGGAGGATGATGGATGTCTCCCTACCACCTTCCGTATTACTACCGCAAGATACGGTACTGGAAACTTGCTGGTTCAGCTAGGTTGACTGACCAGTGAAATCTCAGGATCTGCGCATCTCTGTCCCCCAGTGCTGAGGTTACAGATACCTCCAGCTGTGCCTGGTTTTTCACATGAAAGCTGGGGATTCAAATCCAGGATGGGGACCATAAGCACCTCCATCCATAGAGCCACTTCCCCAGCTCCAATGTCTCCCCCTTTCATCTCTGATTTTATTAAGTTGAGTCTCCCCTTTCTTTTCTTTAGTTGAGCCAAGCGCTTACCAATCTTGCTCACCTTTTCAAAGAGCCAAGTGCCTCTTTCTTTCGTTGATACTTTGTATTTTTCATGCTGCCTATTTCTATTTAGTTGATTTCTTCTGTAATCTTTATTCTTCTTTCCGGCCACTGATTTGTTTGTGCGCATTCAGTAGTATACTATTCAATCTCTATGAATTTATGTGCATTCTGAAGTTTCTCTGGCTGTTGATTTTTAAAGTATTATTCCACCGTGATCAGTCAGAATATAAGAAACTATTTCAAGTTTCCTATATTAGTTAAGATTTGATTTGTGCCCTCTTGAATGATATACTTTAGAGAAAGGCTCGTTGGTGAGGTCTGCTGTCTCCCAACAACACTCTGTTCACAAAAACAAACATGCTGACGTCACTGATGTGGCTTGTGTGAGATGAGCAGGAAGGAGGCTGGTCTTGAGAGAACAGTTCAGATCATAAGAGCTCAGCTCACAGGACCAGTGACCAGCCCACATCTGAACCTGTCACAGGTGAATGGGGGTGATATCCCAATCTTATTGAGGATAAGAACCCCACCAACCTAAGGAAGGAGAAACTCTACTGCCCCAAACAAGTGGAAGCGCATACCCTTGCAGAGGAAGTCGTGTCCAGCCTGCCCCGTGACGATGTGGTTGGGCGAGCAAGCTGCGCACTGGCTGGTGAATGGTCTCACGAGTGACTGTAAATGGAGCATACAACCACGCTTTATCTCATCAAGATTGAATGTCTAAAGACTTCCTAGGGGTGTTGGTTTCAATGAGCAGCAGAAGACGTGCTTTTAAAGAGTAAGCCACAGTACCGTTTGGCAAGCATCCTACCATAGAGACCTATTTCAGTTCCTTAAATTGGGAGCATCATAATAAACAAGCCAAGTGTTTTGCCTACATCAGACAGAGAGTATCCCACTTCCTAAGAAGTAGATGGACAGAAAAGTTCAACCTCAACCCGTCAAGCTCCAGACTACCAATCACAGGGCTAATAACTCTTCAAGCAACTCTCAGCAGTTTCAATAAGCAAACCCCACCCTGGAGCATTGGGAAATCTCCATCTCCCAATGCTTTGAACAAATACATTGCAAATTTAAAAATTGAAAAGAGTTACTCAAGGGTTAAAAAATGAAAAAGCTTAAAGTAACTTTTCTTAATTTTGTTATTTGACAATTCCATACACGTATATAATGCATTCTAAGTACCCTCTCCCCCACATCCTGTCTTTATCTCCCTCCCAAACATTTCTGAGACAAAGCTCACCTATTCTAAGTTAAGCAAGCCTCAAACTTGTGATCCTCCCACCTCTGTCTGCCATGTGCTGGTATTACAGGTATGTATCAATTTGCTCAACTTTGAAATACATTTCAAATGTACAATCAAGCGTGGGCTTGCATAAAAATGGTAAAAAGTCTTATAAAATCTGACAATATAGGGTCTGGAGAGATGGCTCAGCGGTTTAGAGCACTGACTGTTCTTCCAAAGGACCGGGGTTCAAACCCCAGCACCCACATGGCAGTTCACAACTGTCTGTAATTGCTGGGCATGGTGGTGCATGCCTTTAATCCCAGCACTCAGGAGGCAGAGGCAGGAGGATCTCTGCGAGTTCAAGGGCAGCCTGGTAAACAAAGTGAGTTCAGGACAGCCAGGGCTACACAGAAAAACCATGTTTCAAAAAAAAATCTGACAATATAGGAAATTGTCACATCTAAATCAGCCCACATCGCTGCCTTTGTATTTATGTCAGTAAAAATGTTCCTTATCCATTAGCAACACACTCTGTGGTTAAAATGACACCACACCAGGGAGAGTATAAAAGGGAAAATAAAACGTGGCACTTGTGAAACAATACTGGCCATAAGGGATCATTGTTAAAGCTGGGTACATGAGGGCTACACAGCTGTCAGCAGCAGTGGAGAATCAGGGCCATCACTGTGGCCATGGCCTGAGGATTTCCTCCCTTAGGACCTGGCTCATCATACCACAGAAAGAATTTCAGGATGCATCGGAGTGAAGCAAAGCTAACGAGTTTATTGAGAGGAGATACAAGATAATACCTGCTTCAGGTTGAGGCTCAGGCATCTACAACCAAAGAAAGGAGCTTTAGAGACGATCACTGGGCATCCAAGACTTGAGTGTGAGCTAAAAGAGAGTCAAGTTACGTGTGTGTGACTCCATGGCTTGGTCGCCACCTGACAGTGTTTGAAGGGTGTAATTTATAACCAGTTTTTGTAACCGAACTTTTAAATTATTATTTAACACTTATTTATTTATTACTAAATTCACTTATAAGAAACACCAACAATTTCTTAACTATTAATCCTATAAATTCCTACAACCCCTTTAACCTATCCACTAAACCTATTGATAATTATAACAACTACTTTCATAACCTTTATAGAATGATACAGTCTCTGGGGCAGGTCCTCAGTCGTCAGGAACACAGTCTTTGTTGTAGATTCTTTAACGCACTTAGCAGTCCTTTTTCTGGATCTCTCAGATGCAGGTTCGTCAGGGTAAGTTGGTTATTGCAGTCTCACCTTAAATAAGGCTTCATGCTTTCTTCTCTGTGGGAGACCCCAGCCGTCTGCAGGCCAACTTACTTCTTTTGAATCAGGAACTCAGCTGCTCTGCCTCAGTCCTTAAAGCCAGGCACAGTTTCCCCTAGGCCACTGATCGGACAGATCAAACCCCTCTAGGCAAAAGCTGAGCCACAGGGTTTAGTCCTTGGCCTTTTGGTGTCTCGCTCAGGCTTTCTTTGCTCACCAGCTTCTTTCTGTTTCAGGGAAATCTGGCCATCAAATGATGGCCAGCACTTTTTTCAGCAGGACTCTTGGAGCTCTCTAGCATCAGGGGCCTCTTCTTTTTCTGGGCTCCATGCACTGTCCTTAAATAGGAGGAACTCTGTTTCATCTTAATTTTGGCTCCGCCCACTTAGCAGCTGAAAACAATGTCAGGCCAGATACTTTGTTTCTTCAAGTCCATTAAGTCTTTCCTGTTTTTCCTGACTTCAACCTTGTTTTTCAGTCTATTAAGTCTCCTGTTTGTTTCCTGTTTTTAGTCCACACGCTGATAATGCTCTTCATGCCCCTAATTAAGAGACAGTATCAGAAACCCTATATATTTTCTAAATCTAATTTATATAACCCCTACAAGTTTTGAAGATTAAGAACGGTTTTTAAAGCATATTAGTTTCAGATGCACACAAGCTAGTTTGCTCATTTCTCTTATCTTGACGAATTTGCTTTTGTAAATGAAAGCATAGTGGGTTTATGAGGTCTGTTTTTTATACTTAGGAAAGGGAAGGGACTGACTGCTAATCCATTTAAACTCAAGGCCACAGCACAGACTTTCTGGCCCTAAGCAAGCATCTATGCTGTTTCTAACATCCTTGTTGAGACATCCATAAGAAAATAAGCAAAAAGAATCTTAGTTTTTCTTTTTAAACTATGTTAAAGATCTGGACTTTCAGTCAGTTGGAGTGCAAACCATGTCTCAGGATAACAAAGCTCTTTCCTTCCTAAATCTACTTATTTTTTTCTATTTATCCTGCCTCTCGAAAATACTGTTTTCTCTTGTAGGGTTTTCACCTGTCATAATAAAAAGTTTTAAACTTCATAATTAGTATATGAGTGTAAATGCTGGTATTCACATGAATTGAATACCCCCATCTCCTTCAGCATTTTTTTTTACCACCACCATGGGACAGACAACTCTAAGTTTAAAGTGCAGATGAGCACACTACTGTCAAAGGAGAAAGTTAAGCCACTCATACAAAAGACCAACAAAGTCTCTTTTGCCTTCACTCCATAGCATGGAATTAGAGAAGAAAGAATGGTATGTCACCTACAGTCATATTATCAAAAAGTGACCTTTCTCATCCATTATCACTGGCCATAGCCCATCTCCCAACGGGGTTGCTGTCCAGCTAAATGCAAAAGCATAGTTAGGAAAAACTAATTAACCATTGAATGGACTATGGAAAAATCAATACTCAGAAGAACAGAATGACCTTCTTCTGCCTGTGGGCTCCTGTTCTTTCTTCCCGAAGGAAGGCAGAAGAGTTGATAGCAAATGAAGTGCATCACCACAGAGCAGTTTCATCACTTTCTCTTCCTAAAAAGTAACGCCCCATTGCCATGTGGGTGAGTCCACCCACAGCCAGACATAAGTCATAGAAAAGCCCAGAACTGCACATGAGCTCACTAGTAGAAGTCCCTCCGCAGCCAGGGAAGGGTGCAGAGGAAGATAAATAGTGCAAAGTAGGCTTTGAGTTTAGCACCAAAGTAAGCCTTGTGTTTAGCAGCAAAGGAGTCCAAGAAACAGATGCCACACAGTGCCCTGAAAATTTATGTATTTAATAAAGAAAGAAAACTAACTTATAGGAGAAAGGTGTTCCTGACAGAGGCCCTGCTCACTCACCTAGGCTCTCTCAAAAGCCTGGAGCTAATCTCCCATGCTGGATTAAAAGCAGTAGAAGAGACCCAACTCTTCCCAGATCACAGTGAGCACTTAACAGACTCATTCAGATATGTGGCTAATTCTTCCATGTGCTCCTGGGTCCTTCCTGTCACCTCTCAGGTAAATCAAAAAACCAAAACTTGTGGTTCTGGAGAGATGGATCAATGGTTAAGAGCACCTGCTGCTCAGTTCCCAGCACCCACATGGTAGTTCAACACCTCAAACTCCAGTTCTAAGGGATCTGATGTACTCTTCTGACCTCAATGGACACACATGGTACACAGACATACATGTAAGCGGAAAAAAAAAAAACCTCACATAAAATAAGAATAAATAAATTCTTTTAAAAAAACTAATTTGCTCATAGATAATGTTTAATCTCCCCATCTTTCACCAAGTTAATCACAATTAGCTAAAATATGACTTATGCATTCGGTGAGTAGGTATGAATTGCAAGTTGTATCCGGCTATAAAATGTTCTACAAGAAAATATGAGGAAGGGGAGGAGGACAAAGAAGAAGAAGGAGAAGAAGGAGAAGAAGAAAGAAGAGGAGGAGGAGGACGAAGAAAAAGAAGAAGGCAAGCTCTGCCCTGAAGGTCAAAAAGTTGTTTAGCATACCTTCATGACTCCTGGAGCAAGCTGGCAAGTGAGAGGTAGGCCCCTCCCTTCCCCAGAGCCAGATGAACAGCGCTAATAACACCAAACGTCAAGTGCAGAGGACAGCACTTGAGACAGGCCGCAGCCGTCACCAAATACAAGAGGGCGTCATCTTTTAAAGTAGATTGACTGACTGTTTTGGAGACAGTGAAGGGACAATTCTCCCGTGTTGAGAGTTAGCAGTGAGGACATCAGTACATGGAAGAACCCACCACTTGTCTGAATGAGTCTGTTAAGTGCTCGTTGTTACCTGGGGAGGGATGGCTCATCTACTGCTCTCCATCTTGTACTAAAGCTCCCAGGCCTTTGAGAGGCCCAGATGAAGGAGCAGGGACAGGAGCTTATTAAAACCCCTTCACCTGCATGGCCCAATCTGAGGCTCCTAAAAAGAAGCTAAGAAGATGAGTGGGTCCCATTCTATTCAAGGAACCTTACCAAAGCCATATACACTGTATAAAGGTGGGGTTTTCAGTATCAGATATATAAAGTGGGGGCTTGACTGCTCCACAATATGGTTGAGGAGAAGAGTTTTTGGGTTTGTTTTTTTCGTTGGTTTTGTTTGGTTTGGGTTTGTTGTTGTTGTTATTGTTTTGGGGTTTTTTTTTTGTTTTGTTTTGTTTTTTTTTTTAGGTATGAGGGAGAGTACAGTCAGAGACATCTGGAAGAGTCCAGAGCAGAGAAAATAGTAGACTAAACATGTCCAGTAAACTGAATCAAGCCATGAGAGGAGAGGGGAAGAGCAAGGAGGACCCAGATAGAGGTTTGGGAGAGTGGGAGCCAAGAGGATAAAGAGAGCACAGGAGGAAGGGAAGCCCATAAACTGGGAAGTGTAGGGTAGGGGATAGGTATAAGGAGAAGAGAGGAGTGTGGAAGCCACCCTGAACTCTGTAACAGGTATTTGCAGTGTTGACAAAGCCTGAAGGCCAGCATACTCTTTGGTATAGGCATCACAGCTAGCCATTTGTCCAGAATATCTTTTGGATTTGACATTCCCCAAGTAGGAAGACGAAGCACAGAACCTTGAACAACATTTCAAAAGGAATAGTCAGCAACCATGACAGCTCCACTTCTATGTAGCTTTGGCACTGGGAAACATGAATAAGTTTTGGAACACAGACATTTCCTGGGGAAATTACTGGATAACAAGGAAAAGAAGGAATTCTTCAGGTACTTAGGACACACGTGGACACATACACTCACACACACACACTTTAAAACTAAAACAAGAAATGGGCAGGCAAAACAGCTCAAAAGAGCTTGCCACCAAGGCTCATAGCCAGAGTTCAATGCCTAGGACCCACATAGTAGGAGAGAATTAATTCCAGAAAATTGTCCTCTGACCTCCATGCATGAACCTTGTCATGTGCACACACACTCATGTACACAAAATAAATGTTTAAAAATTTTGTAATGAAATTGAGATTCAATTACCCTATTTGAAATTATTAAGTTTGCAAAGCAAAATGGTAGAATTAACCATAAGGAGAAAATATGTATCTGCCAATGTTTATTTATGTCACTAAGTAGACAATAAGTAAAGGACAGAGGCTAGATCTACCACATAAAATTATTAAAGAAATCTACAAATAGGTTATAAAATTTTGATTTTATCATAAGGAAATCACATTTATTTTAGAGGTGTACATACAACAAAAACAGGACAATCCATGAGATAGAAGGTAGCATAGGTTATAGGGAGGGAAAGGGATAAACTATTAAAACTGGAAAATATACTATGATGTAGAAAGTACCAAAATAGAGCACTTAGGCCCTTGGTTTAATTCTCCCCCCCTCAAGCTTTAAAGTTAAAAATATCTATTATATCAATGAATATGATTTTTTAAGCCAGGCAAGTATACTAATAATAGAATCATAGTGCTGATCTGAACAGAATAAATCTTCCATATACACTGTAAAAGGAAAGCACATTCAAATGTCTCAATATATTTCTTTAAAAAGGTGCTTAATGGTACAAATTCAGTTGATGAGGTGACTCAGTGGATAAAGGTTCTTGTTACATAAACCTGAATAATCTGAGTTCCATTCCCAAACCCAACTAAAGATAATAGAAGAGAACTGACCCCACAAAATTGTCCTCCAACCTCCATACATGAACACCCAGCCCCATCATAAACACACACTAACAAGAAACAAAATATAGTTTACAAATTCAAACAAAATATTGGATTGGATAATAAGTAACATTTCAAATCAACTAAAAATAAGTCAAAATAGTTTTTTTTTTTTTGGTTTTTTTTCGAGACAGGGTTTCTCTGAATATCTCTGGCTGTCCTGGACTCACTTTGTAGACCAGGCTGGCCTCGAACTCACAAAGATCTGCCTGCCTCTGCCTCCCAAGTGCTGGGATTAAAGGCGTGCGCCACCACCGCCTGGCTCAAAATAGTTTTTAAAAGACAGAAAAACTTAAAACAATCATCTGATGATACTGACCATCTATTCATGATGAAAAGGAAATAACTTTGAGAATTAGAAACAGCTTGTTCCTCTCTTAATTTAATAAATAATATCTAAAGAAATACAAATACATTCAGGACAAACATAATTTAAATAATAAAACTGTTATCATAGTAAAAATATAGGGAAATCTCTTTAACTTGATACAGACATTTACAAATGCCTAAAATCTTTGACCCTAGAGGCATTGCAGATGTGGCTGCTGTGTCACATGTGCATCAGTAGGTGGCACAGAGGAGAGAGGCTGTGTCTACATTCAGTGTTCTGACCTATGAACATCTGAATGAATAGTAGCCTAACATTCCTGGAAACAAGCAAGGCAGAAACCAATACCAGTTTGGTGCCATGAGGCCCAGACAGGGAGCTAGCCTGTGATGACTACCCATCCAGCACCAGGCAAGCAGCAAAATGGGTTCTTAGGACAGGAACCAAGCCAGAAACTAGAAGAAACCTGCCTGGCCCTGGATGTAGGGGTTGTGGATGAGCCAGCCCTGCCTTTTGTCTGCTTTGTGGTAGTATTGGTGAGGGAGAGATCCCCTCCTCTCCCTTTTGCCCTCACCACTAGTGGAAGACAGGAGAGCTGGCCCCATGGGGTCACAAGAGAAGGAGAGCTGGCCCTATCCCTCGAATGCCGCAGCACTTGGGAGAGCAGGCACTGCACCTCACCTGGACAGCACACTACAGCTGGCCCTGGATGTGAGGGTTGTGGGTGAGCCATCCCTGAGGGTGTGAGAGCCAGCCTTGCCTTTTGTCTGCTTTTTGGTACTGTTGTCAAGGAAGAGATTCCCTCTACTCTCTGATGCCCTTGCTACAGGTAGCAGGCAGGAGAGTTGGCCATGAGGGAGTGATGAGAGCAAGAGAGCTGGTCCAGCGCCTTACCTGTTGCAGCACTTGGGAGAGCAGGTCCTGCAACTTTCCTGGGTAGCACAGCAGAACTGGCCCTGGATGTGGGGGTTACAGGCCCAGGACCAGGGCCTTGAATTGGCCCACTCCAACATATACCCCATGGATGAACTTGCTGGAGTGCATGAGGAGGCCAGTTCCACAGACACAAAACTACAGGATCTCCATGACACAGGGCAACAACAGGATATCTAAGAAGAGTCCCAGTGAGGTTCCAGTATTGACAAAGTAGCAGAAGCCAGAGGCCTCATATCAGACCAAGGAGTCATTATAATGAACAGATGCAGTGATCTGTTATGTATTCTAAATGTTAATTAATTGCTCCCAGAGGCCTGCTTGCTGTCTGTTGCTTTGCTTGTCTCCGATTGGCTTTAATAAAATGCTGAGGTTTGTGATTGGGCAGAGAGGTGGGTAGGTAGGGAAAAAGTTGGTAGGCTCTGGAGGAACAGAGAGAATCACAGGAAGAAGAAGCCAGAAGGAGGAAGAGGGAACACATGCAATGGGCTAGAGATGTAAGAACATCATTCCATGTGGCCTGGAACATTGGCATAGTGTGGAGAATAACAGTCTTGGGGACATATGTATATTATATGGGGTTTTATTTGGGGAATAGAATTATAAGTTAGCTTAGATGGGCTAAGATTAAACAATCCAGGCTAAGGCGTATTAAAATACATCAGGAGTCTGTGTGTGATTATTTATAATGTTGGGTTAAGGATTAACACTGCCGACCCATTAAACTATAATATAAATATTGGCAAATAATTTAATAAATATTTCTACAATGAACATTTGCAAGCAAAAAAAAAAGTGTGGACAAAATGGAATATTGTGGGATACACTGAGACACACTACAGCTTCCAAAATGAGACTTTTTTTCTTTTAATGTTGGGAGAGGTTGCAAGGGTGAAGGGTGGGTCTGAGTGGAGGTGAGAGATGAGAGGGAGCAGAGTACATGATACGAAATTCACAAAATAATAAAACAAAAGAAAAGGAAAAATATTTTTAAAAAAGAAATGCCTAAAACCATACTTAATGATTAAAAATAAAAGTGAATGTTTCCCTTTAGGATTAGGAACAATGTAAACATGTCTCTTCTCATCCTGTCACCTGAGTACTGTGTAGACCCAAAGCAATAAGATAAGAAAAGAAATTAAAAGCTTCCAGACTGAATAGGGAAAAGTAAAATGGACTTCCCTTGTAGATGATGTGATCACCAACATTAAAATGCTAATGGAATTTCTTTGAAATCTACTAAAATTAATTGATAAATGTGTTGAAATTAAGGGTGCATGGTCAGTTTTTAAAAATCAGTTTTTAAAAGGAAAATTTTTCTAGAAGGAAAATTTTGCAACAAGCAATACTGAAAAAATTATACCAAAATAGGAAAACATGTCCTTACACAACATATAAACATTAAATTAAGTTAATCACAGAATAAATACAAGAGCTAAAACAGTGTAATTTTTTTTTAGATTTATTTATTTTATGGATACGAGTGCTCTCTCTGCATGCGGCTTCAGATCACATTGTGGATGGTTGTGAGCCACCATGTGGTTTCTGGGAATTGAACTCAGGACCTCTGAAAGAGCACTAGCCAGTGCTCTTAGCTGCTGAGCCATCTCTCCAGCCCAACAGTGTAATTTTTACTAGGTAACTATACAAGATGTTTATTTTAACATTGTTTCCAATAAAGAAATTAGACACAACCAAAATTATCTGTTATAATTATTACATAAAATGAAATCCCATCTAGCCCCTTGTTTGTTTGTGATGTGATCATGCTATATAACTCAGGTTGGTCTTCAACATACTGTCCCCCTGCCTTCACCAACCAACTGTCTGCCATCATCCTAAAAGGTTTTTTTTTTACATTCTTGAATTGTACAAAGGGATGATAACTGTTGTATGGAATGTATTTGTAGTTGATTTATGTGTGTATTTCTGAGTTTGTGTCTTTGTAAATCTGTATAATTTAATATATATATATAAAGTTTATACTTTATATATAAATTTATATATATAGTATATATAATATAAATACATATATATATATATTATACCAGGTTCAACCTCATATATACGGGAGATTGAGGGGGCAGAAAAGTTAGGAGGAAAGGATAATCATCAAATCCAAGACCTCGCTCATGCTAAGCACACACTCTTTCACTGAGCCACATCCCCAGCTTGGACAAAAATTCTCAAACTATATGAAGTGACACCAGGAATAAAAGACATCAAAAAAGGGGGAGGGAATAACAGTTTAGAAATCTGTCTTTTTATAACGGTCCTGTTTGTTTGTTTGTTTGTTTGTTTGTTTGTTTGTTTGTTTTGCAATGCACAATCTATTCTGTTTTAAAAGATAAATTAAGGAAAGGTAAAAGCAAATAAGAAATCTCTGGAGAGTCTTTCTATCCTAATGTGTAGTGAGGTAAGGGGGTAGCAGTAACTACAGGAAGCTGGAGAAGGCCACCCGGAGAAGAGAAGGGGCAGAGAGAAGCAGGAACCCGAACAGACCTGCCTGAGACAGAGAAGACTGACAAGTTCTCCACATCCCTGCCCTCCGAAGGTGGCCAAACTTAGACCCCTAGATCCTGCGATGCCTCCTAGGGACTTCTTCTCAAAAGCGTCCCCCGTCCCCCAAAACACACACAAGTCGATTTGAGATTCTCACAAGCTGGCCTTTTCCTTAATATCGCAGGAAGTTTGGCCTCAGCTCTTTGAGAATACCTTCATTTAGTCCGTAATGGAGGTGCCTTACCTGCGCCAGGTTCAAATCAAAGCAACCTGAAGCCTGAGCCTGGGACCTTCTAGGGTCTGTCAAGCCTATCAAGTGCGCTATAAATAGAAACCTGTCCAGCAACATTCTGGGCTGAGGACGACGATGCCATTTCTGAATATTGCTATTCAGAAGCCTCGTCTAGATTGTGAGTGTGTATGTGTGTGAGATATATGAGCCACAAATCAGAGAAGAATGCTTCCAAATCTATAGAGCTTTTAGGAAGAGGAAAAATTTTAAAAGCCAGAGGGAATTTATACATTTTATACTGTAGTTAGTCTTTGCTACTCTGTGGGTTCTTCTTTTTCCCACCCTTTACCTCCCCCCTGCCACTGCTTCACCCCATCACTAGGTAAGAAAGAAAGGATAAATGGGGAAGAGAGAGAGAGAAAGAGAGAACCCTGCGCCATTTTCTTTATTTCTTTTTATTTCTTCTTTGAGCAGGAGTACCAACAAACCACAACCAACAACCCTGAACGACCAACAACCACCAACTCCACCTATCTGGGTTCTAGCATTTATATATCCTCTGAAAAGTTCGCAGAATTCCAAACGACACAATCGCAGAAGCTATCTGCAGCTGGCTAGATACAGCCATACTTCCACTTAGAGCACGAGGCAAATCGGAAGCAACCCCATATGCCCACACCTGGGATAAAAATGAAAGCACATTCTTATGTTTCTGTGTTTCTTAAAAGAAACCAAAATTCCAGAATTCTCACTATAATATATATATATTATATATATATGACTACTATATATAGTCATACATCACATATATAATAATATATATTAAACATAGCGAACATCCAGAGATAACACGCAGTAAGAACACACATCCCTGGCAACCATGAATGCATGAGGGAATAATTCCTGACCCAAACACAAGCCAGCACTACGTGATCATTCCGTCAGAGTAGGAACTGATTTCTTCATCACAAACTGTCTGCACACTGACAGCCAGGACAGGTTTGAGCACTGCTCAGTTACCATCTCCTCTGAGAGGCTGCCCTCATTTTCCTGCTGGCAGTGACCTTCCCATGGCCGCCCTACTGGTTAGATACTCATTCCTAGTACTTACTGTAGTGCCAGGGCAGCTGCCACCACTGCAGCTGAAATCAAAGCAACTGTGGCAGCAATTCATCAAAATGGTCCACACCTTCCCTTCTCCAAGTGTCTGTAAAGTCCCTGAGCAGCATGCCACAAAAGTTTACTGGCGAGCTGCTGATGAGGGAGCTAGCTTTCCTGCCTCAGCAGTTGTCCTGCCTCAACCTGCTGCTGACTAGGGGAGGTCCACCAAGACAACATCTTTCCTTGCCACAGACTTTATTAACTTTGTATACATGTAAAGGAAGTATCCTAATCTCCACCTGAGGAGCCCCAGCAGCCAGGCCCCACTATTTCAAGTTTTGCCTCTGGGCTCCCCGTACATCTTTCCCTGAGTGTCTCCTCCAGCCCTACAACTATCCTGGGTAATACAGTTACACCTCAGACTCCAGGGGGCTGGAGGAAAACACTGGGAAGCTGGAGCCAGCAACATAGGAGTCTTCAGTTAGGGGCTCAGCAGGCAGAGAACTCAGAAGAGAGGCCTGAGCTCCTTGGCCATCTCTGTGGCAACAATGTATATAAATTAACTATACCCGGGAAGAAGCAGGGAGTTTTAACCAGGACTAGGAATCTGACCCTTTAGTACTAATTCACAGTTTAGTTAAGGGAAGTTCAAATTTGTGTTAATGCCCTAGGTTTAAGTTAATAGGACCTTCCCCCACACCTGTCAGAATGGCACCTTCAGCCTCTAACAGTCTTCAGCTCCTCAGTGGCACCCCTTCTAGATTTATGCTAATTTTAGGTGAATAAAACGCCACCAATCCCTTAGCTCCCCCAAGCTCAGGACTTGAAGGCCCACCATTACAGGCCTCATTCTGGAAATCACTGCCCTAGAAAGCCCCGCCCCTCAAAAATCCTATATAAGGCCTGAACCTCCTCCATTCCTTGCTGTCCTCTCCCGGGAACAGGGGCAGTCACACGCTGGATTTGTTCCCCACCCTCCAATAAAAATCTATTTTCTGAAATTTGCTGCTTGCTGAGACTCCATCATTCATCTTGGGGAAGAAGCAAAGAAGCCAAGAAGCAAAGAAGCCAAGACACCGGCTGGGGCTCAGCTCTGGCTCTTCAGCTCAGCTGGGGGTGAGGCAACTCCCTTCTGTGAGCTGCAACATCTCTGTTGAGGAAGCCTCTCTCGGAGCTGTGTGGTTTCTAAGCTCCCGAATCTTAGGATACCCTTCCACTGGGACATTGTCCCACCTAAAAGAGCTGTGTGTTTCCCAGGATACCTTCCTCAGTGCTGTAACACTTTCACTGGGGATACCCTTCCCCCCTCAGAGCTGTGTGGTTCCTGAGCTCAGGAATCTCAGGATACCTTCCCATCCCCCTGCAGGCCAAAGTGCTAACACTCACCTTTTGAGAGAAGGTCTAATATTGTTTCTGATACATTGAATTCAATGCTGAGATCTGGTTACCGCCCCTTCTGAGGCATTCTCTTGATTGGTTAATAAAAGTTGCTTATGGCCAATTAGCTGAGCAGAAAGGATATAGGAAGGCGGGACTTCCTCTGATCAGCAGGAATTCCACACACACAGAGACGCTCTCCTCTTTCCACCGGGAGACACAGAAGGAGAAAGACCTCTGGAGAAGTCTGGAAGGTACTCACAGGCACATGTTGGTTTGGGGTTAACTTAGAGTAGCTAATTGAGAGTCTGGCCAGCTAAGGGCTAAGTGTTAAAATATTAAAAGGTCTTGGTGTGTTTAATTATTGGGGAAAAGACTGTGGCGGCTTATAGGTCCTCAGTCCAAGCAGTCCCGGGCTGTTGGATTCCCAGACTCCCCTTGAGCCCAGGCAAATATCCCGCCAAGCCGCCGTTAATTCTACCGGCCTAATATAACAACTTATATTAGGTTAGGTTTAGGTTATAGGTGGTGTAGGCCACCTTTGGTCCCAGGGCTCTTTCTCCAGGATAAGTTAGGCAACCGGTGAAGGCATTCAGGCCAGGCAGCCTGCTCCTCTGCCAAGCCGCCGGCTACTCCATCGGCCACTCTGCCAGCCTAATATTACAGTTTATACTTACTAATAACTACATTAATTAATTAATTTGCAGTTTTCAGGTGGCGCCCCACGTGGGGCACCATATGTAAAAAATATATGGCTAATTAAATTATTTAACCTGTATTTATAGTATTGTTAATTTGTTCGGCAGCCTTTAATTCTTTAACCAGACATTATAAATGAATACACAGAGACACCACGTGGATTTTAACAAGCCTTGGCCTGAATTGTGCAATCCTAGCCCATCTAAGCTAGCTCTTAATTCTATTACCAAATATGACCCCATATATACATACGTCCCCTTGGACTGCCATTCTCCACGATATGCCGATGTTCCTGGCCATGTGGAATGAGGTTCCTTTTTCTAACCCATGGTGTGTACCTCCTTCCTGCTGCTCCTGGCTGGAATGCCTTCTTCTTCCTGCTGCTGGCTGGAATGAATTAATTCTCTGTCTAAAGTGCAGACTTCCTGCTCTAATCCCAGGAAGTCCCACCTTTCTCTGTCTTTGCCCAATCTCAGGCCTCGGCATTTTATTTAACCAATCAGAGTCAATGTAAGTAACAGACAGCAAACAGGACCAATTAATTAACATTTAGAATGCTTAACACTACCCCAACACTCACCAGGTGGCCTAACATTTAATTGTTCACACATTGGTCTCCACCAGAGGGTTCCCTGAAGATAGAGGCAATCCCTTAGTACCTTTTTCTGATCTATAGGCAAAGATCCATCCAACTAATCCTCACTAGGTGTTCCATAAGGAATTAAAAACCTGTGAAGATGCCGGGCGGTGGTGGCGCACGCCTTTAATCCCAGCACTTGGGAGGCAGAGGCAGGTGGATCTTTGTGAGTTCGAGGCCAGCCTGGTCTACAAAGCGAGTCCAGGACAGCCAGAGATATTCAGAGAAACCCTGTCTCGAAAAACCAAAAAAAAAAAAAAAAAAAAAACCTGTGAAGTTGATAGTGCACACCTATAAATCTCAGGCCTCGGGAGGCTGAGGCAGGAGGATCAGGAGTTTAAAGTCATCCTGGCTATGTAGGACATTTAAGACCAGCCTGAGTTACATGAGACACCATGCTCCCTGGTTTTTATGTCAACTTGACACAAGCTAGAGTCATCTGAGAGGAGGGACCTCAGCTAAGAAACCACCTCCATAGATCAAGCTGTAGGCAAGCTTATAGGGCATTTCCTTAATTAGTAATGAAGAGGAAGGGCCCAGCCCACAGTGGGTGGTGCCAACCCTGGGCAGGTGGTTCAGAGTTCTATAAAAAAGTAGACTGAGCAAGCCAGCAAGCAGCACCCCTCCATGACCCACCCCTGCATCAGCAGCTCCAGACCTGTCTGAGTTCCTGCCCTGATTTCCCTCAATGTACTATGACCTGTAATATGTCATATTGTAGGCAAATAATCATTTCCTCCCCAACCTGCTTTGGTCATGTTCTTTTATCATTAGCAATAGAAACTCAAGTTAAGACAGATCCTGTCTCAAATAAGCAAATAAATCCAACTAAGTTTTTCTAATTGAAAATAAAATGTTGTTGGGCTAGATAGATGGCTCAGTGACTAGGAGAACTTAGTCACTGCTCTTGTAGAGGGCCTGAGTTCTGTTCCTCGCACCCAAATCAAGCCTGTTACAACTACCTGTAATTCCAGCCCCAGGAACCTGATGCTTACTTCTGGCCAGTCTGTTGTGGGCAGTCCTTGCTGAGTCCATCAAAGCTGGGGCTGTTGACCTCGAAGCTACTGGGGAAACACACAGGCTTGAGCCCTGATGCCTGGGTTGACCCTTGACTTTCCTTATCTGATGGCCAATGGATTTTAAACATTAAACATCAACAAATACTGAGAGAAAGCGAGCTTTGTGGCACAATGGAATTTGCTTAATATTGTTGCAGTTGCTGCCTAATTCACAGGCCAGTCACCATATGGCAGTCACTAAGGAACAATACGTAGCCTGGGCCATGACAATGATTAACTAAATGATCAGATTTTTCACTTCCTTACCAAAGCCTGGGGAAATCTGAGTTGTTGCTGCCTTAAATCTCTCTGAGTGAAATACATTTAAAAGCAAACTGCAAATTACTGATGACTAATGCCCTTCAATTTGGCCTCAAGCTGAGAGATTGTGTGCAGAAATAAAGTGTTTTATAATCCCACAGGCCTGTTCTATTATAGACTGTAGGAGACTGGGGACCACAAACTGTACGGCTTGTGTGGTACATGCGTGTGCTGTTTCTGTGATGTGTGCAGGGACTGTGCACCTTATAGTGTGTGGTTTTGGGTGGGGGGTGTAGGCGTGTGTGGTGTGTATGTTCATATGAAAACTGGTACTTAATGCGGTTATTTCCCCTATTAAGTGGGAATTCAATGACTCAGACAAAGGCAGAGCTAGGTCTGAGGACCCAGAATCTGTGATGGGTGACAGGGGTCCAAGGCCAGAGTCTGTCACCCCCCTCAAATGTCTGTCAGCCAGGGCAATCACATCTGCCCTTTGCAGAAAAGCAATCTCAACCGAGGCTAGAAGAAAGCTGGAAGGAAAATAACTGTGGCTCACACGGATGACCTATTTCCTGAATCCAGCTTTTGTGTGGTTCTCATTTCTTCAGAGAACAGCAGACCTGTTCAGGCCCAGAAAACAAAGCTGACTGCATAGATCAGAATGTATATGGTACGTTGTCACAAAAGGACTTCCTTTAAGATTATTTTGTGTGTGTATGTTTTGTGCAAATGTTATGTCATAGGTGTGCAGAGATTCAAAGAGAGCATTGGAGCCCCTGGTGTGAGTCCCCTGACAGAACTCTAGTCCTCTGGAAGTACAGGAAGAACTCTTAACTACTGAACTGTCTTCAAGCCTCAGAGGAAAGGACTTGCTTCCCATCCGGGTTCTAAGTGGGTCAGCCTTCGATGACTATTATGGGAGGGGCTGACAAATCCATCAAGTCCTTACTGGCTTCACTCTGCCATTAGTCAAGATTAACTTGATGACGACTAGCAGTGAGTGAGCCTGATCTGCTTGTGTCTCCTACCAGCACACTGGGCACAATGACAGCCACTCTTGCAGGTTCCGCATGCATGTCCTTTGATAATTTTGACTCTTTATGCCTCGACTTCAGGCTGCAAAGGCCATCCCTTCCAAACACCACCCAAACACAACAAATCATCTCTCCGGAGTGCTGGGCTCAGTCGCGACAGATACAGCAGTCAGGTTCACCCTTTAGAACAACACCATGGTTTTCTGGGGCTGGTTTCTGAAGCTGGAGAAGCACGCAATAGCTTTCAGTGCCACCCTCCAGGTTTTGTGCACAGGCTGAGGGGAGGAGAGCTAAGGGGCACCAGGAAGCGTCCCTTCAGGTCAGCTTGCGTGTAAGACCCATGGGCTGAAGACGGCAGAGCATCAGGAGCCAAACAATGCTGTGCGCACTGAATCCACAGACTCATGGGAAGCGTCAGATCAGCCCAGGATCAAGAGTCAAGTTGGAAGACTTCCTGGAGCAGGTGAATCTAGGTGCCGTTTTGTTTGTTTGTTTGTTTTTGGAGGAAGTTGTGAAAGGGTTAGCATGGACACAGCCAGGAGGGAAAGTCAGAGTCCAGCAAAGCACATGATGATGCAGAAAACAAGAGCACAGTTAAGAGAGCAAGCACCTGGCTGCTGTTAGCCAGTAAGGACCTTTTGCCTTTCCATTTACTGCTGTAGGGGTCTTAAAGGGACTGTGGGAGCTGCGGTGACAGCTCGGCAGTTAGAGCACTTGCTGCTCTACCAGAGGCCACAGGTTTGAGTCCCAGCTCCCTCAGTGCAACTTCAGCCCCAGGAGAGTCAATGCCCTCTTCTCGCCTCTGTAGACACCAGGCAGACACATGGTGCATAAACGGATATGCAGAGAAAACACCCACACACATAAAATAAAAAGGTAGAGTAAAAAGAAAGAAAGGGGTGTGCTCCCATCTCTGTGGTACCTACCAAACACATAATAGTCACTCCCAGACTTCCTGGTAGACTCGGACTCTCATCACCGCAATGAATATGTTCACCATCCCATCTACTTGCTGGATGAATAAGGTAAAGCATATGAACAGGATGTTAGCCAGAGCAGTCTGGTTCCATAAGAAAGATCATGAGGACTGAAGGATGGTGCTGGATTAGTGTGCAACAGTCTCATGTAGGGCAGAACTTCCCAACAGCATGTTAGGTCAGAATTTTCCAACAGCATGTGGAGAGAGCCCCGATTCTTTATCTTAGAAGTGTTGTGAGTACACAGGTGGACGGTGGACAGATGCTGGAAATTTGCTTTGAGAATTCGAGAGGGAGGGCAGAACAGGAAACCAACAGGGTCCCACTTCAACAGGGAATTACAGCCTGTGAAATGGGACACAGAAGGTCACAGACCATCTGCTCAGGCTGAGGTCAAACGACTGTACCAGGACTTGTCCCTGCCCTTCCTGAGGCTGTGGGTCTGCTAATACAGCTGTCTCCTCACTTCTTCCCTTAAACTTGACAGTACTTCTTAGCTTGGAGGAACCTCCATAGAGAGGAGCATGATTCTGCAAGAGCCCAGCCCTCTGTTCTGCTCCACATTAAGTATTTCCACAATAAGAACTCAGTTACGTCACATTCCCAGTGTGAGAGCAGCGGCAGCCTGGCAGCCATATCCCTAATTTCTCATCTCTAAGACCAAGCCAGATAGAATCGATTAATGTTAGATTTGCTTGGTTTACTATCTCCAATGGATCTAACAAAAACACTGTAGAGATGCACGTAAGCGCACACACATTCACACCACCACCACCACCACCAACTCAGAAACAAAAGAATGCTGCACGTGGCTTTTAAAATGTCCAAAACACCACACAGTCAGCATCATACAGACAGGGGCTATCATGCCCATCATGTTCCCCTACACCTAGCCAGACCCTGTGCTAAGTATGGGACCATATAAGATTAAAATAGATCCATGATGAGATGAATGAATGAATGAATGAATGAATGCAGTTTCATTCCACTGTTGGGGTAGTGTTAAGCATTCTAAATGTTAATTGGTCCTGTTTGTTGTCTGTAACTTATATTGACTCTGATTGGTTAAATAAAATGCTCAGGGCTGAGATTGGGCAAAGACAGAGAAAGGTGGGACTTCCTGGGATGAGAACAGGAAGCCTGCGCTTTAGACAGAGGATTAATGCATTCCAGCCAGCAGCAGCAAGAAGAAGGAATTCCATCCAGGAGCAGGAAGAAGAAGACACACGCCATGGGTTAGAGAAAAGAACCTCATTCTACATGGCCAGGAACATCAGCATATCGTGGAGTATGGCAGTCCAAGGGGGTGTATGTATATATGGGGTCATATTTGGGTAATAGACTTAAGAGCTAGCTCAGATGGGCCAGGATTGCACAACTCAGGCCAAGGCTTGTTAAAATCCACGTGTGGTCTCTGTGTGCTCATTTTTAATGTCTGCTTAAGGATTAACCACTGAACCAATTAAATATAACATAAATACTGGTAAATAAATTAATTATTTCTACAAATGGAACTCAATGTAATTTAATTAATTTTTTTAATATATGGCGCTCAACATGGGGTGCCATATGTAAAAATAATAATATGGCTAATTAAACTATTTAACCAGTATTTATATTATTGTTAATTTGTTCGGCAGTTGTTAATATTTAAGCAGCCATTACAAATTAACAATAATATAAATACTGGTTAAATAGTTTAATTAGCCATATTATTATTTTTACATTCCACAGATAGTTAATACACCTGAGATATGTGTGCATGAGATTCATTTATTTGGTAGACAGAAATAGAATTTTTTCATCACACTGGTTCATAATCATCTAGGCCCACATGTTTGCACAAGAGCAACCCCCAGCAAACACAAGTAGAAAGACCTCTAAAAGGGAAGATCATTAAAAAAAAAAAAAAAAAAAAAAAAAACTTCCATTGGTTTATGGACTACGGACTACCAGCCACTTAGTGGCTGAAAAATTCCAAAGGAATACAAAAAAGCTAATTTTTGGCTTTTTTTTTCTCTAGGTAATTTTTCCAGAGCATCCTATTACATTTCACTCTAAACAGATGCATTTCAGACAGAAGCAAATCATCCATTTTCTGCTCTATTTTAATATCTACATTTTCATTTCATGGGTTTTATCCTTCAATTCCAAATGACATTCTAAGTCAAATAAGAATTTAACCAAAGTCACCAACTGATAGTTAATAAATCAATCAATCAATCTTGGTGAAATGAGGACCACTGGATATCAAATCTGCCCGAATGGGAAACAGGACAAGTGCTGTATCCAGTGAGAGGATAAAAGCTGTATGAATCAGATGTGCACCTATGTGTGTATCTACACACATGTCTGCACGGTTCTAAGCACATGAAGACCTCACCTGTGCTCAGAAGCACACAGAGAAAGAATGGTTGGAGAGGGAGAGACAGGCTGAGGACTGTGGCATTGATGTGGTTCGTGTCCCCCTAAGTTAGCTACTAGACCTCTATCTACAGAGAGGGCCATCTCCCATCATCTCTAATACTTAAAACTATGTGTGATATTGTTGTGCCAGTTCCCTAATCATGCTTTGGATGAGACCATGCTGAAATGGTTTTAGAATTCACATTTTAAATGAGTCCTTCTAACTCACCCTCTAATCGAAGTACAGTGCAACTTATTCTGTCAACAAAGATACAGTGGTGCCTAGGACTTGATGTCACTGTGCTCATGATGTGAGTGCTTCACAAAGTTCAGAGTTGTGAGCATGGGGACAAAAGCTTAATGTAGCCACTGTGGTGGTTATCCCACTGGGGTACACACTGAACCCATCTGGGGGAAATTTTAAAATTCTGATCCCCAGGTCTCACCTAGGAATTCTAGTTTAATTGGTCTGGGTAACAGCACTGAGAACCTTTGGGTTTTAAAGCCCTCCCAGCTTAAGCAACAGAGTTTGAGGATCCTTGGCCCTGGCCATTGGGAAAGCCCCTGCAGGGCTTGTTAAATAGACAATAGCCCTGACACTCTGGGAGGATGAGGGCTCTATGTGCATCTCTATGGAGCTATCAGGAGATGTGGGAGCACACCATGAGAAACAGTGTTCTGGGGATGGCTCAGGGAGGAAGGACAATCGGTGCTCTGTGGAGGGGAGCGCCATTGAAAGGCTCAGAGAAGAGACAGCATGTGGCAAAAGAGACTTCCTGGAACCAAAGATTTCCTGTAGGGGCAGTTTACCTGCAGACCAATAGAGAATGGTGTGAACTGAGGTCCAATGGCAGGTAGGCATCTAGCTGGTTCTGACATCTGTAGTTTTCAATGAGAGGAGAAATGACTTCTCCAGGCAAAAGAGGCAGAATCTCCCTCCCTCTTGCCTGTCTTACTTTTATTTTGCGGAAGCGCTTCACTAAACTGCACAAGTTATACTTGAATTCACTCTATAGCCTAGCTGGGCCTTGAACATGTAATCTTTCTGCTTCAGTCTCCGGAGTAGCTGGGATTATGGGCCTGGTTTAAAACTGATCTTTTCAAAGGAATCCACACGGCAGTGATGTCCTATCAATTGGCCCTTAACTCCCTGATTATTCAAAAATCTAGGCTTGTTTAATTTTGAAAGGCAGGTAACACACTATATAAGTTTAACATTTTATATCTTTCATGATCAAGAAAAAAATGGAGTAGGGAAAGAAGGAAGAAAAAAAAGAGGGGAGGGAAGGAGAAGGATGGTAGGAGGGAAAGAGAGAGGGAGGAAGGAAGGAAGGAAGTCCATATGCCTCCACTGTGTTCTCTCACCAAAGCTTCAATCAGCTAACTGAGCCCTTTTGTGAACCTTTCGAGTGACTGTAACACTTTACACTGACCTGCCTCTACCTAGTGATTTCAAGTTAAAACCCCACTGCTGAAAACCATGATTTGAATATGCATAACGATTCTGAAATCCATTTAGAGAAAGACACAGCTAACAATCAAAAGAAACAAAAGAGTTAAATATCTAAAGACTATTTCTCATGGAAGAGCTGTCTTCAGCCACTGGGCTCCCAGGATGAGCTCCCATCTACCTCACCACTGTTTCAGAGACTGATTAATTAGCTTCTTAATTCTCCTAAGTACCTCTGGCTCTCTCTAACTGCCCATCACAGGCAAGCTTTCATCTCTGAGTCCTTTGCAGTCAGGAAAGGCTAAGTTGCATGTCTGCACAGCCCTGCCCACACCTGCTATTTTTCAACTCAGAGAGGTTTCCTTGGCAACCATCCACATCACCACCCTCACCCCTCCTGCTTGGTAAGCCATAGCATTAGCAAAGAACAAGAACTCTTTATCAGGATCTGGGATCTGGAATGTTCCTTTTTACAATGTCCACCCCTTAGCCAGAATATATCTCCATGAAGGCTGGGATAGTGCCTAACCACCAACTATTCCTATCCCAATGGCTGGCAAGAGTTCTCAAAACATGTTTGCTGGGTGAAGGGATGGGGTTTAGCAAGCTCCTTCTTGTACGAAAGACTTGTGAAATGCATAAGCACTTCCGAGTGTTTAAAAACAAACTTGACAAAACAGTTTGCAAATAGCCATATGGTGTTTACCTCAGAAGAGATGTGAAAACTGAACCTTCTGTAAACACTCTACTTCCTCTGATTCCACTTAAAGAATCAATGATGTCATTAGGAGAGATACCTAAGAACTGGATACAGGAGAGTTTTCCTGTCTCATGATGGGGTTTCAAGTGATGACTGGATGGATAGCTTGTGTATTGTTGTCCAAAGTCGCCCAGCCAAAAAATAACAAAAGCTAAAAAAAAAAAAAAAAAAAAAAAAAATCCAGCCAAAGACTCCACTCACCATGTATGTGAACCCTCGTTCATCTGGGCTTCATGTGCCCAGAGAAAAGGACAACTTTTTCAAACCATCATACAGACATAGTTGCACACCAAGTTGGACAGCCTTCCATAATTTACATAAAAGCATTGTACGGGGCTCTCTGTGTCTTATATTTACTCAAAACCAAATGTAGCAACACCCTTAAAGATGGCAAATGCCACATCAATATACACTAGCAAAGCTGAATGAGCACCTTGCTAATAGATATTAAGAACGCTATGAGGAAGGGAAAGTCTCAATAGAACTACAATTCACTCATTTGGGATCAAGTATTACCTTAGCGCTTGAAGAGAATTCAGATAATGCACATTTCTCATTTAATAGGAAAAAGAGGTCCCAATAGGTCACATAGACTCTAAAACAAGAAGATACTCTTAGTGAAGTCGGAGGTAAATTTAATTTTGTGTTAGCTTAGGCCCCAAATACCACTTCACCATCCTTTAGGACCAGCTGCTAGGTCTCCAATGAGAAAGTTTAATGATAAATGAGCAGCTTTGCAATCTAATTGAGATCTAATTCCTACATGACGCTTATACTGTGCCAAAGGATTTTACATATCTGTTAGTATCAAGATTTTCCCATAACTTTCAAAATTAACTCCAATAGAAAAGAAATAAATCAAACTTTTATAAGATCTAATCAATGTCATGGTGTTCTTTCTCTGGTAGAAGTTCTAATCCTAAGATTAATGACCAAAGCAACTTAGTCCAAGATTGAAATTCCTCATTTATATTAAATTTATATTGTGTGACATGTATATCAACTCCAGAGGGATAATTTTCTGTATTGAATTATTTATAATCTCTTGTAATAAGATACCTGATAAACTTTTAAATATTTATGCATCAACTTAATTCAAAGAGGGTACGTAAACCAACCCTGACAACAGAAATCTGGGGGCCCTGCAGAATTTCTATGTGTCTTTTTGTCTACCTCCATATATGCTTGCTCACTAAAATGATTGTGTTTGCATGGTCATATGACATGTGTTGAATCAAAATGATCATAAAGGAATAATGAATGATGGTGGCTATTGAATGATTAATGCATACAATAAATTTTGTGGCTTAAGATGACAAACCAGATAATGTCCACTGTGGTAGAGAAAGCAATAAATTATCCAATTATTTAGGTAGTCTATGAGTTTTAATATAACTGACCTTGTTACTGCCATTTCTCTAGGAAAGTCTTCATAGTGTTTGGTTTCTCCTACCACACAAGATTCTTATGACACAAATACACATTAACCACCACACATTCATTCTACAAAATGATGGGCTGCACTGCAACATTTTCACACATGTACTTTTTACTCTTGTACTTTGCTCAGATTCCTCACATCTACCTACAAATATGTCTTCACTTGGCACTGGCCATGAGGATTTCCAATTAAGACACAGCTACCAAAAAAGAAAATGAAATTTGCTTTGGATTGGCCAACAATTATCCCTTCCAATAGTTTCTATTGCTGCTGCCCACTAATACAAATTTCACACCTTAAAACAATGCCAACTCACTCCTCTGCAGGTCGAAAGGGCAAATGTGGGAGGTGGATCTGAGTACGCCATGTTCCTCCTGGAGATTTAGGTGAGAATCTGTCTACCTTTCCAGCCTTCCTCAGTTCATGGTCCCTCCATCTTCAAAGCCAGTCCTCTGGGTTTGGGTACTTTGGCTTCTCCGATCCCACCCTTGACTGTGGCTTCATTCTCTTTGTCACAGGACTGTGGGATGACAGCAAACCCTCCAGGGTAATCTCATCCTTCATTTACCACACCTGCATCATCGTTTGCTGAGTCTGGTGGCATATTTAAAGATGACAGGGACTAGGATATAGGCATCTTTGGGGGCCATCATTCTGCCTACCTTCCAAATCTGTTGTTGGTATGTAACGTCGCACTCTGCCCCGGAGGTGCTGTGTAGAACTGGATGGAGTATGAAACATGTTTTGGGGGGCAAGGGAGGCCACTACTTGAGCCTTGGGCTTTGGCCACTTGCTGGATGTGTAAAGCTGACCCATAGACTGACTCTTCGAGAGAGTTTTTAATCTGTAAATTGGAGCCCATAGTTACAAGGATTAAAAGAAGGAAGAGCATAAAACATCTGGCTCCAGTCCACAGTAGGTATGGAATACATGCGAGTGCCCCACCCCCTCTGCCCACACATTTAAAGGTACAGCAGCCTATAATCAAACTAGAGTCTGGTTTTCACTGTATGGGCATAAGGTTGGTTATTGCTAAAGTGAGTAAAGAAAAGACAACTGAATAGTAGGTAAGTGGGTTTGTTGGATAATATCTTTAAGCATTTGTAAGTCTGTCGCAGTTTAAATAGCAACCTGATAAAACAATAGAAAAAAATAGATTTTTTTATTTAGTATATTTTGGTATTGATCCTCATTGTTGCATTAGTGTGTGTGTGTGTGTGTGTGTGTGTGTGTGTGTGTGTATGTGTGTGAGAGAGAGAGAGTGTTTCACTGAGCACATTTTAAAAGTAGATCTACTGCAGCTTACTCACCCTCCATTGCTTCCACTGTGGGGCTTTTACGAACAGCTACTATGAATTTTGTACAAAGCTATTCTGTGTGTAGGAGGGTATGCTTTCCTATTTTATAGATAAATACCCAGGGACAAAATTGTTGGTTAGGCTCTTCTTTCATTTTAATTAAACTTTATGGGTTTTTTTTTCCTCTAAGATTGAAGGACTTAAAAATCTGACATGCAAGACAAAAATAGAGCTTGACAGTAATTGGGGGAGGGTCTACCCAACACAGAGCCTCCCACTCAACCCCACATGGGGCTGCTCCAGCCATCTAAGACTGCTTTCTTGGGCTGGTTGGTGGTGGCACAGACCTTTAAATCCCAGCACTTAGGAGGCAGAGGCAGGTGGATCTCTGAGTTTGAGGCCAGCCCACAATGAAACCTGGTCTCAAAACACAAAACAAAAGCAAAAACAAAACCCTGCTTTCTCCTTGTCCTGCTGTTTCCCAGGCTGGCTGCTCTCCTGATTGTCTTCTCCTCTCGTTGCCTGGAAAAGGACTTGACCAAACAGGAGGACATCTATCATCCCGTGTCACCATATCATCACCCTACGTACGCACCTGCTCCTGGCTCACCCTTTACCCACACCCAGGGTTCAGAATTGGACTGGAGTTTCCTGTTCCCTTTTGGGCTGGGTGTTCCTGTGGGCTAGCTAATCCCATCATCACCAGGAGCCCATCCCTTCTGTCCCAGAGTTGTTACCTCCTTTTGTCCATGAGACCTCCATGCATGCTTATCTTCCCTGCCTGTTGGGCAGGGTATGTTAATGAGCTTCTAGAAAACACTCCTAGCAAATCGTCTAGCGTGGAAATTTCAAAGAACAATAAGTAGAATTAAAGGCTCCAAGAAGGCTGGAACCTGTGAAGAGGCCATTGACCTTGCTGGTAAGGGCTGACAGTGGCTTTCAGATTTGCAGTAGAAGTAGAAGCCGGTCTGCAGAGATGATCAGTAGAACACACACACTCACATCTTGTCAGAGACAAAGAGGGAAAAATAAGATGCTGGAAAGTGAGTCATGTGACCAACTGAAATTAGAAAACTTCAGAGTTGTTTTTCAGCAAAGGATAAAGAAACAGAACAGAGAACCAAAGCCTCAGGGGCAGTATCATTTCTCTCTCATTGATGAAATATTAATACCTGTTTGTCACCAAGCATCAACGTGACTTTCCAAAAGCTTATCTGAGTAACGGAGATATATAAGAATGTGCTTCTGCATGGATTGGGGCAAGGGTACATGCACATGTTAATATATACAAATCATTTTAAAATAATAAGCTTTGGAGGACTTTTCTGACCCCTTTTGATTGAATCCCACTGGCATCAAAACAAGTAATTGGAGTATTAAGAATCAATTAACAGTGAGCGGGCTGATTGTCATTACACCTTCAATTAGCAGTATTGGCTTCAGTAGCATGGGCCCTTGCTTTGCAGCGAGGAATGAATGGGTTGTGCAGCCACCAGCTGACATTTTGAGAACCTTGACACATCATCACTTTTTCCAGACACTAATTAAGATGTGTATCTTCCCCCATATGAATACTGCAAAGGCCTTTGTGATGGAGGCAGGGTTTTTCCACTGCCTTTGTTTCTGTTTCCTTCATTCCCTATCCAGGCACGACTGTAAACACCAACCAGGTAGTCAGTTGGGAGAGGATTGTCTGTGGGTTCTTTCCCCAAACTAACGTTAAAGGAGCACTTCAGGCAGATCACTGAGCCAAGTGGCAGGATCAGGGGGGAAAGGAGAGGAAAGCTGAGACAATAGGGTACTCACCCTAAAGTTCAGCAGAATGAGGCCTTGGGGGAGAAGCACCGCTGTGCTATGCAGTGACATAGGAATGACAATGGGGTAGAAATAACCAGAGCACGAGATGCCGTGATTCTTGCTGAACTTTCTATGCTTATTGTCACAGCCATTCAGCAGGTCTTCCTGAGACCACACAGTTGGAAAGGGGACTTTTGTCCTGGAATTCCATGAGCAGCCTCCTCCAGACCTGTGTGAAGAAGATAGCTCATCCATGGGCGGGGTGCCCCTTGCAGACGCTGGCTCAGATAGAGTGAGAGAGTTCAGAGTCAGACAATAGTGTTGCCCCTCACACAACTGCCCTCTGCCTCCCAGAGTCTCCCAGTGACAACTCTCACTCGCACGCACGTGTGGGTTCTGCTCTCGTCAAACAAACTCTGAATCATTTAAAAGCTGTTTTCCAGGCCCTAATCTGAGCTAGGTGTGGCCGCACATTAGTAGTCCGAGGAGCTGAGACAGGGGGACCACTTGAGCCAAGGACGTTAAGACTAGTCTGGACAATATAACCAATAATAATAGTAATAATAATTAATAATAAAAAACCGACTCCACTGTAAGAGATTTTGTCTAAAGTAGTCCCTGATACTATTTTGACCCGAGGGTTCTCCAGACTGCACCCTGAGAAATACAGCCCAGTGTCTCCAGCCTCGAAGCTCAGGACACTGAAGCAGAAAGTAGTTCCCCTGAGGACCTGAGTAATGACAGCAAACACTATGTGACATTTGTTAAAAGCCAGGTACACTTCCAGATAGTGGACACATGCAAACGGATGTAATCCATTCAGTCCTCTAGAAAGTAGATGTGGTTGTCATCCTGTTTTACACATGAGGACTGAATTAAGTTTCTCAAGGTCCCACATTGACTTTGAACTCTGACTTCCTGAGACTAGGGCCCATTAAAGCTACTGTCTCACAGTGTCATGTGTGTGCCTGAACACAGATGATTGCCTACCCAAACAACGGTTCTCCCTAACAGTATTCTGTGTTAAAGGCTGGCTGTATTTCTCCTGTCAGGACTGCGAGGTCTTTGCTGGAAGTTCTGGGGAACTTCAGTGATCTTTCCGGAAAGAGCAGGCTTATTTCAGACTTCCCTCGTTGCTAGCTAGTTCTCCTTAGCTGAACTCTCCACTTTGCTTACGGCCCCCTTGAGAGATGAGAACCCCCACTTCAGCATTGGGATTAGGCGGGATTAGGCTTAGCATTAGCAAACACATCCTTTGAGTGGTTACAATGATGGGTTTTATTAGCAATTCTGGGGAGACAAGTAAAATGATAGGACACACCAGTAACTGAGTGGCTGGTGGACACTGGAGATCCCAACACTACACTCCCTGTCTGCCTCACTGCTGAACTTCTGAACTGGTTTACAGATGGAGCTTGTCAGGGAAGTTCTGGGAAACCGAGAGTCCCAGATCATTAGGAAGAAATCTGGGGAAGTCGAGTTGACAGAAATAAGCTCAAACACCAAAAGATCTGTCCACAAATTCAAGTACTCCATCTGCACCAGAGAATAACCTTCATGAAACATTTCTCTTTACGGCAGGCTGCAACACTGATTAAACAAAAGCTTTTATTTCTGAGTCCCTTCATTAAAAATAAATAACAAAAACCTCCCTTGCTACTTCATTGCTTGGTGCTGATGGTCGCAGGATCCACCGCCATCTTCCTGGCTGTCAGAAATTTCATTTTTAGATCCTGCTTCTCCCCTGAACAATGATGCCGGCTTTGTTTCCTAGGAGGCTTCCAAGCTCCAGTTCACCACCATCTTCCGGCTGCACAACCTTATTAGAGTCCGGATCCTTGTTCAGCAAACCTGGGCACCACCAGCATGATGTTCCTCTCCCAGATTCACTCCTGCACGATGTCATCGAGATAGACATGTTGTGTGGTCCCTGTGCCAGGGCCATGTGGTCCAAGAATCCAGGCTTACTCATCCTCAAAACAACTGCTGGGCTGAGTGGAGATGCACACAGTTCTGGGGATAGTGTTGCCTTGGGATGGTTGCTGGTACATAGTAGAACAAAAAGAGCCACGATCCAGGATAAAATGACCTGCAATATAAAGGATCTGCTGGTTTCACCACACTGTTGATCTTTGTCAATGAATTCCTGTTTTATTTCTAGTTTTCTGTCTGTTTTGCTTTAATCATGAATGTTGTTGTAGTCTTCCCCCCCCACCCCCAAGTCATCCTTCTGCATCAACAGATGACCAGGTGCTCTTCTTCAGACTCTACAAAATATATGACCTGGTTTTCACACACTGAGCTAGTCCTGCATTCCCAGGTTCCTCTCCCTTCAGTCGTGGTGCTCTGAGCTTGTCTTTTCTTATACTGCCAGTTCGGACATGCTGGACGTTTTGCTGGGAATTCTAAGGCTGTGGTCGTGAGAACGTTGCTCTGCAGTTTTCTTGTGTTACCTTTGTCCAGTTTGGGTTCCCAGGTAAAGGTGGCCTCATAAAATGAGATGGGAAGTGCTTCACTTTTGTTTTCTGAAAGATCCTCTATAGGATTGTTTTCTTTAATATTTGATTATTTAATGAATCAAAATCAAAATGTAATTCCTTTTGACAGTTATCACTATTTTTAGGTGAATTTGCATTTTCCTTGCTTTTATGAATCATGGTGCACGCCTGGTGCCTAAGGAGGCAGTAGAGAGCAGTGGATCCCCGAGAACTGGAGTGAAAGACAGTTGTGAGCCACCGCAGGGGTTCTGGGAGTCAAACCTGAGTCCTCCCGAAGAGCAGCCAATGGTCTTAACCAATGAGCCACCTCTTTAGTCCCTACTCTTGGTAGTTGTAAGACCATTCTGAGTCTCTGTTTAACCTTGGGTTAGTTTTAGTAACTCCTGGTTTTATGAAGAACTGGTCTGTTTCATCTAGGATAACAAATGTATGTCCATAAGAAACTAGTGCTTCTGGGGGGGGCGGGCAGGAATATGAACGCACACTCTGAATTGAGGAAGTACTGACAGTTGTTGGCTTCTGATGAAGGGAATCCATTTATTAAGGGTGTGGACCCTGGTTGACTAGGTAGGTCAACCATGCTCTAGTGGGTAGCATCACAGCACAAATTGAACTCAGTGGGTGATAAAAAACAAAGAAGACACAGAGTTGGGGTTGGGAGGCAAGGGAGGTGGATCTAAAAGGAGTTAGTGGGGTATGGACATGACCAAAATACATTGTATGAATTTTGAAATTCTAATAATTTATAAAAAGCATTATATTTATTTTAAAAAAATAATGAAACCAATGCCTCAGTCCTTTAGCCACAAAGAAATGAATTCTGCCTGCAACAAACCCAGAAAATTCACGTGTTTTTCCTGTTGAATTCTGACTAGATCACAACCCCAGATAATGTCCCAAACACAGCCTGTGAGACCCAAAAGTAGTGAACCGAGCTAAGCCGTGCCAGGTTCTGACATACAGAACTCCAAGATGGTGAATGGATATTTATTTGTGTGATAATCTACTCTGTAACATATAAAATGAGTATGCTTTCTCATTTTTATCTTCTACCTGTGTAATAACAAAAAAATGAGTGTCTCAGAGACAGTATATGCTACCTTTAGGCCACTTACATTTAATAATCATTGATAAGATTGCATTAGATAATAACTTGCTTTTGTTTTGTTTTGTTCTGTTCAGTTGTTAGTATTATTCTTGGTTAGAGCTTTTTGTTTAATCCATTGGGTGATATAAATTTTTTTATTAATATTATCTGGAGTTAGATTTCTTTTCTTACCTCCTTTTGTATTTTCACATATTTTTCAATGATTTCTTAAATGTATTTACTATGTATTCTTGCTGTAGCTATTTATACAGGGTTTTTAGTAGCTGTATAGGGAAGGCACTGAACCAATATTCCTGAGTCAATACGGACTGGAAAGATGTCTTGGTGATTAAGAGCACTGGCTGCTCTTCCAGAGGTTCTGGCCTTGGTCATCTGTAACTCCAGTTCTAGTGGATCTGATGCCCTCTCCTGGCTTCTGAAGCACTGCATCCACGTGGTATACACATACATCCAGGCAAAACACCCACACACATAAAGTAAAAATAAAGCTTTGAAGAGATCTAGATGTACTACTGGTTTTAAAAGATACAGATTAACACCAGCCCATTAATAGTGGGTGATTTTGCTATCCCACTGTTTCCAATACAGCTCATCTGGACCAAAAACAAACAGAGTAACATCAGAATGAAATGATGTCACACATCAAATGGACTTGAGAGATCTATACAGAATATTCTACCCGAACATCAAAGAATACACATCATGCTCATATCTAAAGCAGATCATATCCTGGGACATAAAACAGATCTTTACGAATTCAAAACAATTGAAATCTCTCCATGTATCCTAACCAAACATGATGCAATAAAAGTCTAAGTTTGTAGAGAGCTGCGACGTGCCGCGCCCTAAAAATGGCACCGGTTTCCGCCTTCCACCAGCCCGATGGTGAGGGCTCTCGGTGGTAAACAAGTCCATATTTGGCTAAGACCGCTGATCTGGCTTGCTTCCGCATACGTGGGCCTCTAAGATAGCACCACATGGCTTTACTTGATTGGCTGTTCATATAGTATTTAGCCTGTGGGTAGGGTCAGCACGGGCATTCGGAAGACTGTTTTCAAGGGACCTAAATAAACTGCTGGAAAAGAGCTTTTGCGAGTTGCGTCGTCCTTGCTGGTCGAGGGGGATGCGACAAGTGGTGGCCCGTACGGGGAACCAGAAAAGACTCAGAACTCCTATAGTCAGGGGCAGTGCACTGGTAAGTTCCCGGGATAAATTGGGACAATAAAGTTTCGCGGAAATAGTGAACAAAAGGTAAAGTTTCGCGGAAACTGCGAACAAAAGGTAAAGTTTCGCGAAAATTGCAAACAAAAGGTAAAGCTTTGCGGGAAAACTGCGAACCGAAAGTAAATTTTTAATCATGGGACTGTCTCAGTCACATCCAATTTTTCTGGCTCTTCAGGAGCTACTTTTAGCTAGGAATTTAAAACTTAAGAAGTCTACCCTAGAGAGATTTTTGAATAAATGTGATTCTGTGGCTCCGTGGTTTGTGGTGTCTGGGAATCTTACGGTATCCTGCTGGGACAAATTAGGCAGGGACTTGGATTTTGCTTGGGAGCAAGGTACTAAAGCATGGAGTACGACCGATTTGAAAGATGGTGAGGAGTTGTTTAGAAGATCAGAGATGCTGTAACGCAATCAAGGAGGGAGAATCAGCCTTGGAACTGCTGCAAGGGGAAAGATCTGAACAGGCAGACAGTGAAAAGGGAAACAAAAAGAAGGTCCCTCTCTATCCCGATCTTAGAGATTTTAGAGATTTTGAGGGCTCAGAGGGCAAGGAATCTGAAGGGGAGCTATACGCTCTAATAGAACAGTTGAAGAGGACTGCTATTAGAAAAAGAAAAAAAAAGGTAAAAGAAAAAGACACATTGGCGACAGTCGGTGTAAGTGAAGCCGTTGCCGTGGCACCTTCAACTCCCCCTCCATACCCAGAAGCCATTCAGATAGATCAGCCTGTTCAGTCTCTGAAAGTAGGGAGATCTTTCTGCCCGGGGATGTGGACACAAGAACAGAATTACAGTTTGCTTATCCGGTATACCAAGATCCACAAGGGAACAGGTACGAGGAACCGCTTGATTTTAAAGTAGTTAAATCCCTTACAGAGTCGGTTCATACCTATGGCATTACCGCTTCTTTTACATTGGCTCAAGTGAAAACATTAAACAGACATTGTATGACTCCGAGTGATTGGAGTGGCCTGGCCCGTGCCTGCTTAAGTCCAGGGCAATACTTAGACTGGAAAGCTTTCTTGATTGAGTATGCCACTGAGCAAACAGCCATTAATCAGAGAAATGAAAATCCAGCCTGGGATAGAGATATGCTACTTGGGCAGGGGAGATTTGCCAACCAACAGACAGGATATCCCAATCAGGTTTATGAACAAATAAACCAGACAACTATCAAGGCTTGGAAATCCCTTCCTAACAAAGGGGAGGTGAGTGGAAACTTAACTAAAATTCTACAGGGCCCCATGGAGCCCTTTTCAGACTTTGTGGCACGATTGGTGGAAGCGACAGGAAAGATTTTTGGTAATCCGGATGCTGCTATGCCACTAATAAAACAGTTGGTCTATGAGCAATGCACCAAAGAGTGTAGAGCTGCTATCACCCCTTACAAGAGTAAAGGGCTAGAAGCCTGGATGAAAATGTGTAGAGAACTTGGAGGGCCGTTAACTAATGCTGGTCTTGCTGCCGCAGTAGTACAGTTGACCAAAAAAGGTGGAGGAAGCCCAGGAGTTTGTTTTAAGTGTGACAAGATGGGACACTTTAAAAGACAGTGCCCCGGGGAAAGGAGTACAGAAAGTACAGGAAGTACACAACGCCCCAGGCGGCCGGGGTTATGCCCAAAATGTAAAAAAGGGAACCATTGGGCTAATGAATGCTGTTCAGTGACAGACATCCATGGCCAGCCTTTGACTCAAGGTTATGGTGGCGCTCGTCCAAAAAACAGACAGCGGGGCCCACGACCCCAGGGCCCACAAATATATGGGACAGTAGAGAATCAGGACAAAGAACAGAATCAAGAGAGATGGCCAACCCTCCGCCATCCGAGAGACCGCGGAGAGCCACTTCAGGCTCAGCAAGATTGGACCTCTGCTCCACCACCAGACTCGTATTAACGCCCCAAATGGGGGTCCAGTTAACTGAAACAGATTTTAAAGGACCCCTTGAGCCTGGTACAGTTGGTTTGCTGTTAGGGAGGTCATCATCAGCCTTGAGAGGACTTATTGTCCATCCTGGGATTATAGATCCAGATTATACAGGAGTGGTTAAGATCATGGTAGCCTCCCCCCGTGGTATAACAGCTATCTCTCCTGGAGATAAAATTGCTCAGTTAATCATGTTGCCAAGCTTACATGATCGCTATGCGACAAGGGATTGAGAGAGAAGAAAAAATGGTTTTGGGTCCACGGGCACGGATCTGACTTTTCTCTCCTTGGATTTGGACCAATGCCCCGTCTTGGAGTTAAAAGTTGATGGTAAAAAGATCCTGGGCCTTTTGGATACTGGGGCTGATAGGAATATCATAGCAAAGAAAGACTGGCCTTCAGGTTGGCCCGTACAAGCCTCTTCTCAAACACTTCAAGGCCTGGGTTATGCTAAGACTCCAGATATGAGTGCAAGATTATTAAAGTGACAGGACCAAGAAGGCCACTCAAGAAAAATACAGCCATATGTACTTGAGCTCCCTATCTCCCTTTGGGGAAGAGACCTTTTAAAGGATATGGGATTTAAATTGAGTAATGACTATTCTGATTCAGCCCAACGTATGATACAAAATATGGGATATGCTCCAGGCTTTGGAATAGGAAAATATTTACAGGGACGGAAGAGTCCCATATCTATACAGCAAAGACAAAGAGACAGGGCCTGGGTTTTTCCTAGGGGCCACTGAGGAGGGCATTGCCATAACTTGGAAGACGGAGGACCCAATATGGGTTCCTCAGTGGCCACTTTCCTCTGTAAAATTGAATGCGGCCAAAGAACTGGTGGATGAACAGATGTCTTTAAAGCATATAAAGCCATCTGTATCTCCCTGGAATACACCTATCTTTGTCGTTAAAAAGAAATCTGGAAAATGGAGATTGTTGCATGACCTGCGTGCCATAAACCAACAAATGCAGATCATGGGCCCAGTGCAATGCGGCTTGCCGCTTTTATCATCTTTGCCAGCCTCATGGCCCATTATAGTTATAGATATAAGGGATTGTTTTTTTCTCCATCCCTTTGTGTGCCAAAGATAGTGAGAGATTTACATTTACTGTTCCATCCTGTAACCATGAAGAACCTGATCAGCAATTTGAATGGGTAGTATTACCTCAGGGCATGGCAAACAGCCCCACTATGTGCCAACTGTATGTGGGGGAAGCCATTGCTCCCTTGAGAAAGAATTTTCCAGATTTGAGATGTGTTCATTATATGGATGATATCTTACTGGCAGCTAAGAGTGAACAAACGTTAGATCGGGCCTATGAAGAATTAGTTCAATTATTAAAAAAGAAAAGGTTGTTTATTGCTCCTGATAAGGTTCAAAAGGAAAATGTGGTTAATTATTTAGGAGCGAAGGTTGGACCTAAAAAGATAATACCTCAAAAGATTGAGATAAGAAAAGATAATTTAAAGACTCTAAATGATTTTCAAAGGTTGTTAGGAGATATCAATTGGGTAAGAGGCTATTTAAAGCTACCAAATTATGAAATAAGACCCCTATATAATATTTTGAAAGGTGATTCAACACTTAATTCTCCTAGGCAATTAAGAGGAGAAGCAAAAAGAGCTTTATGTAAAGTGGAAAAAAAGGTTACAGAGTGCCTTCCTAAAGAGATGGCAGGAAGGACAGCCCATTGCATTGTGCATATTTGCCACCTATGGTCAACCTACAGGATTATTATGGCAGGATGGACCATTATTATGGACTTATTCAAAGATTTCTCCAAAAAAATCCATAGAACATTATCCCACTGCAGTTGCTGCTTTAAGATTTTGTGTGGCACGTAGATGATTGGACAATATTGCAATGTAGCTTTGAAGGAGTGATTGATAACCATTATCCTAAGAATCCATTGCTATCATTTTTTAAGGAACACCCAGTGATATTCCCTAAGGTTACTTCAGTAGTACCACTTCAAGGGTCACCAAATGTGTTTACTGATGGCTCAAAGACAGGCTGCGGAGCCTATTTGATAGAAAGACAAGAGCCCGTGTTATGTCAATTTCAACCAGGCTCCCCCCCAACTAGTAGAGTTGAAAATAGTAATTGAGGTGTTTAAAATATGTCAATTTGCATTCAATTTGATTTCAGATTCAGTCTATGTGGTCAATACAGTGAAAGTATTAGAATTGGCAGGTCCTATTAAAAATAGTAGTACTGTATGTGCCTTATTACAAGAGTTACAAGTTTTAATCTGACAAAGAAAAAGGTGTTTTTATATTCAACATATCAGAGCACATACAGGATTACCTGGACCATTAAGTGAGGGTAATGATAAAGTTGATCAATGGACTAGGATGGAATGCATTTTTTGGAACTCATTCCTGGACCAAGCCAGACAGTTTCACCAATTATTTCATGTAAATGCAAGAACTCTACAGCAGAAATTCCATTTGTCTAGAGCAGATGCTAGACAAGTGGTTTTGGACTGTCCTCAGTGTGTAATTCATCATCATCCTCCCAGTGTGGGAGTGAACCCTAGAGGGTTGATGCCACTCAAAATCTGACAAATGGACGTTACCCACATTTCAGAGTTTGGAACCTTAAAATATATTCATGTATCTGTGGATACCTGCTCAAGTATCATACATGCTACACTTATGAGTGGAGAAAAGGCTCACAATGTCATAGGGCATTGCTTAGAAGCCTAGGCTGCATGGGAAAAACCACAACAGCTAAAAACGGACAATGGACCAGCCTATACGGCTCAGTCCTTTGTCTCCTTCTACAACCAGATGGAGGTACAGCTTAATCACGGATTACCATATAATCCTCAAGGACAAGAAATTGTGGAGCGTGCTCATCGCACCTTGAAAGAATGTTTACAAAAACAGAAAGGGGGAATAGGCCAAGGCCATACCCCCAAGGAGAGAATGTCTTCAGCCTTATTTACTTTAAATTTTTTAAATTTGGATGCTCAAGGCCGCTCAGCAGCGGACAGACATCAGGATTCCCATGGTCCACCTAAAGGCATGGTGAAGTGGAAGGATATTTTGACAGGCTCTTGGCGAGGGCCTGACCCCATGCTAACATGGGCGAGAGGGTCTGTTTGTGTTTTTCCTCAGGATCAACAAGATCCAGTGTGGGTGCCTGAATGCCTTGTGAGGAAGATTCATCATAAAGACCTTCCTAAGGATCCTGGTGATAGTAGCAGTGAGTATGTCAGGAATGACCGAGCCGAGATGGGGGATCCTGTCGATATTCCCAAAGCCGATGCCGGTCAGACATGATGCAACTGTGTTTCCACGCTTATTTAACAGTAATAGAAGCTTAGGCTTACCCTACCTTCCCTTTGATGATCAGAAAAGCCCTATAAAGGGTAATAGAAATGTCAGCTTGAAGGGTAGTCTGTGCTTTTTAATGAGCTTCAATAGGTCAGATGATACAGAATGCATTAAATTGTCTCAGCAGTCAGCAGATTTTTTTACCACAACTGAGGTTTGGGGGTAGGGGTGGTGGTTTGTTTTCAGGCAACGGTTCTCACCTTGAAGGATGGTGGCCCACATGAGTCTCTGACCGGGACCCCCCAGACAGCCACGCTGGACACCTTTTTGTAAAGGATCCACAGGAGAGGAAGGACCTTTTCCCTGGACTGGATGTCAGGAGCGCAGAGCAGTTTGGGTTCAACAAGATTATTTTTCCTTTAGCTCCATGATTAGTAATATAGTGAATAAGTCTTGTACAGAAATGCTTGATATATCTACTAGGGATCCTCAACAGACTGCCACCAATCCTTTTGATTTGTGGCTTTTGTATGGGGTAAATGGAAGTTGCATGGACTTGGGACCTGTCATTATGCTTGGGGGAGGAATTTATCAAAGATGTAATTTTTCCCTAGGGTCCACTACCAAATTGGATTTTTCTAGCAGTAGTGGCTCTGGTACTTGGAATTCTTCGTTTCATTCTTACCGCAATAAGACCTTTTCAGCCTCACCAGTATGTCTCTGGCCTCCTTTTCTGTGGATTGTAAGTAATGGGAGTGCATCCTTGGGTGAAGAAAAGTTAGTATGCACTCCGGGCATATGCTTTTATGCCCTCTGCTGGAATGCCACAGCCTTTCCTGTGGCTGTGGTGACTAGAATGCCTCGATATGTACCAGTTCCTGTAGAGGCCCCTAATACCATGATGCTATTCAGGCTTAAAAGAGATTTTGGCATCACTGCAGCTATTGTTACTGCCATCACTATTGCTGCTGTGGGGGCTACTGCCTCAGCTATTGCCTTGTCTAGTTCTATACAGACTGCCAATGCCCTAAATGACAGCCAATGTAACACAGGCATTGGATACTCAGACTTCTATGAATTCTCATCTCAAAGGAGGCCTTATGATAGTTAATCAACACATAGATTTAATACAAGAACAGATTGATTCTCTTTGGCAACTAACACAATTGGGGTGTGAGTGGAAAATGCAAGGTTTGTGTGTTACTTCCGTGCAGTATCAAAATTTTACAAAGGCTGCTAATCTGTCTAGACAATTGTCAGAATTCCTCTTACAGGATTGGTCAGCTGAATTTAAAAATTTGATGAGAGAGCTGAGAGCAACAATCGTCCACATCAACTCCACTCGGGTGGATCTGAGCCTGGCCACTGGTTTGACTTCCTGGATACAGACGACTATGGATCATCTTAAGGAGTGGGCGGGCGTAGGCTCTTTGGCGATACTGATGATACTAGCCTCTCTGGTTTGCCTATGGTACATCTACAAGATGAGAGCCACACAAAAGCGTAATGGAGCCATGATTATACAGGCCCTTGTTGCCATTGAGGCGGGCCAGTCCCCTCAGGCATGGCTTGCTGCCATGAAGCCTTAAATCTTTACTGAGCATAGTCCCTGCCCACTGAGGTATTCATTCCATGGGTATTAGGGTCTGGCAAGTCAATGACGGAGTAGACGGATGAGTCTCGGCCACCTAAAACAGGGCAGCCCCGAGTGGGGAGGCTGACCCAGAGACGGGTAAGAGTTTGAGCACCGCCCTCCTACAGGCTCAGGCCCACCGTGAGATCCCCAGATATGGGGATTACAAAGCCTTTCCAGGGACTTCTACCAACTTTAGAAAAAATAAAAAAGGAGGAACTGTAGAGAGCTGCGACGTGCCGTGCCCTAAAAATGGCACCGGTTTCCGCCTTCCACCAGCCCGATGGTGAGCGCTCTCTGTGGTAAACAAATCCATATTTGGCTAAGACCGCTGATCTGGCTTGCTTCCGCATACGTGGGCCTCTAAGATAGCACCACGTGGCTTTACTTGATTGGCTGTTCATATAGTATTTAGCCTGTTTCAAGGGACCTGAATAAACTGCTGAAAAAGAGCTTTTGCGAGTTGCATCGTCCTTGCTGGTCGAGGGGGATGCAACATAAGTTGACAGTAAAGAAAATTCCCTCATAAATACACAAACTCACAGATATTCACTCATTACTGAGTGATGAATGGGTCAAAGAAGAAATCAAGAAAGAAAAAAAAAATTCCTGGAACTAAAAGAAAATGAAAGTTCAACACAACGAAACCAGGTTGAAAGCAGTCCTCATTGGGGGCGGGGAGGAACATAGAGCTCACTGTATGTAACTGACCACATCATACCACCGGAAGTCACTCTGAGCAAGGTTAACAGGTTAACATGGGCTCAGTCCCAGTCAGGACAGGCCTGAACTAGTGTTCCAGGCCCACAGAGCAGACACCAGGCCCACCTCTCTCTATTCCTTTCCCTTTTCTTTTCAGTTTAAGGTGGAGTGGCAGCCATGACCTCTAGCTTCTGCCCCCTCCCTGTGCTTAAGTATCTATCCCCATCACTGGGCCCTTGGTACTGTTCCCTCAATAAAGATGCCAGGGTGTCTTGAGATTTCAACATGAACAGCCCTACTCAGTCACCAAAACCGTGGCAGAGCAGAGATGTGCAGTGTGTACAGCTGGAGAAGTAAGTGCTTCACTCTTCCTGAGCCACAAAACACACCATCTGCAGCTGCATCCTGCAGACTGCCCCGCAGAACTGTATCAGGTCCTATGATAAAGGCAACCTTAGTGAGGTCCATTCAGATGCACCTACAGGCGGTCAGGGCAGGGGCAGGCATGTTCTCCCACTGTCCAGAGAGTTGATATTAACAATTTGGACCCTAAACATTTATGGAGGCTGTGTTCCATGTTCCCATACTTGTTTTCCCTGTTTTCCTTCCATCAACTTACTCTAAGTAACAAGATGGATAAGCTAACTGCCGAAAGAAAGAAAGAAAGAAAGGAAGGAAGGAAGGAAGGAAGGAAGGAAGCAGGGGAGGGGAGGGGAAGGGAAGAAAGAAAGAAAGATCATGAATTTGAGGAGGGTGCATGGGAGGGCTCGGAGGGAAGAAAGAGAGGAGGAAAATAATGTAATTATATTACAATTTCAAAAAGGTTATTATAAAAAATGAGTAATGTTTAGTTTAATTGGCTTCCCCATGTCTATGAAAAGTCAGAGGGTATGTGCACAGAGGTAGCACATCGCTTAGAGTCTTCAGGAGACACAAATCATTACTCAGTACCGAAAAGATTAAGATTCAAAATGCACAAGTGTGATAACTGTCTGTCTGAAAGTGGGCAGGCCTCACATCCACACTGGAGTTTTCTCCTTCACTTCCTTCATAAATATTCAGCAACTCACTCCCTCGATGGCCCTGTGTTAGGTCCTGGGATATTTATTTGTGGCCTGAATCATACTGGAAGAGTGAGAGAACATCGATTGTCCACCCAAAGCCATTCTTTCTTTCCCCCATAGTGTGACCTCGGCTGGGTCTGTGCTTCCCTTGATTCCGACTTGGCGCAGCTGTGTTTGGCCATGTTTTGGGGCTCTCCCCTGGGAGTCCTGAGAAGGACTGTGTGTGTGCACCCACCACTCGTGACTGAAGCCTTCAAGAGCAGGTGTGCTTCCTCCAGGTTTTCTCCTCTTCTCTTCGTCAACACAAAGAAAAGTGAGTGGATTGCAGGTCCCCAAGAAGGAAAGGACATAGAATCCATGTGGAGAAGATCACTAATCATGAGCACACACAAATTACCTATACACATTTATGTTTGAACCATTAAACAACTTACAGTCTTTTTTTTTTAGTAGTTTAACTATCTTAACTGTCACTGAAATTGATATTCTGAAGTGGAGAACTGGTATTTGAAAATATATATAATATACCATGAGAAGCAGGTCAGTAGTCTGCCACTAGATAGCAAAACATATAGACGCATGGGGGCAGGGCTAGGATGAAAAGCTGGAGATTTCTCTTATCCTTTGAGCAAAGAACTGGATAAAACTGGACTCTGTGTTCATGTACAAGTTTAGCCTGATACCTACCAGGCCTATAACTTTGGACAGTGGTCAGAAAATTATGACCCATAAGCCAAGTTCAACCTATTTTACAGGGACACAGCCACCTGTTGTCCATGGTGTGTCTGCATTACAAAGGGAACACTGAGTGCTTCAAGAAAACACATGGCTCCCAGAGGGGGGGACGTTTACTGCTTGGCAATGTAAGAAGTGGGTCCACCTCTGAAGAAAGCAGTAATGGGACATGGCTGAGGATCAAGCCACAAAAGGATCTCACCACCAAGCAGCACAGAGACTTGCCCTGTTAAATGTACAAAGATGAAGTGCTGTGTTTAGGCCATTCTGTATTTGGAACTAGCTCAGCAGTGCAGCTCGCCCTGCACTAGGACACACGGCCTCAAGTCTGCTTGCTTCCCAGGCCTGTTTTCAGTGTCACTGTGCAGTTCCTCCTGCTCTAAACCTCCACTCTGGCTTTAACATGTGACCTGCTGCAGCCTCTGGAATGTTGGTAAAAATAACACAAGCCAAGGTTCGAGAACATGCTTGCACAGTTCCCCCCTGCTCCTCTGACTTTGCTGTGAGAACAGGCTCAGCTTCTGGGGGATGAGGAACCTAGAACAGCACCTCAATATGGGAGCCCAACCAGGATCAGCGGAGCCACCCACCCAGCCTACAAATTCAGAAGTGAACAGTGAGGCATGGCAGGCTAATCACTGTGGCCGTAAATAGCTGTGTGTCCCTAATTCACATATGTGCTACTCAATTTTAAGCCAAGTTCTATTCTTCTGTCAAGCTAGTCCAAACCTTATGAGGTAATTACCATATTTCCATTTTATGTATGAAGAGATAGGCACAAAGAAGAAAATTGATTAGTCCAAGTGGCCCCAGCTGGAAAATGCTAGAATTCGAGCTTTAATGCTAACCCTGGCCTCCAGTGTGCTTTGCTTCAAACATTTAACATCTCATTGAAAATCTTCCAAGTATCATGAACTCAGCTCTCTGCTGCCAGAATTCTGTCCAGAAAGGCTCAGATATGGAGACTAGACAGCATGTGGCAACAAGAAAAAACAGCCACAGCTCAACTTGGGACCGACAGTCAACAGACAGAAATGTCCCAAGTTGTCACGTTGCTTGTTTTGTTTTCAAGAAAAGTCAGAAATCCAAGACTTTTCTGTAAATTATTCTTTTTTTTTTTTTGAAAGTCAGCTCTACCTTTTACAAACACAAGTCTACCCAGCGCTGAGAGGGGAAAGTAGACATAGGCGCCCACTCCTAACCAAGAAGGTATCTGCAATTGATACCTGCTGACAAAGAAAAATTAGTTTTCTCCAATGGAGTCTCTTCGGGTATATTAGCTACACTGCAGGGTAGGCCCCAAACCCAGGAGTAAGTAGCTGGCCAATACAAAACAAACGCAATGGTATTTTTGTAGACATTTTGCCTCATTTTGCTTTGTTTAGACCTTTTTTGTTTGTCTTTCTTAGGCTTTTGCTTGCATATTTTAGTTTTCCTTTTTGTTTGTTTCTTGTTTTTTGCTTGTGTCTGTTTTTTGTTTGTTTTAAGGAGAGAGAGAGGTCATGGAACTGAGTTGGTAGGGAGAGGAGAGGATCTGGGAGGAGTTGGGAGAGGGAAAAGAGCATGGTCAGAATATTGTACGAAGCAAAATTTTTTTCAATTAAAAAAATACAGGTCAGGGCAGCATATGGTTTGTACACACTTCTAATCCCACCACTCATGAGGCAGAAGCAGGCTGTCTCTGGAAGTTCGAGGCCAGTCTGGTCTATGTAGAGAGTTCCAGACCAGCTAGGACTACATGGTGAGATCCTGTCTCAAAATATATAGATATATAGAGGTCATTGTAAATAAAACATGCGTGCAGCATGTGAACAAGGAAGTGCCAACACGGGGCCGGTTCCTTCTGTTTCCCTACAGTTGAGCAAACAGCTTTGCAGCCATTTTGTCATTCTCCCTTATGAAGATCCTAGAAAGGCAGGGAAAGTAGATAGTATTACTGACACCCCTAGGGATATAGAAACAGACACCCAGAGAAGGGTAATCACCTTCTCAGGTTCATACAACTGGCTGATAAGCGGCAAGAGCCTTCAGGTTTTTGAACAATTTCATTCCTTTTTCACATGAGGGTGAAAAGCTTCTGGTATCCAAGGTCAGCATAGCGGGGGCCAGAGAGAGAAGACTCCGTCATTTCTAGAAGCAAAGTTGTAGTCTACCAGCCAAAGCTCCTCGCTGTGTGTAAATCTTTGCTTAAATTAGGGAACTGATTATAATCATCATCCAAACAGTTTTCTTTCTCTCATTTTCTTTTCCTCTGTAAGCGAACCACATCTACTTATCTAATCCATAAAACTCTGTCTACCCATCAAATAGCCTCAGGCTAGAAAAAACAAAGAAAAATCATAATCACAGAATTAATAGAGTTTTTAAAGCTAGCAGAAATAATGATAAAAAGCATAGGCATCAAATCTATGAATTAAGCATAAAATTACATTAAGAAATAATTTCCTGCTAGTATCCAATCAAGGTGACTAGCAGACTGGAGAGACAATCTAATATGCAGCCAACCGTCCAATAAAGAAATGGCCCTCATCAACACAAGCATGTAATTCCTGCACAGGAAGAAGTACTGATTTCACTTACTTACCCTTCAACCATTTCAGCAAGTCTATTTTGAATGAGCAGAATGAAGGAAGAAGTAGAGAAGATGACATGAGAGTGACCACAAAAGCATCCAAAGGTCAGCTGTTTCTGGAGTCATCTTTCTCTATCTGGGGTTCTAGCTTCTCAAATGAGCCCAAGAGACTGATGTGAGACAGGGAGACTCAGAGGCACCCACCAATATCAGGCAGGCAGCCTGCGGTCTCCATGGGGAATAGCTGTCACTTGAATGGACTGGGGTCTTAGAGCAACACATAGAGGTAGAGAAGCCAGCAGACCACTAACGCTCCTGGAGATGTTTTAGCTAATCCTGAACATAAGCTGCTTGGGGAGGTACTGTGTTGAAATTTCAGAATTTTAAAATATTTTAACATTTAAAAAATCCATCTTAAGAGCTTCTCTAAAAAAAAAAAAAAAATCTAAAGCCAGGCTTGGCGGCGCACACCTTTAATCCCAGCACTTGGGAGACAGAGGCAGGCGGATCTCTGTGAGTTCGAGGCCAGCCTGCTCTACAGAGTGAGCCAGGATAGTCAGGGTGATTACACAGAGAGGGGAAAAAAAATCTGTCTTTTAATTGGACCAAAATAAAGGTTACTAGCTCACAAGATTATTCTCCGCCTGTCCAATAAGTCACTACTCCCAAGCAAAAGCCATACCTCAAGCCCCAAAGCACCCATCACCACTGCAACCCTGAGCTATTGATGATTGCTTCTCCAGAATGAAATAAAATAAGAAGAAAAGATTCACTCAGCAAAAAATACTCTACAAACATCACTGTGATAAAACAGAGACTTGACAGCTAGACAGGAGATTTTGGGAAAGAATATGGATGCCGATTCTCCAACCAGAGTGCTCAGCCACAAAGATGGAATTCCAAGAACCCCTTTACCCAGCAAAGCAACAGCTGATGTGGTCTTCTTGAGGGAAGCAGCGGAGCATTTTACTCACTGGCTAACGGTGGCATCTTTAGACCAGACCCTTGCAGGTGGCTGGTTGAAAGCTGCCTGCAGGAGCTGCATGCTTAGAGCGGAGCTGCCTCACTGCTGGCCCATCTGCTCCGCCTGGCTGAACACCAAGATTGTGTGGAGTGGGGAGACAGTAAGGTCAGGCCCCCTCCCTCCACAGGCAGCCACCAGCTCCAAAGAAATCCATTAGCCTTTCTCCTGGAAGGAAACAAGGTTGTCAGGGAGAGAATACCACTTTCCCTACACCCAGATGTTACAGATATGTTTAACATGTGACCAAAAATCAATATTTAGGATTCCTACAGAAGACACTTTTTCCTTAAAAAAAAAAAAGTCAGATTTACTTTTCCTCGGAGACAACCACTTCCAGACCTTTGTTCTTAACATTATTTCTAATAAGAGATTGTTGGGGCTTAAAATTAAGTGTCGTATTAGATTCTGCCTAAATCATATCTTTTTAGTTATAGTCTACTAACATTTTACTTCACGTCAAGTGGAATGAATTTTAATGGAAATCATTTGGAAAACAGAACAGTTGTCTCCTCCAGAATTGCCTTCCCTTCACCATAGAATCTTGTGTATTTAACTACTCACTCTGGAAACACATAGAAAAAGCCCAATGTGTTTATGCCATCACCCTAAGCCTGAGAGACCACAGGGAACAAGTGCCCATCCCCACAGGCATTACAGTCCTTGCTATATCTGTGTGTGCCTTTTCACATTCCACTTGTACCTGTGAGATGATGGGGACCCAATTTTTTTTCACTTCTAAGAATGAAACATATGTACAAATATGTATATAGTTATATATTTGCATATATATGAAATATGTATTCAAATTCAAAAGTATTGACATCGATGAAGGAGAAAAGGAAACTCATGAATAGTCTCCTCACTCAGAGACAGGTGCTGTTAAAACAGAGCAGTCAGGGAAGCAAGGAGACAGCCTTACAGAACTCTCTCAATGAATGTACACACAGTTAATTAACATTCTGTTACGCAAAGTTCACACTGTTGGAGAGAGAGGGCATAAAAGAGAGAAGGTGAAAGAAACAGAGGCAGAGGGGGAAGTGGAACATGGGGGAGTGGCAAGCTGGTGGAGCTTACATCCTCTTAGGGCTCTTTCCCCTCTGGATGACCTCTCCTAGGGGCCCTAGACAACTAGTTAAGGAGCCCCTGTCCTGTGGCTCTTCCACACACTGCCTGTAGATGCACCTGATCCTGGGGTAACCTCTTGCTCAGGGCCACTGAGAATTACATCAGACCTATTAATAGTAAAAGAAAGAGAGGGTGGATGGCTGGGGAAAAGAAAGGGAAAAGGCACCATTGTTTTCTGGCTACTGGCTTCAAAATAAAAGACTACGAAAACAAGAATCATGTCTGTTGTGGAGTTTTAGTACCACATTTGATTTATCTGCATTTGGTTTCTTTATGTTTCTTCCTCTGTCTCATACCACTTGACTTTTTTACATTAAAATTTATTTGGCAAAAGATAAAGAAGATGCCTCTTCATACTCCAGCAAAAGATTCTGGCCGAGCCCACGCTCAGAGCTGTGGAAAAGCAGACCGGGGTTTTTCAGATGTTCAGAGCAAGAGTTTTGGCTAGAAAGTACTACTGAGCTACAAATCAGAGAAACACCCACAGGCATGGTTTTGTCCCTACAAAACCACTGTGGCTTTTGCTTCAAATTTACAAACAATAATAACAAAAGAAAGAATGGTGTGTTTCATTCTTGTCAGAAAAGCAGAGCAAAGTCTTCAGTAATACCAGTTGGATGGTTGGTTTTATTTAATGTCAGCTCTGCAAATTAGAATTACTGGCGTAAGGAGCCTCCATTAAAGAATTGTCCCCATTGCCTTAACAGAGGTGGGAAGACTCCCCCACCAACTGTGGGTGGAAGCTCCCAGATTTTTTTTTTTTTAAAGGACACAGCAGAATGAAGATTGTCTTCTGCCGGCTTGGCCCTCCCTTTTGCTGAAGAATCCATTCACCCTGTTGCTGCTGCTCAGTCCTTCGCTGACGTTAGAACCCGTGTCTGCAGACCTCCAGTGACTAAGGGCCAGCAGCTCTGCAGGCGCCTTTCAGTCTTTTGGCAGCAGGTTTGGACAGCTGAGACACCTGCCTCAAGCCATGGGAAGGTTCTCAGCCCCTCAGGCAGGGGTGGTTCAGCTGTTGTTACTTTTTTTTTTCTTCACACAATCTGACTTAATAACTTTGTGTCTTCTGTAGGAGCTGCACTGTCTCTCAGCCATGGCACTTCTGTTCCAGCTCCCTTTAGAATACGGGGAGCGGGGTTGAGAGACCTTGGCTTCTCCTTCAAAGGACTTAAGTTTGGCTCCCAGCACTCACATCGGGCAGCTCACAACTTCCTGTAACTCCATGGGCACCAACACTCAGGTCCACAGACTCACATGCAAACACACACGTCTACACATAATTTTTAAAATAATAAAAATAAACATGTTAATGTATAGTACATATTTTTAATTTTCTTACCAACTAGTGGGTTTCCATAAAATTTCCTCATGTATCCTCAGTTTTGACTAATCCAGTCACTACCTTCTCCATTCCCTAACCCCTCTATCCCCACTCAAACCTTTAACCCCAAATAAAGCCCCCCTTCTTCCATGTTACTATGTTTTACTGTCCTCTCTAACTGAATTTTTGTGGTCTTATCCAGTTGTGGGCCCTGATTGCCACAACATTGTCCTGCTAACAAGATGTGCCCCCTGATGCAACAACAGTGGTGTAAAGGTTATGGGGGTAACCAATCACTTTCTGATTAGACACGAAGCCTGCTCCACAGAAGGGATTCTGTGCCTGGTACTGTAAACCTGGCCAAAAGCCCATGACTAGGAAGACCATGGTCCCTAGGGCAGAACTGGCTGATGTTTTGCTAAATGACCACGCTATCAAACTCTAGTCTAAATACCCATAGATCTGGGCTGCTTTCAATTTTGGACAGACAGCTTCTTTTTTAATTCATAGTGGTTAGTGGAGACTCATAACTAGTCAGGGTACTCAGTCCAAATAGGTCTTACTGCTCACCTGCGTCAGCCTCGCCTTCCAAGTCATGTGAAGAGAAAACAAGAGCCAGCAGACTGGGAGGAGAGCTGTGAAATGCTGCCGTCTGCACATGACATGGCTGTCATACACAGCACCTCACAGCACCTGTGGCTACCTGTCCAGGATTAAGCCAGGCAAAACGCCAGCATGGCTTGAGGAGGGGCACCTGAGACCCCACCGCTATCAAAAGAGCTGATGGGCAGTTGGTGGCTGCTGAGGGAGGAGGAGTCACTCTGGGTAGCCACACAGCATGTGCATAAGGACAGCGTTAATTGGACTTGGGGAGTTATTAATAATAACAAAATCAATAATAACGATAATAACAAAAGAAAGAGGGCATGACACTGGAAGAGAAATGGAAGATATGAGGGAGAGAGGCAGTGCTAGATGAATGTGGTAAACACACATCATATATAGGTATGAAACTTTCAAAGAGAAAAGATATTATTTTTTAAGATAATAATGATAAGCCTCCTGATGGCTCTCCCTCAGCCCCTTTCTTCTGGGGATGAACAACAGACCAGTGAAGGCAGACTCGGCCAGCTCTGGAGCCAGCATAACGGCCTAAGGCCACAGGCCTCTCTTTCCCTCCACTGTCCTAACAGTGATCTCACAATTGCCACCTTAAGGACAACCCAGGTGGCCTTCCATAAGCTTGCTGTTCCTCAGCACTGGTGGAAACACGGGGGGTCAGAAGGGAAGGAGATGGGTGCCTAGAGCAATCAGAAAGAGGGAGGACTTCCATGCTTCATCACTTTTCCTTTGCTTGGGCTATGTCATGGCGACTGGTTGCAGGCCAAAACATTTGGGGTACAGAGAAAACTCTGCATTCTCTCCTCTGAACCCCCAAGAAGAATGTGTGCACCCAGGGTCTAAGCAACAGGAGTCCCACTCAGCAGAGGTTTGACCGTGTTTCTCTCTTAGCACTGCTCACAGGTGGGAAGGTCACACACAGCTTCTATTTTTCGGAGAATAGAAACTTTGAAATTCCCGAGTCTGACAGCAGCAGGCATGTGTAGGGCTCAGCCATTATGGAACACACCCATAATGTCAGCACTAAGAAGGCAGAGGCAGAAGAGTAGAAAGTTTGAGACAGCCTGGGCTATATCGTGAGTTCTTTGTAAGCTTGAGCCACATAGCGAGACCCTGTTTCAACAGGATCTGATGGACAAGGGAAGAAGTGTTAGTGTTGTGGAAAGCACTTGCCTATCAGGGACAAGGCTGGGTTCAATCCCCAGGGTCTCACTCTTCCCCTAGGCAGGCACGCAGACAGACACACACACACATATAACAGACAGACCACACACACACACACATACACTCTCTCTCCTGGGCAGGGGGAAGGATGGACAAACTTTACCCAGGGGTCTAGTTACATGGCAAATAATTTTACATGCTTAGTACTTACACAGAATTGCATTAAAATTCTCAGCTGTAGCTTTTTTTTTTTTTAAAGAACACATTAAACAAAAGAGGGGGATAGATAGATATACAGTAAGTAATTTTCAGTCACATTTAAATAAAATCTACTGAACCTCACAAATTTTAACTCTGTACCATACCTGACATATTTTGGTCACTGTGTGTGTGTGTGTGTGTGTGTGTGTGTGTGTGTGTGTGTGTGAAAATTCTTCAGGACAAAACCAAACAAAGTGTAACAGAAAGACTCCCCCATCCTCCAAACACCCAACCGGCCTCAGCTTGCTTCTCCCTAGTGGAAGAAGGACGCTCTAGAAATGCTTTCTTACCCTGTTGTGTCTTCTGTGCATTCACTGTTCACCTCCAAGGCCGCTGCAGGGGACAAGCACAGGCAGAATCACGACTCACACCTGACACAAAAGGCCCTTGACTGGTGTCAACCCACTGGGGTCGCCTGGGACACCAGGGTGTGGGCATTAGTTTTCATTCAGTTCCTGGCCAGAGCAGGAAGTGCCTTACCTGCCATTGTTCAAGCTGCCCAGAGATGGGACTAAAGGCCCAGAGCGGAGAAGCCCTGATCACAAGAATAGGGATGAAAGGACATGAATAATGAATAAGCCACGAGAACTTGAGGCGGCTGGGAAGCGGGAGGCCCCGTGAAAAAGGGAAAGACCACAACTTCTTCCTGAGAGTGCTCAGAGAAGAGGTCCATGCTCTGTGCTGAAGCCGAGGTTCTACCTCCATTCGGATTGGGACCAGGTCTCAGAGTCCCACACATCCCCAGGGGCCACTTGTACCTGCTTAACCTGCTAGTGGATGCTGGATGCCCATCAATACCCCTCCCTGACCTATTGGCTCAGTACCTGGGAAAGTTTATTTTCAAAACATTTTACTGTTGTGAGTACAATCATTCAACAGACAGTGTGGGTTACCTATGTGAACTTCATGCAATAAATATTAACAGTGAGTCTGGGGAGGCTCAGCACCTATGTTGGTAGCCACTGTGAGAATTCTGGAATTTCGGTTTCTTTAAAAAACACAAATATTGCTAGGCGTGGTGGCGCACACCCTTAATCCCAGCGCTAGGGGGGGCAGAGGCAGGCAGATCTCTGTGAGTTCAAGACCAGCCTGGTCTACAAAGTGAGTCCAGGACAGTAAAGGATACACAAAGAAACCCTGTCTCTAATCAAAAAACCTAAACAAAACAAAACAAAAAAACCCCACAAATATTATAAGAAGGTGCTTTCCTTTTAATCCCAGGTGTGGAGTTGTGGGCTGCCTTGCACTGTCGGCAGCAGCTGGCTATGATCTGCCTCGAGCTCTAGGAGAGGCGTGGTTTTGCCAGCTGTAGATAGTTTCTGTGATTGTGTGACATTTGGAATTTTGGGAATTTTTCAGAGGGTATATAAATGTGAGGGTCCCCCCCCCAGAAGTGGGGTTGATGGTTGTTGGTCGTTTAGGGAGGTTGTATGTGGTTTGTTAGTAGTTGCAGTCAAAGAAGAAACAAAAGGAAAGAAATGATTCAGGGATCTCTCTCTCTCTCTCTTAACCTCTATCCTATTTCTCTCTTATCTAGTGTTAGTGGGTGAAACCAGGAAAAGGGTTGAGGGGGTAATAAAGGGTGGGAAAAAGAAGAACCTACAGAGTAGCAAAGGCCAACTGCAGTGCCCTGCACAGGGCTTATCAGCCCATGTTTCTCCTGTGAGCACAAACATGCCCCCAGTAGTTCATATTCAACATTTATGGTATTCATCCAAAGCCAGGTTTCAAGCCTCCTTCTCTCACTACCCTGTCTGTCTCAACCAAGAGCAACTCTGGGTTTCATGTGGCCAAGGTCTTTCTTGAAATTGTTCTTCTGAATTAGCATCTATTTGGAAACAGAGCTCAGGCAGAGATTCTAACAGAGTTTCATATTCCTTAGTAAGCATTGTGTGTCTGGAAGACAAATGAGGAACTCTTAAGGTGATCATTAGAGGTATCCACAGCAAAAAGCAGGTACTGCCAAGCGCTGGGTGAACCTAGGACGGGGGTTGCATTTTATCTTAACACAGGGTCTTGCTCTCTAACCCAGGGTGGCACTATGTGGCCCAGGCTGGCCTTGAATTTGTGGCCAATCCTCCTGCTTCAGCCTCCCAAGTGCTGGGATTACAGGAATAAAGTCACTATACCTGGCTAGTCCATTATTATTATTATTATTATTATTATTATTACTACTACTACTACTACTACTATTTAGTCTGATATTCTTAAGGCAGATACCACAGAGCTTGACCTGACCTCTGAGGAGAACTACAGCCAGCAAATAGTTTAGGGGCGCTTTGAGGCAGGTTCTGGAAGCATGGAGAAAGCTGGAACTTGAAGTCAGCAGTGTGGCTGACATTATTTAATTAACATGCTTTATGGGGCCCATTCATATCCCATAATGCCATAGTAGTCACGACCATAATATTAACAGTCTTGATCGTTAGTGGCATAGGACCAGACAATTTTCTCTTTCTTTGTAATTTTTCACCTCTTTTATTTTCCAGGACCTGATGTTTCTGGGACCCATTTCCTGACTGTTTCTCTATTTCCTTTGTGGTCTTCTCTTTCGTCTTCTCATCTTTTCTGTAAACCTCTTCTGCAGGGTTCCACCCTAAGCCAAAACTAGCAGTCACTGTGTAGGAGGAAGTCCAGGATATGGAAGAGCATCACCATCGCTGTTAATCTTGGTCACCAACTTGATCAGATTGAGAAGCAGAGTTATGTTTTATCTATGAAGGTTTCTAAGAAGATGAACTTGAGTGAAAGACCCACCTTGGTGAGCGGGTCCTGGATAGAATAAAAGGAGGAAACTGGCCAATGCCCGTCTCTCTCCTTCGTGGCAGCCATGATGTGACTAAGCTACTTGGCTCCGCCATGACTCTGTGCTATCATGGATTGAAACCTCTCATACTGTGAGTCCCAAGAAATCCTTCTCAAGGTTCCTCCACCAGGTGTGTGGTCACAATAGCAAAATGTCTAACATACCAGTCAAACCGAAACCAAAATCAGTCTCGCAGTCTTGGAATTTGGATCAAAGACTTCAAATTCCATTTCTAGAACCCTCTTTTTTAATTTGGAAAGTACCAAGCCCATCCAGCCACTTGTTTGTAACCTTCATGGATTCCAGGTGACAACTTGGTCCTTGTTGTTCTTAATCATTTCTTCATGAATCATACTGATGCTATTTTTAAATGTCTGCATGAAATTCCAAATTATACCCCTCAAGACAGGAAATATAATTTGTAACAAGAATAGAATGATTTAAACCCAAACACACCTGTGCTCCAGCTGAACCTTGTCCCCTGAGTCATGTTAGGTGGATAAGTCTCTAGATACTTGCAAGATTAGTCATTGAAAATTTTTTTTTTTTTTTTTTGGTTTTTCGAGACAGGGTTTCTCTGTGTAGCCCTGGCTGTCCTGGACTCACTTTGTAGACCAGGCTGGCCTCGAACTCGCAAAGATCCGCCTGCCTCTGCCTCCCAAGTGCTGGGATTAAAGGCGTGCGCCACCACTGCCCGGCTTTTGAAATTTTTTTTAATTTCAGTTCTATGAGGCACAAAGTTTTCTGAACAAATAAATTCCAAGTTCCATGACAAAGTAAAATGACCATAATTTATAGTCTAGAAACTCAGAGTCACACACACATATCTATATATCTTTATCTACCTACCTACCTACCTACCTACCTACCTATCTCTCTACCTGTCTGTCTGTCTGTCTGTCTGTCTGTCTATGTATCTCCCTAACTATCTATATCTGGTGCCATCTAAAACAGACTTAAAGTTACAGGGATCATTTAATTCTATACCAGAAAGTCAGTTTGGCCTTCTTAGGACCATTGCAATAACTGTTCTTGTCCATCGTCTTCACCTGCTGGGAAGTAGTGTGTCTGTCGTCGTCCCCCACCCCGTCCCCCTCCCCGTCTATTTGCTTGTTGTCTCTTGTTATCTGAGAGTTCAGACAGTTTCTTAGAGGTCCCTGTGAAACTCATATGAATGAGTTCTGGGCACAGAGTTTGTCACATGGGGTAAGCCGTAGCTGCTCTGGTTCGTTGATGAGCCAGCTGTGGGTGGAACAGGCTGACTTCTTGGATGTTTCACCGTTCTTGCTTTGCTTTTCTCCATTCTGTTTCTGTGACTTGGTGTCTCCTCACCAGTTAGGCTGGTGGCCTGCAGGTCTCCCCACCCCCTCTCGGAGATTAGCTTTACGTGCTTCACTCTTTCATCAAGCATCACTGGAACACATACACTACTAGTCACTTGGATCAGCTGAGTTACCTTAGGAAAAAGAATCCTGGGTAGCAGGAGGCAGAAAGGTCCCGGGAAGAAGATTACACACACACACACACACACACACACACACACACACACACACACACACACAAACTCCTCACTCCTTAGAAAAAATAATGGAACATGAGGCCTTTCCCAGCCTGGAGAAAGCCCTGCTTCCCCAGGCTTGGTTTGGAGCTGGCCCATTGCCCACGAGGGGAGGGGAGTGCCAGCTGCCAGACCCATGCTCCCCAACCCTGAAGAAACAGCTCAAAAGATGGGCCTCTTCCTCTGCCTCCTCTCCACACACCCACCACATTTCTCTACATCAGGAGGAACTCTCCTGCTCAACACTCAGTACCATCTTGGGGAGCATTATCAATGGGTGAGTGAGATTCCAACAATTTAATTCCTTAAACAGCAGAAATCTCAACTGTTTCCAGGAGCCTGAGCACTGAGTCAGAAAGAGTCCTGCTGCTTCAGTCCTTTCGAGGTCCCTGGTGTAGAACTGCCAAGACCCTGGGTTCCCCCAGCAGCAGGGACTTGCGGAGGCAAAGGGCCTTTCCTAACCTTAATAGACTTCAGTGTGCAGACTCTGCTCCCTGGACAGGCCAGTCTGTGAGCAGCTCTCTCGTTTTTCCCACTGGGCCCCTTGGGCTCATCTGACCTAGTTCTACAAGCTCAAGGCAGAGGACAGAGGATAGTATCCAACCACTGCATGGTCTGTGTTCTACCCCAGCTGTACATCCCACTGTCAAGATGAAACACCATCTCTGAGCAGCCACTCACCTCACAGGTTTGTGGTCGTGTCTAATAAATGGCCAACTTGTACTTCTTTGTTTTTCTTTGTCTGTAATAAAACTAAAACACAGTGTTATTCTATCTATCTCCAATAGATTCTGTATTCCGTATTTATATTAAGATACATACATATATGTATGTATCATATATACATCAAATACAGAATCTGTATTTATAAATATCACTTGTCTAGAACCCCAAGTGTGGAGACAGAGCCCTGGTCTCCGCTCTGTAAGAACTCAGCAGAAAGCAAGATGGACAAACTCCGGCAGTCAGGGCTCAAAGACCCTATTCTGTGCTCCTCAATCTGCCTTCCATGCTGGAAGGGCAGCTAATTAAAAATGAAGCATCCAATCCCAAACACCAGACCCTACTAAATCTGAATCTCTGGGTTCAAATGTGGCACTTGGTTAGTGAATTCCAGCCTGAGAGTACACAAGACTACAACTACATCATTCTGCAGTTCTCTTGACAGCCAGCCAGCCTGCCTCTGTCTCTCCCAATTCAATGCTGCTTCCTTCCCAAGCTCTCCACATTTGCTTCAGCCCATTGAATCCTGGCTCTGCCTCCAAGTCACTGTGCACTGGTAGAAGTTATTGCCCTTCTTTGGGCCCCTGTGACTTCATCTATTAAGCTCGGGTCATTTATATCTCATGGTGTCAGTATCAACCCCTTTCCATCTCATTGGGGGTCGTAAGTTACAGACCTAAGATTTTCCATTTCAAAAAGAACAACACATTTATAACCAGTCATTTTTTTTCCACAAGTTTATCTGTTGATCTCAATTTGAACATTTAGTTAATAGAAAAGACTTCAGACACAGTAGGGGTTCTTCAAGGCCATTTTCACAGGGTGGTCGGTTTTAAGGAGTCTCTAGAGATTTTGGATGGCAGATAATTAGCCTGTCTTTTGCCTGAGAAATCTAGACTAACCACTGGCACAGCTTGGCTAAAAGGTCTTTTGTGAATCCTCTTCCTAAGTGGAAAATCTTTAACTTTATACAAAATCTCATTTTGCTGTGGATTCCTAATATTTCTAAGTAAGTGTTGGCCTCTGGGCTTTTATAGTCAAATAACAAATCAGGCCAAGCTCGTCTTTGAGTGGGAGGGGGGACAAGGCATGTTGTGAGAATCTGTGGGAAGAAGCTTTAAGAGTCAGTTTGGAATGGCCACAAACCAAGAGTGGCCTCAGCTTGCTATGGGACAAACTTTGTGAGCCTGGACATGAAGCATGGGGTGTTGGCTGATGTAGGCAGAAGCACCTTGTTGAGGTAAATGATTATTACCACTGCCTGCCCCCCAAGTTGAACAACGCACTTAGAGACAGGGTCAGACACAGCCTGATCCTCTGTGACTGTGGAGGGGAGTCAAAGATTCAGGAGGTCAATTGCTCGCCCTGCATCAACTTGACAGAAGGCAAGAGGCTGAGGAGCAAGAATCATTTGGGACACGAGACACTTTAGTTACAGCCATTTCCTTTCATTTCTATACACCAAAAAAAAAAAAAAAAAAAAAAAAAAAAAAACCATCCCAGGATCTGGAGCCTCAGAGCTTCCTAGCCCCATACTCTGACTATGGGATATCTCTCAGCTAGTGTACGCTGCCCACACCAGCTGCTGCCTCTCCTGAATGATCACAAGGGAAGCAAGGGTCCCAGCTTCCATGCAAAGCCATTCCAGTGGTTAATAGCCATTCAGTTTAGGGAAGCTCTTCCTTAAATTTAATCAATTCTCTCATTGCAAGACTCATCAACTCTCATTCTAGTCTCTGTAGAGATGGAAAAACAAGTTGGTGCGCAATTTCAAACCCTTCATTGAATCACAGCACTGGAGTCAAAAGAGGTGGCGGATATTATTACTTGACATTACGTTCCACCCAGGTGGATGCTTGCCCAGAGATGCACGTGTATTCAGTGGGCTTTAGTGTCCACTGCCTGCAAAACATTGGAGGGAAAGCAGGAGGCATTTTCTACTCTACTGTGTCTCCATAATTTGAAGGGGTGCCTGGAAGCATGCCCTAGCCTTCTCTGCTAGCAGAATGGTCTGAGGAATGTGCTCATCTCGCCTAACTGAGAACTATCAGCACCCCTCTAGAAAAACCTGTTTCATAGAGTGTGAGTCAGGATCAACTGCATTTATTTATCCTTACCTACCAATAACAAGGACAGTTGGCATTGTGACTGGAATCAATCATTCTTATAACAGGTGCTTCCATTTGGAGAGTGGTGGCCTTAGGATCAGAGATCAGGGTAACCAGACCAAAGCCACACACATTCTCTTCTTGGTCTGGCTCCTTCCAGCATGGCCAATCCCTTCCCTACCCCACCCCCAACCTCCCTATCAACACCACTACTTAGAGAATGTTCCCGAGATTACCCTTTGATATGAACCTATTCTTTTAAATTGTGCAGTTTTTTTATACACACAAATTTTAAATGTCCATAAATTGTTTCTGCGGCAGATCTTATCCATTTTATTCTCTCATGCAGTGTGTTTTGAGGCTGTCCCCTTCACTGCGCACATTCCCCTCGTGGTTTTTGACAGCCACAGAGCCTACTCAGTGTGTAATTACTGATGCTGTATAAACCTTTCCCTCATATGATGAGTAGCAAGTGGACACCTCGGAGAACGTGCAGAAAGTGGCTCTGGAGTACATCCTCCCAGGTGGAAAAGGCACTGTTGTAAAACACTAGTGTCACAATCCCAAAACCCAACAATGAAATCCTGAAAGGGCATGTTCCCTAAATTCTGAAATCCCCAAGACCACAGTCTTGTAAGATTCAAACCCAAAATGTGGAACTCCTGGAAGTCCAAGCCCTCCAGCCACAATTGCTGTTTTCACCAATGGCAACATCAGAGGAGCAGTGAGGGACATGTGACACATCAATGATGAAAATTTCCATTGGTAAATGGATCATTTGTCGGCACCTGGATTTCTTCCAGCAGAATCCTGGGACCTCTTCATGAATCCTAGCAGCATTTGCCTGGAACAACCACTAAAGTTACTGAATGGCTCAAAATACTTCTACGCACTGTCAGAAGACATGCATGCAAATGTGTGCTGCTCTGGTACCTGTACTGTTTGCCCCAAACCTACATGTGAGCAATGTGGGATGGGGTCCCACACATCCCCAAAACAGAGCCGATATCAAATCAGAAGAACTTTTAAATGAGCAAAGCCTAGAGAAATGAAATGTACTCTTAGAGGAGAGCCACGACCTAAAACAAGACTTGAAAACACAGCTAGTGGCTATGAAAGTTTGGCCTGCTCTCAGTGGCCCAGCCCTGTGCAAGTATGCTTAGCTGTCCCTATAATCTACTTATTTTTTGTCTGCCAAATAACTCATTTTAGTATCTTCCTTCATAGCATTTTACTCTCATTTAAATTATTGACTCTAATCCTCTTAAATTATAATTTTAATAAAAATAATTATGTTGTTTTTCATCCTTGAATCATTAGGATACTGAAGGCATAAATTATATAAAGACTTTTAGAGAGGTCTAATTCACTTTTTTTTTTTTTCAAAATTGACTACACAAAAGTACCTTACTATTTTGTGTGTATATAAAATGTTGGAGCTGACTAGGGATGTTAGCTCATTGACGGGGTAGTACTAACCTAGCTTGCCAAAGGCTCTGGATTTGATCCCCAGCACCACTAAGAACACCTCTTCAACAAATGAGAAATTTTCTCCTTTTTCTCTTCTTGGCACATCTGCATTTGTGAAAGGTAAGATGTCTCTAGACCTTGGCCTCTGTGGTCATTACATATGCTGGGTGATCCATGGTGATCAAAAGATGTAAGTTGTCCAACACAATATTTCTGATGACTGTAGTTGTAGAGTTGTATAGATGTAGTTGCCAACCACAGTGATAGACCCCTGTACAAGTTCCATTTTTACTTACTTTACGAAATAGCTCATCTGCTGTAGTGGTTTGAATGAGAGTGGCCCTCATAGGCTCATGGAGTTGATACTCAGTGCTCTGTTGGTGGAGCTGTTTGGGAAGAATTGGGCGGTGTGGCCTTGTTGGAAGAGGTGTGTCACTGGGGATGGGGTTTGAGGTTTCAAAAACCCATGCCAGATCCAGTTAGCTCCCCACCCTTTCTCATGCTTGTGGATCAAGATGTAAACTTTCAGCTACTGCTCCAGTGCCATGGCTGCCTGATGTGGTGTTTCCCTGTCATGATGGTCATGGACTCAAATCCTCTCAAACCATGAATGCCAAATTAAGTGCTTTCTTTTATAAGTTGCGTTGGTCCTGGTGTCTTATCACAGCAATAGAATAGTAACCATTTGCTTATAACTTTTATACCTGTGTGACTATCATTAACATAGTTGGATGTTCCAATTGTGAAACAGGCTTGGCACACTTTGTAGGATAGCCTTAAGCCTCAGATCTTTGTTCCTTATATATTAATGTGGCAAGTCACACTGTTATTTTTTAAAAGATTTATTTATTTATTTATTTTATCTATGTGAATGCTCTGCCTGCATGTACACCTGCATGCCAGAAGAGGGCATCAGATCACATTATAGATGGTTGTGAGCCACCATGCTGGGAATTGAACTCAAGACCTCTGGAAGAGCAGATAGTACTTTTAACCACTGAGCCATCTCTCCAGCCCCACACTGTTATTTTAATATTATACTATCATTACATTATTTGGGTTTTGAGCACAAGTTTGTCATAATGTGTTACAGAAGATCTCCAATACATAAAATTTTTGCAGCATCTAAAACCCCCACATGCCTATCCTCCACCCTCACTAAGTTCACAGACAACCTTTCAGGTACCCCCCTCCTTTCCAACCTCACCAAGCCTAGATGTTACTATGCTTTGCTGTATCTCTTCAGAAAAGTAGACTTTGAAAATATAGTCATATTGAGGGCTGGGTTGATGACTCAGTTGCCAATGTGTCTGCCACACAAACATGAAGGTGTGAGTTCAGATCCACAGCCCACCTATGTAAAATCTTGGCACAGTGGAATGCAACCTGTAACCCTGACACTGGAGAGGCAGAGACAGGAGGTTCCTCATATCCAGTCAGTCTAGCCAAACTGGTGAGCTCCATGTTCAGTGAGAGATCATGTCTTAAAAATAATGTGACGAGCAATCAAAGACTATATCTGATGTCAGCCTCCGGGCTCCATGTGAAGCCCACAGTGTCAATGCACACAGACATGTACAAATATGTACACCACACACAAAAATACAGCCATAATTATTTCAGATGAGTTTCTTGAAAACTGCACATACTATATCTTAGTTTGGCTGGGGGAGGAAAGGATTCGGTTGTCTTACATGTCAGATCACAGTCCACCATTAAGGGAAGCCAGGGCAGGCACCTGGAGGGAGGAACTGTAGCAGAAACCATAGAGGAATGCTGCTGACTGGCTTACTGCTGGCTGGCTTGCTCAGTTTACTCTCTTATACACCTTAGCACTACCTGTCCAGGTATGGTACCAGGATCAACAGTGAACTAGTCCCTTCCACATCAGTCACCAGTCACGATAATGCCACATAGGCTGGCCTACAGGCCAATCTAATGGGTGTACTTTCTCAGTTGAGGTTCTTCTTCTCAACTGACTCTGACTTGAATCAACTTGACAAAAAGCAAAAACCCTCAAAGCTAACCAACACACCCTGGCTTTCTATTTAGTCTGAGAGCCTGCCTGTGTCCTTTCACTAAGATTCAGACTGTTTGCAACTTGCTGTAGTTATTCTAAGTATTAATTTAAACTCACACCTTCTTACATACTTTCATTTTTCCCTCCTGGCTATATTGTTTTTTAACTCCTTTATCTATTTTGTATTTATTATTCCATTTCTCAGAGGTTTGGGAGGTTTGACCTATTTCTATTCTATTTCAAAATGGGTTTTTCTTTTTTATTCCCCAGAAATCAACTCTCCCAGTTTCAATGCACTTTTTGCTTAGCATGAAAGGGCTGAAGTCTGAAGCCACAGAGCTAAGGTCACAACCACTGTCTCCTGACACTGAGGACTTAAATCTCTTTGGTTTTCTTTGAAAAAAATCGCTCATCATCCAAATTCAAACCACTATTGCTTTTTATTATGCAAATATTAAGTTTATAAAAAAAATAAATGTTTATCAACATCATCCAATTTGATATCCCCCCAACACACACTGCTTCCTAATTCTTAAAAGACTGTCAACAATGACTGACACACAAGTGGCTTCTGTCATTTTCCCAGTACAGAGCACCTTCATCTCTTCTGTGGCTTGTGAACCATGCCCCTGCCATTTCCTGATTCCTTTGGATCTTCCTTACACCAAGGACTAGCATGTATAGATTGCTGCCCCCCTTTTGTATGGTTTTTATTGGCACACAGTCACAGCCAGTCACTTGCATATGCCTATGAATGATTTTGCCTTACAAGAGAGTTGAACAGTGTGACAGACACTCCTGGTCCTTTATGGAAAAGGTTTGCTGACCTCTACTATGATGCTAAAGCAAAAATAAAGGCCATTAAAACCATAAAATGGTTCAAGAGGCCACAACCCAATTCTAGTTTTTCTGTTTCCTAGGGACCCACATACTGAACCCTTACATGCACCCTGACTCCAACCCTCTGTCAGTAGTTCACCTCTACTATTTTCTCAGTCCTCAGCTTAAATGATTTTTTCCATGTGACCACTGGTGAACTCTCCATGCTAAGGGCCCATTGGTTCCTAGTCCTCTGTCTAACCTGCTGGTAAATTCCTATTGTCCTGCAGTACACTGTGATACTTTAGTAAGAAAGTAAGTGGGCACAGGATTTTTCTGTCTTGTTCAGCATGGAGTTCAGATAAATGCTCCTTAGCATTTATCTGACTTTCTGACACATGGAGGTATTATTTGTCCACTCTGAGTTCTTTCAAGTCCCTTCTGATTCTGCCCACATTTCATGTCCCCATCGTAAGTTCCCGTGCTGAGTGATACATTTAGACTACAAAGGCACCAGTCTCCCACTCTAGAGTTTTTCCACAGTTCAGCCAACTCTCATAAAATGAAAATCTGATCATACTATAGTCAACTGTCTAAAGCCCTAAGAACATCTTGCTCTTATTCTGATATAAGTATTAAAACATCAGAATGGCTTACAAAATACTTCTACAGTCTAGGTTGTACCTTCCTCTCAAAACCACCTATGCTCAGGGTCTGAGAAGGCCCATAGATATAGGTATTCTTACAACTATGGATCTTTGAAATAGGTCTGATACCTGTCTGAAATGATTTTCACACCCCCATAATGTATATGCAGTATTTAGGGTCATCTTATATATCCCTGGTGCCCAGAAGCCTATTCACATGCTCCTAAGTGAACACATACACACACACACAATTTTTTTTTTTTAGATCTGCTCTTTAAATCATATGACTTCATCACATCCCTCAATTCATGCCTGACTGGGAGATTTGACGTGTTGCAAACAGAGAAGTGA
>CAJQZJ010033126.1:7375938-7491747 GCA_907164525.1 Lophiomys imhausi | reverse complement strand
ATTCTAGTGGTTAAAACCGTGGGTTTTGTTTTTGTTGATGCTTTATTTTGTTGTTTTCCAACAAGAACTCAAAAAAGCCAACAAAAGGAATTTAGAATGAGCAGTTATAATCCCAGGGCATGGAAGGTCTTGTTTTACATCTCCTTCAGTGCGTATGGTCAGCATCTTTTATAGAACCAACAATCAATAAATATCAGAATGTATAAATGGAATTACCACCTGGTGAACTCTACAAAACAGAGGTGCACTGATGAAAACTGTCAGTTCATGTAAGATCACAGACTACTCAAAACAAATGCCCTTTAGGAAGTAGTTTCCAAGCCTAGGTGGGAACTCTCAGCAGTCAGCAGGAACCAGGGCAGTATTCTTCTTCTACTCCTCCAAGCATAAATGCTTAGCAAAGTGTGATCATAAGATCACACAGAATAAACAGGACCTGGTCCTGCAGGAGGAAGCAAGAGAGCACACAGGCCTGTTGCTGACCCCTTTGCCAGGCAGTTCCTAACTACACCACCACTCACATGTGTCACTGTTACTCTCACTGGAAAGGAAAACATAAACATTCAACATTTTAAGGATCTCGCACAAAGCAAATGACAGTAGGTTTTATTAACATATTTTACAATGTCAATTATCCCTAGTTTTGTAATTTCTGCTTAATTATAAAGGCTGATTTTCCTTCTACAGTAATGTACTGTATTTTAATGATCATTCATACAAGATCACGCCAGTACATGTTTTTTAATAATATACACACATCACTCTAACTTGGACCTGTTATTTTAAAAGTGGGTTTATAAATGGGACTTATAAAAGTTAGGGGAAATGGAAGTTCTAATTTAGCAGCATGCATGTATGTATTCAAGTACAATTTTCAACCAAGTGCTTTTTTAAAATTTACTGGTGACTAATTCACCAATATCAAAATAAACACTATCAAATATCCAAATTGTAAAGTTAAGGCTAATTATTTTCACTTCACATCCATATGCACAACCATAAACATTCCATTTAAATATGTAGTGATCAACGTCTGAATACATTATAACCATGTATATACAGCATCAGAGCTCCAAACTGTAGAATTATTCAAGTTCACGAATCCTATAACAGTATTTACTAGAGATGTAATTAGCACTCTGCTCTTCAACCACACTTAAAAATGGTCTGATATTCATAATGACTGATGCAGAAAAGGTAACAGGCTAAACTTTTAACACAGTTCTTTAAAGAGCAGGTGTTGGAAGGACAGTGATTTACCTGAACAAATCATTGTAGTCTTACAGAAAGTGATCTCATTATTTGGAAATGTATATAAAAATAGCAAGCTATTCCCACATATTTTTCTTAAAGCGCTTCAGGCATTCTGACACCTAAACACATCTGAGGATGTACTGCTCTGTTTCCCTTATTTTAATGAAAATCCATCATTCTATATTAATTTTCATATTTTGTAATGCCATGTCATTCAAAAAATTTTGGAACATGGGTCTGATGTTACTCTGATATTTCCTCATTCAATGTTTCTTTTTTTTTTTTTTTTTTTTTTTTTGGTTTTTCGAGACAGGGCTTCTCTGTGTAGCTCTGGCTGTCCTGGACTCACTTTGTAGACCAGGCTGGCCTCGAACTCGCAAAGATCCGCCTGCCTCTGCCTCCCAAGTGCTGGGATTAAAGGCGTGCGCCACCACTGCCTGGCCTCAATGTTTCTTTGTTTTACCTTCACAAGTAAAAATATGATGTTTCCTATAATAAGCCAAGGAACTCAAAAGTACCAGGAATTGCTCGGTAGTTCTATGTGTGAAATAATAATCAAATTATTGAATTAACTGGACAAAAATCTGGTATCAATAAAACATACTTTTCTGTCATCTTCTTTCTCTCTTACTGAGTAAATTTTGGCATACTCCTTCCATTCTGAATTGAAAATCCCACACCCATAAACTGATCTTCACAGCAGTGTCTAAAAGCAGAAGCCTGGGTCAGTACCTCTGAGCCTTTTCTGCTTTAGAAAACCACACAAGAACAGCAGTGATTAAGCACATAACACACGATCTTCTCCAGTCTGTTGGAGTGTCCAGAACTTAAAGTTCATCTGTTGCAACAAATGGCATTTTCAATCTTATCATATAAATAAAAGCTTGGTTTGGAATAAAAGGTAGGCATGCACAGAATCAAAACTCTGCCATGTATATGTTCTCAACCCTTTGATTTTATTGTAACATCTACTCGACACTAACAACTCTAATAAGTCATTCAATTGAAATGGCAAATTGTTTTTCTGTGTAGTGCTTAAGATGAAACTCAGGTTTTGTGAATGTTCGCTAAGCATTTTACCACTGAGCTATACCTTCAGCCTACAAATTTTTATTTTTAAGGACCTCTCACCACACGTATGCTCTGCCCCTTCCCCAGTGCCCTGCACTATACTAACAGCAGCTTTCTATTTTACAGCTAGTTCAATTATTCACCCGGGCAAAGCATTTATGAAATTCCTGAGAATGAATTAAGTTTTCAGCAAAGCCTTAAGCTTTTAACAGATTCCTAACAATAAGAAAAAAATTTAAAGTTCTACTATTAGACCAATTTTTTACTATACAATATTTCACATAAATCATGTTTTACATTTTTTCTAATTACATACAGCAAAACTTCAAATCAACAGAAGGATGACAAAGAAAAAGATGCATTCTGTTTAGCAAATGCAAATTAAAACACAGGAAGAGCAATAAAACTTCAAATAAATCACATCCTCTCTGTCAGTGAACAGCTGATAAGGGCATTGTAGGGAAAATCATTTTGAATGATTTGTGTGGACAAGTTGTGCTTTTTATTAATTGTGCACTTAAAAAATGACCACATAAGAATGATTTAACTTATTTGTTGTCCAGATACTTGAAAAAAAAATACTATACCATTAATGTGGTTACCAAGCACCTAATTCTGGGAAGGCTTCATCATGTATGTTTTCTTTTTACCCCTCAGCAAAGACATCACTGCCCCCAAATTAAATTAAAGCTTATTGTTGATAAAAATCAATCTCAGTGAAAATGATAATATATGCAATGCTGAGGTGTGTGTCACAGCCCATTGTAATGTGGACCCCATCTTTTATTGATGTGATCGAAAGTGTGAGAAACCCACTGCTGCTCGAGAACCCTGTATCGCTCCTCACAGATGTACAGAGGTTTACCTCGCCTGCAACACAAACAAAGAACAAGGCATTACAAGTCGCACAGTGCAGCCAGGTTCTCACACACGTGTCTCCTTCTTTAACGCACTGCAGCAAAGACAACAGTGTAGCTGCACTTTGAATAGGAAAAACATCTCAAAGCTAGAAATAACTATTTAAATCAGCAACTGTCGTACTTTGTAATATTTTAAAAGTTATCATTGCAAACGAGGTATGTATGGCACATTAGTTTCTACTGCTGGAGCTTCAGGAAAACACCTGACACATCCAGGCAAGGCTAACCTGAGGTCCCGGTCCTCTTCTCCATGAGCATCCAAATAGACAGAACCCCAGAGGCAGAAGCGGTGGCCTCGGATGATGATAATCACTGACGCATTGATTAAAAGGAAAATTCCTGTTCCGGCACCACAATTCTGAGAATGCTTAAAAAAATTAAAATATAACAATGCACTTTAAATCAAATGCCCTTTATAGAAAAATCAAGAACATCTTAGTTAATAATTAATAATATAGAACTATTTAATTTTAAAATAAGATTCCCTCTATTTACACCTGCAACCCCAGCCCCTAGCACCCTCAATGCATCAATGAAGGCTGTTTCCCAACACAGTAAAAAGAAGACAAGAGAAAGAAGAACTGGAATTGTACTTAAGAAAGGCTTTACTTCTTAAATACAGTCTGGGTTTTACCTCGAATGTACCGTTTAACTCACAGACTGGGAAGAGCCGAGAGTCTCACAGTACCACATTTCCCTGAGGCTGGGTTTTACAACTCGGAGCCACTTGCTTACCAGCACACATTCACAGTAACTTTGCTGTTTGCAGCAAAGTCCTTTCAGGCATACGAAAGTGCCACAGACGAGGCAAACAGCTGGGTCTTTAGGAACCTTGGTGCAGACACTGCAGGTTTTTCTATGGTAGTACTGAAAAATGGTGTTGTAATTCTCAGGCAACTGTAACAGGTGTGGTAACTTCCATCTTGACTCTTGGATGAGCAAGGCCTGAAACATCCAGAAATAGTCATCAGCCCTATGTATATGGGATACTAAAATTACATATTCAAATTTTAAAAGGATTTCATTTCATGAAGGAAAATCTGCTTTCAAGAATGTGACTTATTTATTAAAAATCCTTGCTTTCCCATTAAAAACAAAAACAGTCCTTTAGCAACTATTAATCTTTATTTCCATAAAGATTTCAATTATAACAACTGTAGAACCAGGTGTGGTGGTGCATGCCTTTAATCTCAGCACTCAGGAAGCAGAGGTAGGCAGATCTTTTGTGAGTTCAAGGCCAGCCTGGTCTACAAAGCAAGTACAGGACAGCTATTACACAGAGAAATCCTGTCTTGGAGGGGGAAAAAAAAGCCAAACAAAAGAGATATAAAACTTTAGAGTTAGCACCCTAAAACAAATTTATTATTTTAGGAGGAAAAAAAATAGTATCTCTGAACATTCATGAAAATATATCTGTGAACATCAAAAACTTTAAATAGTTAAACATTTTCTGACACCGGGTCTTGATCTGTCATGCATAAATGATTCTCCAGCTTTTCTTTAGCAGAAGTCAGAGATATAAGTCATTATTCCTATTGAAATGCTTTATGTGAATCCTCCCTCCCAGAATAGGTAACACTCCTATACTTTGAGCTGTCAAGATTATTTGTACTTCTAAGTGCCGGCCTAAAACCCTTTGAATAAACTTCCTGTTTACGTATGGAAAAGTCCAAGTTAGCTAGCATTTCCTGAAGGGCAAGCTTTATTTACTATCTCCAGCTGTAAAAAGGTACTGGTAATGTTTTTTCCTACATGTTACTCCATCCACACTACAGTTCCATATATTTATTAGGGGACTAATTTCTATGAAACACTTTATAGGAATTGGGAAACTCAAAGAAAAATAAGAATTTTTGTTGTGTGATGTCTTCATTACAATAAACAAATGTGATAAACAGAAGCTGATCTCAGAGGCACTTGGGGATTCAGAGCTCATCACATGTGAGGCCCTGGGCTGACTCTTGCCATAAATACCGCAATGGTTAGGGACAGTGATAGAGGAGGTTAGGACCATAAAGAAAATGGACTAGCAGACAATCTTGATGGAAGAGGCAAGGCCTCAAAAAGCAATGGACTCAACAGAAGGATTGTAGGGCTGCTTGAGACAGAAGCAGCAGCAATGGGCATGCTTACAGACATCTAAATTCTTGCAGCACACTTAAACACCCTTTTGTGTCAAATGGGGCAAGGTAGCAGATGAGTGTATACTAACAATGGAAACACAGCCAAGATGGTAAAGGCTCTTGAAGGCCAAGTGGGGGACCCAGTTTTCCTGAATGTGCAGACAGCACCTCAAGGAAACACAAGCAGGAACATGTTCCATTAGAACCAGAAGACGCCAATGATTTTCATCTAAGACGAGAAAGTCATGAGCATCTGGTTACCAAGGTTATGTATGTGTCTCAAATAGCTCTTGCACTAATTTCTTCCTTACTTATACAGTCAGAAAAATAGTTTAGTATCTCTTCACAGCTAAACAATCTGCTGGCTTATCACTTTACTTTGTCTACTAAAACGGCCAACAGAATTACCCTGAGAAATAATCTTCTCACCTTGTCAGGCTATTTCTCAGGGACGGTGATTGAATAAAGAAAGGCTGTACAGACACATGGCAAAGGCAGCACCCGTGTTGCTTGCCTCTCCACTTTCAGGTCACTGGTCACCGCAAACCCGCTACCAACCAAGCTGGCAGCACAAACTCACATTTAAACATTAAAGACATAATCTTTTAGTTTTCATTTCAAATACTTTTAAACATGAGACACTTCTATAACTAAGAATACAATTTATTAACTATAATTTTTTTAATCTTCCAACACTACTATGAGGGTTGCTTAAATGGTTTTCTTAAAATTCACTGACAAACTAAAAGTAACAACTATTACACTTTTTTAACTGACATATTTCTGCTTTTTTACTACTTATGACTCAACTATTATTTCAACTTTATCAATTTTAAACCTGCTGCCACCAATGACCTGAAATTTGAATTTTTCCATTATTCCCCTACCTCTGAGCACAACTGCTACCATGGCAAGTGGTTTACTCTATCTACATACCTTTCCTTGTTCTGCATGCCTCTCTGTAAATGATCTTATCTCAAAACACCACTGAGTTATAATGTCAAATGCTGCAACTGGCCAGTCCAGACATGAGGCACTGATGAATGGGTGATCTGTTCGGTAAAAAGTTGGCAGAAGTCCCAGACAGCTGGCAAGAACTGAAAATTCTTCTTCTTCCTTTAAGACATGAAATAGAAAAATTCAAGATATTTTAACTGTCATCCTCACCAGGTACTTTGGGATAATAGGAAACTACGGCAGCTAAGAACAAGTGACAGGAACAAGTACCCTACAAATATTCTTCTTTAAAATGTGACTCTTACAAATCTTAGCATCTTTTCTACAGTTGTCACATAGCTAATGAATGGTTTGCAGAAGTTAGCAACTCTATAAAAACTCTTTAGAAAACAAAAAAGCTATTTTGGGTTTAAGAGGCATACATATAGGTTAAGCTGAGTGTGCTGGGCACTCCTGTAATCTAGGAATGTGAAAGTTCAAGTTGGAAGAAAGAATTTGAAGGCAGCTTGAATTATAAATAATGAGACCATGTTGCAATAACCAAAGGCTGTGTGAGGCTGAGTGGTAGGGTGCTTGCAAGGCTCTGCACCTGGTCACTGGCCCAAGCAGTGGGGCTGTGGTGGACTGGTGTCAGTGTGGACAGAGAACCACAAACGTCACAGAATTCATAGAAGAGTTGAATAATTTTCTTGGGCTCTCAATGCATATGAAACAAAATTGTTTTTCTTTAAAGTGGAGGGTGGGATATTGTGTGATGTGGCGTGCATGGTGTGTGCTTTTTTATAATCTGTAGAATGATCTGTCAGATCTGAAGGACTGTCCACTAATAAAAGAACTAGAGAAAATAGAATGAATAACTTATATTCATTAAGTTTGTTCATTTGTTTGTTTTTCTCCCTTTTTGAGACAGGCTCACTATGCAACCCTGGCTGGCCTGGACTCTAAACCAGACTGACTTCAAAATTTTTATTTTCTTTCTCAGAGAATGTCTTGTTCACCCCAGGCTCGCCTCACATCCCATAAGTAGCTATGACATTAAATTTCTGGTCTTCTTGCCTCTACCTCTGAAGAACTGGAATAAAACACCACATCCAGTGCTGGGAACTGAACACAAGACTCTCTGTGCATGCTAGGTAAGAGCTCTCCAACTGGGCCACACCGCCAGCCTCCTTAAGCTTATTGTTAAAGATGTTTGTTATAGATTTTTCTAGACCCTGTTTATTTAATCAAGACTATACTGGAGGCTAATAGATATCCTTTCCCTTGTTTGCTGGGTCAATTCCTATTCCACTGTAAATCCATCTTCCCAGAGATGTAATTAATGATACTCCAAAGCACCCAACTTCATTCAGAAAGCAAATCAACCCTTCCATACCTTGTAAATGTTTCAATTCCTGAATATATACATAAAAAACATATTTTTTTTAAAACTCATAACTTCGTCTCCCTGTAAGACCAGGTCCCCCAGTGCTTGGCACATAGTGAAGTTTTATAACTGAGCTAATTTTATACATGAAGTACAACTTTCCAAATTTTATCACATAGAAGAAACTAAGCTGAAAAATCACAATGATATGTAAGCTGAAACTACAGCTTCTCCATTTTATACAACTACACAAAGAACTGACTCTAAAACGGTGCTTTACCAAAGTATAACTTTTATGTCATGAAATACGTTCATTCTAGGTGTAGCTCAATGAATTTCATATGTGCATATAATACACCCACTGCAGTAACATTTTTGAACAATCCCATCACTCCTAATATCCATTTGTGCCCTTATGCAGTTAATCGTAGCCCATACTCTTGGCAACCAAGCAACCACTGATATGCTTTCTACTATCAGTTTTGGTTTTAATTTTTTTCATATAAATGAAATCATACAGTACAGTCTTTTGTATCTGATATCTTTTCCTTAGATTAATTTTCAGTTCATGCATTGTGTATATCAGTTTTCTATGCTCCCCTCTCCCCTTTTTGGAGACAGGGTCTCACTATGCAGCCCTGAATGGTCCAGAACTGACTATGTAGCGCAGGCTGGCTTGAATTCATAAAGATGTGCATGCCTCTGCCTCCTGAGCACTAGGGCTAAAGGTGTGCACCACTACATCGGGCAAGGTGTAGCCTGTAGGGAGATGGATTAATATAAATTAGATTTAGTAAATATCTAGGTTTCTGATACAGTCTCTTAATCCGGGGCATGAAGATCAACTTCGCTGTGAGCAATTAGCTTATCAGCTTATGGATGAAGTCACATGAAACAAGGGGAGTCTCTATGGACTGAAAAACAAGGTTGAAGCCAGGTGAAACAAGGAAAGACTTTATGACCTGGCATTGTTTTCAACTGTTAAAGGGGCAGAGCCCAAATTAAGCTGAAGCAGGTGGAACAAGGAGCAATCCTATTTAAGAACAAGGGCATGGAGCCAAAGGGCCCCCATACTAGACAGCTCTGATACTAGACAGCTCTGATGCTAGCGAGTCCTGATGGAGAAAGTGCTGGTGGACTGATGGCCAGATCTCCCTGAGGCAGAAAGAAACTGGTGAGCAGAGAAAGCCTCAGCAAGACAGCAAAAGGCCAAGGACTAAACCCGGTGGCTCAGCTTTTGCCTAGAGGGGTTTGACCTGTCTGAACAGTGGCCTGAACGGAATTGTGGCCAGCTTTAAAGACTGAGACAGAGTAGCAGAGTTGCTGATACAAAGAAAGTTGGCCTACAGTTGGCTGAGGTCTCCCAGAGAGAAGAAAGCCTCAAGCCTTATTTAAGGTGAAGTCGCCATAGCCCATTTACCCTGACGGATCTACATCTGAGATATTCCAGAAGACTGCTAAGTGCATCAAAGGGTCTACCACAGAGACTGTGTTCCTGACGACTGAGGACCTGCCCCAGAGACTGTATCCTTCTAAAAGGTTATGAAAATAGTTGTAATAGTTATCAATAGGTTCAGTGGTTAGGTCATAGGGGTTGTAGGAATTTGTAGGAATAGTAGTTAAGTAAGTATATTTGTTATAAGTGAATATAGTTATTAATAAATACGTTTTTAATAATTAAAAGTACGGTTTCAGTAGCCCAGGCTGTGGTAGGTTTAGTGTTAGCATATATAGCAAAGGGAATTTGGAATAAGGCTGGACTTTTAAGATGAAAGACATGTCCTTGGGAACTCACCAAGGACCAGGACCTCTTTGATCTTGGGGCTGGGGGCAGGACATGCCCTCTGGGGTGCCTGCCCTCTGGAGGTCAGAGGTTTGTTGTCATTTCACAGCTCTCTGCTAAAAGCATCTGAATGACGTGCCCTGAGGCACCTGTCCACATCTGAGGACTGCCTGTGAATTCTCCCCTCTGCAAAAAGCTTTTTTGAAAAAGACTGAGCCCCAGGAACTAACTTTAAAAGTGCACAAAAGCTTCTGCCGACAGGTGAAGATATATAAGGTAGGATCCACGTGAACGCGGCGAAAAAACACGCATCACAATCTCATCGGAAAGTTTCACCCTCTGATGTTGACCCATTTCGGGTCTGAATTGAGACAGATTCTCCCTGAGATTTGGGAGTGCTCAGACTTCGGGCCTTTGCAGGCCACAAGCATCTTAATCAGTGAGCCACCTGGGAAACTTTCATGTGTTAATTGGTCTGAAGACCACAAGCTGTAAGAGTTCTCTAGCGGAATTTTTGGGGTCGCTTATGTATACTATCATATCGTCTGCAAATAGGGATAATTTGACTTCTTCGTTTCCAATTTGTATCCCCTTGATCTCCTTTAGTTGTCTTATTGCCCTAGCAAGAACTTCAAGTACTATATTGAAGAGATATGGCGAAAGTGGGCATCCTTGTCTTGTCCCTGAAGTTAGAGGAAATGCTTCAAGTTTCTCTCCATTTACTTTGATGTTGGCTACTGCCTTGCTGTATGTTGCCTTTATTATTTCCAGATATGGTCCTTGTATGCCCGTTCTCTCCAGAACTTTTAGCATGAAGGGGTTGGATTTTGTCAAATGCTTTTCCCGCATCTAGTGAGATAATCATGTGGTTTTTTTTCTTTCATCTTGTTTATGTGGTGAATTATGTTGATGGATTTTCATATGTTGAACCATCCCTGCATTCCTGGGATGAAGCCTACTTGATCATGGTGTATGATACTTTTGGTGTGTTCTTGAATTCGGTTTGCTAATATTTTATTAAGTATTTTTGCATCTATGTTCATGAGGGAGATTGGTCTGAAGTTCTCTTTCTCTGTTGGGTCTTTGTGTGGTTTAGGAATCAGGGTGACTGTGGCCTCATAGAATGAGTTTGGCAGTGTTCTTTCTGATTCTATTTTTTGAAAGAGTTTGAAGAGTATTGGTATTAGCTCTTCTTTGAAGGTCTGGTAGAATTCTGTGCTGAAACCATCTGGCCCTGGGCTTTTTTTGGTTGGGAGATTTTTAATGACTGTTTCTATTTCCCTAGGGATTATAGGGCTGTTTAATCTGTTAACCTGATCTTAATTTAGCTTCGGTAGGTGGAATCTATCAAGAAAATTGTCCATTTCGCTAGAGCTAAACAGAGAATTCACAAAGGAAGAATCCCTAAAGGCTGAGAGACACTTGAATAAATGCTCAGCATCCTTAATCATCACAGAAATGCAACTCAAGATGACTGAGATTCAATCTCACACCTGTCAGAATGGCTAAGAGCAAATGCTCAAAGGACAGCACATGCTGGCAAGGGTGTGGGGAAAGGGGAACCCTCCTCCATTGCTGGTGGGAATGCAGGCTTGTGCAACCACTATGGAGGTCAGTCTGGCGATATCTTAGAAAACTTGGAATAGCTCTGCCTCAGGACCCAGCCATACCACTTCTGGGTACACATCCAAATGACTCCTCACCAAATCACAAGGAAGTTTCCTCCTCTATGTTCATAGCAGCCTCATTTGTAATAGCTAGAAACTGGAAACAACCCAGATGTCCCTCAACTGAAGAATGGATTAGAAAACTGTGGTACATCTATACAATGGAATACTACTCAGCTATCAGAAACAATGAAATTATGCAATTTGCAGCCAAATGGATGGAACTAGAGAAGCTCATCCTGAGTGAGCTAACCCAGACTCAGAAGGATGTGCATGCCATCTATTCACTTATAGTCGGATTTTAGCTATATAGTACAGGATCACTATACTACAACCAATGCACCAAAGGGAACATGGACATAGACTTTTTCTTTTTCTCCCTGTCAATGAGACACTTTGCCCTAGTGATGCTGCCTTGTAGTCCCCCAGTGTATGAGGAGGCTCTTGGCCCTCATATGACTGCTGAACTGGGGCGGGGGACTGTTATGTAGGGACACTCCACTCCAGAGGAGTGGGATGGAAGGATTAGGGGATAGAGGGTGAGAGGGCAGTACTGGGAAGGGTGGAAAGAGGACACTATGATGGAGATGTAACCTGAAGCAATACATTAAAAAAAAAAAAAAAGACCACAAGAGGATGAATGAAATTCAGAGACTTTAAGAGACTTTAGAACTGAAAAACTGTATGAAAACCAGCCATCCATCAGGACTCACACTCAGAGAAAAATATCCTTTTGAGAAAACTTAGGTTAATGTTAAATGTTTGTATTATAGATACTAAGAAGTTTTAGGTGTTAGGTTTCAGAGTTAGGGTTTGGGTTTAGGATTTATGAATTTTATACACAATTGTTAGGTAATTGTTAAGTACTGATAAATATATATGTAATAAATAAAAATTTACTGTTACACCAAGCTGTCCTAGAATCTATGATCCTTTCAGCATATCCTACAGTATGTGCCATGACAACCAGCTAGTTCTTTTAATTGCTTAGTCCACTATATAGACATACTAAGTTTCATTTCTAAATTCCTAGATGTCTGGACCAGTTTTTACTATCATGAATCAGGTTATTATAAATATGCTTTTAAGTCTTCATACAGATACAGGTCTTTATTTATTTTGGTGGACATCTAGAAACAGAACTCCTGAGTTGTAAAACAAACATATGTCTAGTTCTTAAGAGAACTAAGAACTACTTTCCAAACTGAATGTACCACTCTGCATCTCTACCAGCAGCTGTGACAGCCCAGCTACTCCAATGCTCAGCAACACTTGACTACCATCTGCGGTTCTCACATAGCTCCAACACTTGTGGTGCTAACCTGCTACCAACACTTGTGCTAGTTTGTGCTTCTTGAAGGGGCAATACACTGAGCACTTTTCTTTTACTTGTGGGCTATTCATATATATTCTTTTTACAAAGTGTCTAATATTTTGCTCATTTCCATGTTAGGTTTTTAATTTTATTACTGAGTTTCAAGATTTTTGGTATGTTGGATAGAAGTCCTTTGTTGCTATATTGCAACAATCACCCTGACATGTGCAGAAGAGCACCACCAGCCTCACTGGCACACTCTAACTCTATGATAGCTTTATATCCTCTGTTGTAATGGAATTACTTCCTAATTTCATTTTTATTTGTATTTATATCTGTTTATCTTGAGAGGGATTCTTTCTATGTATCCTTGACTAACCTGGAGCTCATTATGTAGAACAGGCTGACCAAGAACTCAGAGATTTTCCTGCCCCTGCCTCCTGAGTACTTAAACTGAAGGCATGGACCACCACACCTGGCTAAGATTAATTTTTCTTATATCCTGAAACTTTGTTAAACTTGTTCATTAGCTCTAGTAATTTTTTAAAATTACTTATGGGGCTGGAGAGATGGTTCGGCAGTAGAGAGCACTGGCTTTAATCTCTTTCTGATTCTTTCAGAATACGCCTAGTTCAGCGTATTTCTCAGTCTACATACACAGCTGGTGCTCTGAAATAGGTGCCACTGAATGCTGACACAAATGCCACACCAACTTTCAATGCCCAGATGCAGAGTTTCTGCCTCCAGGCACCTTCCAAGTTAGTGGGGAATTACCTGCTACTAAAAACAAATGGAAGCTGAAGCAGTAAGACTTAAGCACAGTCACAACCCAGCCAACTAGCCTGATGTGTGCGGATGGCACACTATTAAAGGGAGGTACTGACTTTTCTTGGGGAATCTTCATGCTTAAAAACGCTCTGCGTGTCAGAAAATAAGCCTTCCGTAAAGTTTTTTTTTTTAAGTTAAAAAACTAAAAAAAAAAAAAAAAAAAAAGTGAAGAGAGAAAAAAAGGAGGGAAAGAAGGAAAAAAAATCTCATGGTTAAACTTGATCTACATCTTAGAACTAAGTAGATGGTACTGGTAACAGATACACAGTTTACCTTGGGGCACTTGATAAAAATCAAAACTCATCACATTCAACTACTTAGGCAGAAGGAATAGAAAAACTATTTCAGTCTGATATAATTCAGGCATCAAAGGCCATGAATATGGTGAGTTAATTTATACATCAAGTTCCTTGAGTTGGCAGCCCCTATGAGGACGTCAAGGCACACGCTCTGGCTCACGTCCTTCCTGTCTCCAGCCCAGCTCCTCCTCTCTTGCTCCTCTGTAGGTCCTTTTGACCCACAGCTCTGTGAACAACATTAAACCTGCAGCAATTCAGTCACCCAACTTTTAATACAACTGGCCAAAAAGCAAACAATTTATTGCCATGAAAACCTAAATCCTGCCACATCATCTAACAGTCACTTTTCTGAGCAATGTAACCTTTAAAAGAATATTAAAGGCAGGCAATGCCAGTGATAAAAATACCAGCAGAATGAACATTCTTATTCAAGTATTTGCCTGAATTTGCCCTAACCTGATCCAAAACTGCTTAACAGTCTAAAATTAGTAATGTTAACAGAAAAAAAAAACTAAAATGGATGCTAATAAATACAAAATAGCAATATTCTGGAAATCCAGTCTTTGGAGATACACCAACACATCCTCATAACACAGTTTTGCATATTAAGAGATTAAAGTATTCTACTATGCATTAGTATGATTTAGAAATTAGCCTACTATAAAAGCAAGGTCCTACTCTACCCCAAATTATACCTGGCAACTTGGTAAATCTTCCCCAAAGAGGTGGTGTTGAAGAAGGCTGCTGATCCTGAGGAATGGTAAGCAGAAGTCCTGTATGTATTTTTCCATGGACTCAGGAGACCATGCAATAGGACTAATCTAAAGATAAAAATGGAAGAATTCACTCCGTAATAGATGTAGTTTTTCAAAAGTTCATTCTTAGTGGCAATAAAATATAGTTTAACAGACTTACCATTGCACAGTCCTGAGTCCCTTCTTCGCAATATAACTTCCCTTTAGACAGTTCACTTATAACAAAACTCAGTAGCACTTCGTAAGACTTTTCTGCATCACATGTATTCTGGGAAAAATTAAATTACCAGTTTTACAATGAGAAATTACAAAAGAAAAATTCATTGGAAATAATACCCTTTAATGTTAGCAAATTTGTAATTGTATTGTTTCTCAAACACATGAATTTCATTTCTTCTAAATCCAGGTTAACTCTGGATTCACAATAAAATTGAGTAGGTGGCTAAAACTATTCCAATTATGTCTTTAAAAGACAGAATGTAACACACACACACCCTGAAAAGAAATTTCCACTCCTGAGAATTCATCCTAAGGAGGAGTCACCTGAACTATGGAACACTGGCTCAGATATCCTTTACAGGTAATAAATACAACAAATTTGAACCATATGAAAAATGTTTGCAACCTAAAGAGTCAAATAAAAGTGTATATAAATATCCTGACAGTGGTACATATCATTTCATATAAAATTTTTTAAAAGTGCCATAATAAAAGTTTTTTAAAGTTTACTGTAAAAATGTAACTGTGATAAAATATTTATTATACAATACATAAACAATCACATTAAATAATAGCCTATAAAGGAAGCTTAATAACCACTTCCACTTTTTTTTTGTTTTGTTTTTGAGACAGGGTTTCTCTGTGTATCCTTGGCTGCCTTGGACTCACTCTGTAGACCAGGTTGGCCTTGAACTCCCAGAGATCCACCTGGCTCTGCCTCCCGAGTGCTGGGATTAAAGGCATGCGCCACCATGCCCGGCTCCACTTCCACTTTTATAAGAAAAGAAAAAGTCATAAATTAAAATTTTTCAATGAAATATACTGGGGTTGGAAAGATGGCTCACCAGTTAAGAACACTGGCTGCTCTTCCAAAGGACCTGGGTTGAAATCCCAACACCCACAATGGCAGTTCACGGCTGTCTGTAATTGCCAGGTCAACTTTAATCCCAGTGCTAGGGAGGCAGAGACAGGTGGATCTCTGTGAGGTCAAGGCCAGCCTGGTCTACAAAGTGAGTCTAGGACAGCCAGGGCTACACAGAGAAACCTTGTCTCAAAAAAACAAAACAAAACAAAAAACTTTATATCAAAGAAATATATTTCTTACTGATATATTAAAAATAGTATAACTATGCAAATAATAATGTATAAATCAACTGAAAGAACCTTAATTGTTAGTGAAGTCTCAGTGTGTTAGTTTTCCATCTTTTGAGCACAGTACCTAATTGCTTTACTGAAGCTACACATGATTGGGAAAATAAAATGTGTAGTCATAAACACATTTAAATGATTATTTTCCCTATCAAGGCTTCATCTACCTGTCTTCTTTTTCCAGTATTTTGCAACTGTTTCATCCCAGAAATGTGAATGACTTCACACAACGCTGTTGCAATGACCCTCTCTCTATCACAGTTGTTGGCTGCATCTTACTATCTCGCCAGCACTTGTGTGTATTTTAACTTCTGGGTGCATTTCTGAGATGAAGAGAATATATAAATATTGACAACTATTAAATCTTTGTACAAATTCTAAAAAATAAAAAAAAAAGAAGCTTGCAGACCTCCTATGCACAAGACATCTGGGAAAAAATAATGTATAAATCAGAAGAAATATTTTTCTATGATGTCATTGTATTCATTAATTATACTTTTAAAATATAAAGAATTGAATAAACCAAGGAATGTAAGTTTATCCTGAACTCTTACTGTCATTTTTATTAATTAAACTTTAAATTAACTAGCTTGCATTCATACATGTTCACAGCACATACTGTTCACTCTTATCTCCTACATCCCTACTATTTCAGTCAAACCATCCCTGAGCTTAGGCCAGCTAGACAAGCCCTCTACCGCTGAGCTGCCCCTCCGGCACCATTCTGAACACTGATAGCATTCAGAGCCTGGAGAATGGAATTTGTTATTTGGTGATACTTGGTTTTTGTTTTTAGCCGTTTTACTGTATTCTTTTCACCCAGACTGCCAATTTCAAAATGTCCATAACTATGCTTTCTATTTTCCACAAATTCTCTGTCATAACGAAACTCTAGCAACAAATATCTGCAGGCTAATGAATGGAATTTATCTTGATAACTTTGGAGCTTCTGACTTTGGCACTTGCCTGAATATGTATTTTTTTAATAATCATTTTTTTGTTTAAAAATTCTCTTCTGCTTTCTACTGTACCTAGTCATGTATATTATGTTCTAAATCTAAACTACAAAATTGTTCCTAATTTTACAACTGCTCTTCATAGTATAACATGCCTCATTCTTGCCCAATTAACAAAATGATTATTCCTAAATATGATCACTATACATTACACAGAATTTACACAAATCAATCCCTTACCAAATATCAAAACAGTAAAGTATGATTGAATCAAATTACTTCTTTAAGTATTTAGGTAGAGCTCACTTAATCCAAAAGGTTTAAATCTCAATGAGATTAGTACATGACCCACCCTGAAAGCTTCCAAAATTTAGTATACTCTTCCAAAATATTTATAGAATATTACAACAGAAAAGTTTTAAAGAATAACTTTATGCTCAGATCACTGAAGTAAGTCACTGAGTGACAATAAGGTTTTTCATTTTTTGTTTTTGGGGGGTGTTTTGGGTTTTTTATTTTTATCTTCTCAAGATAAGAGTTTCTGTATTCCTGGCTATCCTAGAGCTCACTCTGTAGACCTCTGTAAATCTTGAACTCAGAGATCCTCCTGCCTCTGCCTCCCAAATGCTGGAATTAAAGGCCTGCGCCACCACGATCCAGTCTGACAATAAGTTCTAAAACCATTATCAAATACCTGTCACACATAGAAAGTTCTGTACCACACTAAAAGCTGACTTGAGGTGATGTTTACTATTTTGCATTGACAACTTTTTCTTACTGGAGCAGTGTTAGAAAATATGAGAACTTCACATATAAATACTATATTTACATCATTTCCACTCCCTATTCCTTGTGTAACTTTCCATGAGACCCCTATTTGTTCTCAACTTCATAACCTCTTCTTTAATTATTATTGGTGTGTGTGTGTGTGTGTGTGTGTACACATACAATTTCTAGGTCCACTTAGTGCTGCCTACATGTGTATGTATTTAGGGATGACCACTTTAGATTAGATAACCCGTCAGGGGTCTTGTCCCTGCAGAACACTGATTCGCTCTTTCTCAGCAGCCACTAATGCCTATAACTCTTCATCTAGGGGTGAGGCCATGAGAAAATTTCCCCACCCACCTTGGCACATCAACTGGATGTTACTGTGTAGGTCTTATTTAGGTGACCATATTGTTGCAATTTTCTGAGAGCAGCTTCCCTATTATATACAGAAGATACAATCTCCCTGCAGACATCATGGTCTTATGGCTGTTAACATCTTTCCAATCCCTTTTCGGTGAGTAGTGTTGGATGGAAAACTTTATTTTACATATATTCAGATACAGGCAATCTTTGAATAATGCAAGAGTAGGCTCACAGACCCTGGGACAGAACTAATGAGAACATGGACACTAAAATCAAGACCTGACAAACTCTAGAAGAGGTAGCAAAAGCCAATGGGTTAAACAAAGAATGGGATCAGAATCCACAGGCACAGGACAGAGGGATAGCCCAGTGGTTACGAGCACTTGCTGCTCTTACAGAGGGCTGGAGTTCAGCTCCCAGCATACACAGTGGCCATCTCACAACCACCACTAACTCTAGCTCTAGGGAAATCTGACACCTTTTCTGTCCTCTGCAGCTACCCACATGCACATGCTCGTGCACACACACATTCACACTCCTCTTTTAAAGAAAGAATTCAGTGATGCGCAAGGTCTGTGCTGGGTCAATGCTTTTGTCTAAACATGCTTTGTGAACTCTGGGGTGGGTGGGTGGGGTGAGGTCATGTCCTTTTAAGAACATACTTCAGATGCTATGATCCTACTTTCAACAAACAACAAAAAATATTCAAAGGTCTAGATTTAGAAACTCTGCTATAAAAATGTTTCTCTTGTTTGTTTGTTTGTAGACAGTGTCATGGACTCCAAGGCTCACCCAGGCTCCTTACGTGAACCATGCTGGCCAGACTAGTTGGAATTTACAATCCTTCTGCCTCCACCTTCTTTGGGCTAGGAATACTGGCAGATGCCCTGATAAATCACATAGTGCAAACTGTAGTTTCCTTTAAGAAAGCTGAGGTCCAAACAGTTCTCAACTGTCTAAAAAAATGTAACATCTGGTGGGGCACTGTTGATGCATGCCTTTAATCCCAGCACTCAGGAGGCAGAGGCAGATGGACCTCTGAGTTTGAGACCAGCCTGGTCTACAGAGTGAGTTCCAGGCTAGCCAAGGTTACACAGAAAAACTCTGTCTCAAGACAACAATAACAAAAACAAAACAAAACAAAACTGTGATTTGGGAGTGAGCTGGGAGAAAAGTGAAGGTCACAGTCAATACATTTTATGAATTTACACCTGGATTTGGCTCTTTTGAAATTAGATACTATTTGAACTGGCACTTAAAAAAAAAAAAAACAAAAACCTTCTCTAAGTTTAAGGGTTACTAAAAAATCAAGACAAAACTTTTAAGTTGATGGAGGACAAACTTAAAGGTACAGAAAGTATAACACTGCAGAATCCTGGATAGTTGTTCTGCCAACCTGACACAAGCCAAAGTCGCCTGAGAGGAGGAGACTCAATTGGAAAACGCCTCCATAAGACTGAGCTGTAAGACCCGGGGGGTGGCACGCTTTTGCCTGACTAGTGACTGATGGGGGAGGGTCTGGACCACTGTGGGTGGGCCACCCCGGGGCTGGTGGTCCTGAGTTCTGGTTAAAAAAAAAAAAAAAAAGCTGAGCAAAGCCAGGAGGAGTAAGGCACTAAGCAGCACTCCTGCATGGCCTCTGCATCAGCCTCTGCCTCCAGTCGGTCCCCTTCTGGTTTAGAGTTCCAGCCTTGGCTCCCTGCAAGTGACTAGGACACAGGATATGTAAACCAGACAAATCCTCCTTGTCCAGGATGCTTTTGGTCATTTTATTTTATCACAGCAATAGTAACTCTAAGACATACAATAAAATTTGTTCTTTCTTTTTCCGTCTATAGGTGTTCCAATTCCAGTTAAAACAATTTTTAATTCACTTTGTCTCTCTAACAACTAGTGTTGGGCTAGGCTGTAGCTGAGAGGTAGTGCAGATCTAGCATTCAGGAGGCCTGTGCTCAAATTCCAGCACCACAAAAGCAAAACAAAAAAAATTCACCCAAAAAGCCCATGCCAAATACATACTCTCATTCACTTCCATGCCAACCTATATGGTTCCCAAACTATTCCGTGAAACAGAATTCAGGGAAGAGACACCTTTTTAAGAGCTCCAACGTGTCTCCAGGCTGAGCGGTCCTCTTCACTGCCCTTCACTGAGAGCGCTGCCAGAGCTTGGGTGTACAGCAGGGTGAAGAGAGCTTTCACAATGCAGGTGAAGTGCTCTACAACAGGAAAACAAACACTGCTTGTTTGAGATGCACACATTGTGAACCCAAGACGATCTCACCTGTATACACCTTTTCCCTGCATGTGCAGGTTTTCAGCATTTGTTTGGATAATAAAATGAAATTATAATATGCTACACTTGTTCTATTGCTTTTATTGCAGCTATGACAATATGTGATATCAACAATTTAAGAGAGGAAAGATTTACTTTGCTCATCATTTCAGTTGTAGCATAAAAGTCACAGTGACAAGAGAGCATGCGGCTGGGGCAGCTCTCGGCTGCTTTCCCTTCTTCCCTCTTCCCACTGGCACCAAGCCTGTGGGATAATAGCATTCACAGCTGCTTCCTCCTCCCAAGAAACATCCCCGCAGACACAAGCAAACTGTACCTCCCTCATCTCCTAGAGACAAGTTCTCACTGTCTGCTAGGCAGATCTTAAAATTCAATCAAATTGGCAGCCAAAACCATCCATCACGCTTCCCAACAAATCCAAAATTATGAAATATACACCCAAGATGTAGCAGTGACAAGCAGTGTCTTCACAAAGGGTGCTGTCATCTGGGCTTGGCAGAACAGAGCTGTGATCCCAGCTACATGGGAGCTTGAGACAAAAGGACTGCAAGTTCAAGGCCTGTCCTGCCTGTAAAGTGAGCCTAAGGCCAGCCTGAGCAATTAATGACTCAGAATTATTAAAAAGAAAAAGAAAAAGGATGGGACCTGAGGAGGCAGCTCAGTAAGCTGCTTGGTACACAAACATGAGGACCTGAGTTCCATCCGCTAAGCCCATTAAAAGGCAGGCAAGGAGGCACACATCTGTAACACCAACACTGGGGTATAGAGGAGGAAGACATGCATTCACTGACCAGCCACTGTGGCCAAAATGTCAACCTCCAGGTTTGGTGAGAGACTCAGCAGCCAGTAAAATGATCTTAACTCTTCCCTTTTATAATCTAGAGCTACTAATTACATGTCATCTGATCCTTTCCCCCAAAAATATAGCCTACAAAAATTAATTTCTGATATGCTTTTTCTGGGGCTGAAGCTACATTCCATTTCCCCTGTGCTGAGTGAAGAACCCAAATAGTTTAATAAGATTTTATTTGCCTTAGTCATAACAGAACTAAGAAAAGATCCCAAGGGCACTTACACTTAATGAGGTAGTTAATGCTGGCCCCTTGAGTATACTTCAGGCAACTGGATTTTGTTTCTAATAAGCTGCCAACATTTCCAAAGAACATTATATAAAAGTGATCACAACAGAAGTGCTAAAGACTGAAGTGAGAGTAATAGTGTTTTTGAATTTCAAAACAGAAAACAGGCAATAATCATGTAGAAAATAAGGTCCTCATATTTTTGACACAGCCATTCCATTCTGCAAATGTTGGCTGCCTGTATGATGATAGTATGAATGAGAAAGCGCCCCTCATTTTTCTGAACATTTGGTTTTCAGCTAATAGACTGTTTAGGAAGGATTAAGAGGTGTGACCTTGTTCAAGCAGGTGTGTCACTGGAGGTGGTCTTGAAATTTCAAAAGCCCATGCCAGGTCCAGTCACTTTCTCTGTCTCTATCTTACAAACAAGATGCAAATTCTCAGCCACTGCTCCAGTGCTTGCCTACTTGCCTGCCTGCCTTCCTCCTGCTGTGCTTCCCCCCACAATCATCATCACACAATAACCCTCTAAACTGCAAGCAAGGCCCCAATTAAGAACTTTCAGTTTTAAGCTGCCTTGGTCATGGTGTCTCCTTACAGTAATTAAACAGTAACTAATACAGACTGTTATTTAACACATGGCAGGGATAAACATGAGTTGGTCTAGTCCTAGAGGAATTGAAAACCTACAGAGGAGACATTCAAGAAAATTCAGTGAGGGTATGAGAGTCAATGGAGAAGCCTGGGCAGGTTAATATGGGAAAAGAACGGGAGTGTGTAAAAGAAAGGCTAGAACACTGGGAGGTAGTAAGTGAAGAATGGAGAAGTCAGCATTTAAATGTGCTCCAATCCCAAACAAAGTGACTCCTTTAGCTGCAAGCACAGTAACTACCATGGTTTCTCCCCGCCATGTTAATGCCTCCCTATCCACCATTGCCTTCACCAGTTCTCTTTGCATTGCTTTCTCATATCTCTCTCTCTCTCTCATTTTTTATTTCACTATAATCTGTTGCTTTTATAACTAAAAAGACAATTTCTTACTGCTATTCTTTATTACAGAATTATTGCTAATCTATGGTCAAAAATCCTCAGGAGAATTCTTCAATATACTTTTAACCTGATAAGAACTATGGAGCTATTCAGAAAATGTACATATACATAACCAAACATTTCCATAGTTTTAGAAGATTTGTGGATTCACTGAAGTCCACACTAAAGTGTAGAGTCACAGACTGAAAAGTCCTGGTCTAAAAAAGCTGTCAAAGGTCCAGTGTGAAGTGTGGTGGCATAGGCCTTTAATCCCAGCATCAGAGACTAAGGCAGGCTAAGCTCTGTGAATTCAAGGCTAGCCTGGTCTACAGGGTGAGTTCCAAGAGAGCCAGGGCTACATAATGAAATCCTGTCTCAGAAAGCCAAAGAGAGAGGGGGCGGCAGCGCTATCACATCAACCTGATCTGAACCAACATAAAGAATGTAAGACACTATACAATGCCAGTGCCCCTTAGGTTTTATAGAAAGAGTATTACAGCTTGGACCTTAAGCATCCCAAAGTCTAGACCAAAGTCTAACATACAAAGGTTTGGTTGCCAGCTTCTGGTAGTAGTGGGAGGTGACAGAAAGGGTGTACCATTGAAAAGGATATTGGGACTCCATCCCTCCATGCCCCCCCCATTCATGAACACCATGAAGCAGCTTTATATACCACAGCTTTCACGGGTGTGCTACCTTGCCACAGGCCTAAAAGCAGGGAAATAAAACAATAGTGGACTCTGAAACTGTGAACCACAATAACTCCTCTTCTAAAGCTGATTATCTATCCCACTACTTTGTCACAAAAGTTGAACAGCTGACTAAGCCAGATAAATACCATAAATTATCATAAAATTTGAATGTGCAAGTTTTGAAAGTAATTTAACCACAGGTAAATTTAATGACTGCTAGATACTCATCTATCTGGTTCCCCATGGGCAAAGTCCACATTTTATTGATCTTTGCATTTCCAGTATCCAGTAAAGCAGTGTTTCAACATGGCACATAGTAGGTGCTCACTAAACATTTCTTGGGCCTGTGAAGTGGCTCAGCAGGTAAAGGTTCTTTCCACCATGACTGATGACTTGAGTTTCACCCCAGACCCCCACTAAAGAAGGAAAAGAACTGAGTCCTTGCAGGGATTCCTCTAACCTTCACCTTATATAGTGCTCATGGACATACAGAATCACAATCTAACTTGAAAAGAAGGTAACAACTTCACAACTCTGTATTAAAACAGCACTTGGCTATTAAATTTGTCTGTAAAACCACTTCCGAATGATATTAAGGAATGATTTAAGGAACACTTACTTACATTATAAAATTTTATAGACTTTTTTCCCCACAATCTAGTCTAATCCATTTATTTAATCAAGAAAATCCAAATTTCTTAATTTGTTTGAAAGCACAACTTTAGGGTTTTTTTTTTTTAACTGAATCAAAATCTCCAGGATCAAATATTTCAGCATACTCTCCTACCTTTGGTTAAAGGCCAAGGCCAACAGTCCCTTCTGAAAGTGACCCAGCAACTACATTAAGCAGACATTAGACAAGGTCCTGTGCTATTAACTGAAATATAATTCCTTCTATATATCAACTTTCCTCCCTTTTAAGTCCTCAGTTTATATGGTAACTATCCCTATAAGGAAAATGTACATTAAAATATTTAAAATATAAAATAAAGCAACTTTTTACAGGCTAAAAATATAACATATTGTGTATTAGTTGAACACCATTAGGAATAAACTACCATGACCCCTGACAGCTGTTTCCCTAAACTAATAAAACTAACCAAAATCTCTCCCCCACACACATATACATATTAAAGAACTTAAAATTTAGTTTGCAAAGAGATTAAATTAGGCTATCTGACAAGTTTAGGTTTTTAAAGTCTATAAAATAAATGAATAAATTCATAGTCATAGTCAATCCCACAAAAATATTTTAAAATATTTAATATATATTACAAGAAGGAGAAGAACATGATTGAGTAGCTACTGGTAGTCATTCCTTTTGTGCTCATTAAACTTTTCTGGAAGTTCGTAATGGTGATGGTGTATTAAATGCCAATGCAATCATTAACAGTAAAGATATCTAAGCAGCACATTGTATGTTTTGTGAATATTGTAATTAAAATATTAAATCAAGCGAAGCAGTGGTGGCGCACACCTTTAATCCCAGCATTTGTGAGGCAGAGGCAAGCAGATCTCTGAGTTAGAGGCCAACCTGATCTATAGAGCAAGTTCCAGACAGTGAGGGCTACATTATTTTGAAAATATTAACCATATTTTGAAAAACACAAACAGCAACAAAAATTAAATCAAAATTCACAGAGCTGCTATGAATGTGATTTGTATATTAATGACACTATTTTACCCTTTACTAAATACAACTTACATGAAATATTATAATTTGTCTATATTTAAAATAAATGGTCACTTCCTACCTCTAAGTTGGTTTTATTAAAACTGAAATATACACAAAGAATGTCTTCCATGGAGAGAAGACATTTTCACATCACCATTACACTTAACTTAGAATAGCAAAACAGGGCAGGGTATGGTGCAGAGCACACTATTAATCCCAGCATTCAAGATCCAGAAGCAGGGGGATCTTTATAAGTTCAGGGCCAACTGGCCTACACAGAAAGTTCCAGATTGGGCAGGACCACACAATGATACCTTACCTCAAAAACAAAACAAAATACAGGAATAAGTCAATCTTTCAAAATAAAAGAAAGGTAATTAGCTGACAAAATATTTTATTTGTTTATTCATTTGTTTGTTTATTGGTTTTTCGAGACAGGGTTTCTCTGTGTAACAAGTCCTGTTTGTCCTGGACTCACTTTTAGACCAGGCTAGCCTTGAACTCACAGAGCTCTGCCTGCCTCTGCCTCCCAAGGGCCCCAGATTAAAATATTTTAAATGCTTTAAAGTAAAACCTATGAAAACTATGGAGCAATAATTAAAATAATGATAATTTAACATTAAAGCTGTTCATCCAAAGTTATGATGTTAACACTAATTTAAAATGACAGGACAACATTTTATTAGAACTGTGATTAACTACCATGTGCGTGTACAGTCTGCTCTGTTTTCCAAATTTTCTTTCAAATGAATACTTCAGTTTTTTAGACAACAATATTTAATATTTAGAGTGCTTTCCTCATACATTTTACTTCTTCTTTTTTTTTTTTTTTTTTTTTTTTTTGGTTTTTCGAGACAGGGTTTCTCTGTGTAGCCCTGGCTGTCCTGGACTCACTTTGTAGACCAGGCTGGCCTCGAACTCGCAAAGATCCGCCTGCCTCTGCCTCCCAAGTGCTGGGATTAAAGGCGTGCGCCACCACTGCCCGGCACATTTTACTTCTTACTGATTAAAAAAATAAGATTTTTTTTAATCACCTTTATTTCTCTCTCACCTTCCTGGCTGTGATTAAAATATATTACTAATAAAATGCTATTTATCATTTAAAATTTTTTTCTTTCTTTTAAAGAAAGATTTTCCTGTTAAAGATTTATTTGGGGCTGGAGAGATGGCTCAGCGGTTAAGAGCACTGCCTAGTGCTCTTCCAAAGGTCCTGAGTTCAATTCCCAGCAACCACATGGTGGCTCACAACCATCCACAATGTGATCTGGTGCCCTCTTCTGGAATGCAGGTGTACATGCAGATAGAGCACACATATGCATAAAATAAATAAAATAAATCTTTAAAAAAAAAAAAGATTTATTTATTTTATATATATGAGAGCTCTATCTGCATGTACTCCTACATGCCAGAAGAGGGCATCAGATTCCAATATAGATGGTTGTGAGCCACCATGTGGTTGCTGGGAATTGAACTCTGGACCTCTGGGTGAGCTGAGCCCAGCCCCTCACAGTCTGAGGAAGAGTCCTCCTAGCAGGGAAGCAGCAGCACCTTCACTGCAAATACACCTAGCTAGGTGTGGTGATGTCTCTGAGCATCTAGCTAGGCGTGTCTACAGTGAAGGACCGGTGGGAAGGGAACAGTGTGCTCAGTTTGCTCTCTCTGCTATCTCTATTCAGTCAGGATTGCAGCCCATGCATGAGTTAGCCCCACCACATTTGAGGTTGGTCTTCACTGCCTAGTTAAAGCTTTTCTGCATCGTTCTCATAGTCACTCTACAAGCCTGGATGTCCTATTTGTCCCTATAATCTCCAAAATATTCCAAATGCAGTCTGAGAGTGTGAATTTTAAAGAGCTACCTTTGCAGAGGGGCTGTGGCATCATTAAGATTTGGATGAGCAGGAGGGATGTGACATCATGGTAAAGGATGGGAACTTCAGGTGGCTGTTCTTCACTCCCCAGCCTAAAAGAAAAAACACATGCTCATGTTCTAGTGTACTGCATATGTTCTAGTTCATTTCATATCAAACATATATGTCCTCAAAACAGAAACAAAAGAAATAAGAAAGAAATATTAACTTGAAGGCCATTTCTGTTTTACTGATAATATGATTGTTTTATTAACGCATACATTTCCCTTTTCTAATTTGAAAACGTCTGAGCTTCAGTGAAAGACACTGAGTCTTTTGGATCACTGAAAATGCAGAAACTAAGCAAGGCATTGAATAGATACAAAGGAGAAGACAGAGGACAGTTCAAAGACATCACCACACCCAGCTCAAGAGAGATAAACGCTCCCCTTATGAAAAAGCATGGGCACAGATCAGAAATCTGACCTGGTTAATCTTCTCATTAAAACTGTTAAGACTTTATTGCTGACACAAATTCTAACAAAAGCCTTAACATTTGCAATTTCAACAAAGGATAACCAAAGCAGAACTTTTCACACACCGCAAAAGAGAAGGTATAGAGTGTGCAGCACTATGAAAACTCAGGCCCCCAAGCCGAGCTCACATGAAAAGAGTGTGTGTGTGTGATATGTGTGTGTGTGTGTGTGTGTGTCCTGACTGCCTGTCTTACTGGAACTGAACTCAGGGCCTCATACATATCTAACAACCACTCTATCACTAAGTACAACCTTAATACTAGAGTTAATTATTTATATTATATGTTTCAATTTTAATAAAACAATAAAGATAAATTTCAAGCTTCCAAAATTGACTAAATTCTGAAGATATAATTCTGACTATGCTTGGGTATCACTGTTTTAGGCCTGTGATTAGGCTCTATTACTCAGCAAAGTTATCAGTAAGCGCTGGTTACCTACTATGCGCCAGGCACTGAACAAACAGCTGGATAAGTCCATTCCTGCTTCTATGAATCTTATGAATGTTGATGACAAATAATTCTCATATACTGTACTTGTCTTCCACTCTAAGGTTGTGGGTGGCTATATGGATGTCCCCAGTTTTCTATGTTCCCAGCCCCTTACTTTATAAGACCAACATTGGGGAGGGAAGGAGAGAAAGCAACATTTCACTATCAAAATCATGGAAATAATTTTCCATATGATCAATAGTGATCTCTTAATTATAAAGTTCAGTGGAGCAAAGCCGGGCGGTGGTGGCGAGAAAGCAACATTTCACTATCAAAATCATGGAAATAATTTTCCATATGATCAATAGTGATCTCTTAATTATAAAGTTCAGTGGAGCAAAGCCGGGCGGTGGTGGCGCACGCCTTTAATCCCAGCACTCGGGAGGCAGAGGCAGGCGGATCTCTGAGTTCGAGGCCAGCCTGGTCTACAAAGCGAGTCCAGGACAGCCAGAGCTACACAGAGAAACCCTGTCTCGAAAAAACAAAACAAAACAAAACAAAACAAAAAAAAACAAAAAAAGTTCAGTGGAGCAGAGCGTGGTGTCGCATGCTTTTAATCCCAGCACTAGGGAGGTAGAGGCAGGCAGATCTCTGTGAGTTCGAGGACAGCCTGGTCTACGAAGTGAGTCCAGGACAGCCAGGGCTTGTTACACAGAGAAACCCAGTCTCAAAAAAAAAACAAAAGCAAACAAACAAAAACCCAAGTTTAGTGGACATTCTAAATCATCACCTCATTGACTGTTGACTTTATATACACTTGAATACAACTACCTGGAATTATTTTTATCTTTACTTGATACTGTAGATGAAAATAAATTCCAAGTTATATATACATTATTTATGTGTGTGTATATATATATATAAAACTAATATTATACATTTTATGTATATAATACCATGAGAAAACACTAAGAAAGGAATATAGATAAATACTACAAATCTTAATACTGGGAACAGACTACTGGTTATGAATGTAATCAACAGATCTTAGATGGAATGGAGAGTCAAAGTATAAAAGCAATAAAAAAGCTAAAGACCAAGTTCAATTTGTGTCATAAGAATTGCTTTTTTTTAAAGTTTTTAAAAAACGCTTATTACTTCAATTTACATCTCTGTCCCTCTACCCTCCCTCAACCCCTCCCAGGCCCACCCTCAGACTCTCCCACTTATCCTACTCCTCAAGAGTGGGGTGCCCCTACATATCAGCCCCCTTCAATTCAGCAGCCATGAGGGCCCTGAGCTTCCTCTTGCACTGGGGGCCTACATGGCAGCTCTACTAGGGCAAAGTGTCCCACTAACAAGTAACAAAGTCTATGTTCCTGTTCCTTTCAGTCCGTTGGTTGTAGGATAGTTATCCTGTACTATATGGCTAAAATCCAGTTATAAGTGAATAGATGCCATGTGCATCTATTTTCTTTCCTTTTTTTTTTTATTGCTGAGCAAAGTAATTATAAAGTCAAAAGGCTTTAGGGAAAGTTTTCAACAACTATGGAAAAAAAAAAAAAAGCCCAACATAAACCAGACCCTCACATGTACCTCCTAGTCAACTGTGACAAAATGAAATTTAGTATCTTAAGCCATAAAGAATTATTCAGATACTTTAAAAAAAAAGATGCCAGCTGGGCAGTGGTGGCACATGGCTTTAATCCCAGCACTCAGGAGGCAAAGGCAGGTGGATCTCTGAATTTGAGGACAGTCTGGTAAACAGAATGAATTTTAGGACGGCCAGAGGTATACAGTAAGACCTATCTTTAAAAAAAAAGTAAGACATTAACAAAAAAAAAAAAAAATGGATAGAGATCCTGAAAGCACAATTCACAAAGCACTCACAGTCAGTCGAGACAGTATGTGCCTGTAACCCTAATAATAGTTGCTGAAGCAGGAGCTCTGTCAGTTCAAGGACAGCCTTTCAAATCCTAAGAAGAAGGGCTGGAGAGATGGCTCACTGGTTAGGAGCTCCTACTGCTCTTGTAGAGAACCCAGGTTTGGTCCCTCCCCAGAGGAGCTTCTTTTCTTCTGCAGACAGGAAAAGACTGTGGCATGCCCGTCTCTCAACTGGAAATCAATATCACGATGTCTCTCCCTAAGGCTCAGGGGTCATCCGAAAGTCAAAGCAGAGAGAATATGTGAGTGATGACACACAGTGGGCATCACAGAGGCAGTGTACATGTGACAGGACCACTGCACACATAAACTCAGTGGCTGGAATGCCATGTACAAGATCTGCAGCAGATGGAGCCAACCATCAACTCAGCATGGACAGGGGAGCTCATCAAGTCCCATCCCTAGCTGAGGAGCTATTGGTAACTGATGGCTGCTGGGGCAGGGAGAGTCAGTTATCTTCAAGGAGGGGAGGAGGGGAAGGGGAGGGTGGGGAAGGGGGAGGGGGGACACAACATGTCCAGTAGATGGTCTTATACTCTGCACATACATGAACCACCAAGTGGTCATGGGGGAGAGGGAAAAGTGGTAGTGAGCCTAGGGGAAGAACTGGAAGTGGGGAGTAAGAGGGGTGCATTTGTTCAAAAAGAATTACATTCTTGTATAAAATTCTCAAACAACAAAAAAAGATTATTTCTAACTCAGCACTTTTGGTAGTAAATAAAAAACTAAACTCTAAAAGTAGACCAGCAGGAGAGACAGATCAGGTGGCCAATACACTCATGTAAAGAACAAGAGTGCAGTGGTATGTGCTTGTAATCCCAGACCTGGGGGGGTCACAGAAGACCAACAAGCCCCAGACAGTGAGAGACCTTGTTTAAAACAAAACAAAACCTACATGGAAGGTACCTGAGTTTGTTCTCTGGTTTCCACATGCATGCACATGTATCTGAACACACATATTTCCCAAAATAAACAGGCATACACATGTGTGTGCACACACATGCTTCCCAGAGATACACATACATAAATAACACCATTACTTCTATGAATTATAATAGGAAATACATAAAATACTGTTAACAGAAATAATTTTCCCATTAAAAAAAAAATCAGTGATTACAAAGAGGAAATAATTTCCATTAGAAATATAGAATAAAACTATATACTTAAAAATCTATCAAATTAGACACAAAAGTTTATGTTGGAAAGATATTAGAGAAAATAAATTTATTTCAGTTTTTAAAATAAAATAATACAAAATATATTATATACTATAAAACAAACTTTAATGTTATAATTTAATGATTTAGTGAGGTGTAAAAATAACAGTAAATACGGAGGTGGAGATATGTCAATCAGATTTTTCTGAAAAGACCCAAATGGAAAGGGTACTGGAAAGGGAATCACAGAGTAGTTAAAGCTATTAAGTGTAAGGAGAGTTAGGCTAATATAAATTAGATTAGTGAATATCTAGGGGCTTTTGATACAGTCTCTTAATATGGGGGACGAAGATCAACTTGGCTGTGGGCACTTGGCATAGCAGCATATGGACTAAAATCAAGGTTTATGGACCGGCATTGTTTGCAGCTGCTAATAGCCTTACAAAGTGGGCAGAGCCCAGATTAAGCTGAAGCCAGGTGAAACAAGGAGAAACCCTATTTAAGGATGGAAGTGGGTGGAGGCAGAGAGTTCCCACGCTAGAAATCATGCGATGCAGGGCAGCTTGTATCATCTGATGGAGAAGATGTTGGTGGACTGAAAAGCTGATCTCATACAGAGCTGAAAAATTAGCACCAGCTCTCCCTGAGAAAGAAAGAGGCTGGTGATAAGATAAGGCCTCAGCAAAGCAGCAAAAGGCCAAGGACTAAACCCTGTGGCACAGCTTTGCCTAGAGGGGTTTGACCAGTTTAAACAGTGGCCTGAATGGAACTGTGGCCAGCCTCCAAGACTGAGGCAGAGCGGGTGAGTTGTTAATACAAACTGAATAAGTTGTCTTACGGACAGCTGAGGCGTTTCAGAGAGAAGAAAGCCTCAAGCCTCGTTTAAAGTAAAGCTGCCATAGCCAATTTACCCTAAAGGACCTACATCTGAGATATTCCTGAAGAAAGATTGTTGACTGAGTGAGTGCCTTACTCCTGAGGTGTTCTTGACAACTGAGGACCTGCCCCAGAGACTGTATCCTTCTAAAAGGTTAGGATTAGTAGTTAGATAATAGTTGTTATAGGTATTAATAGGTTTAGTTGTTAGGTGACAGGGGTTATAGTCATCCTTAGGGCTAGTAGTTAGGTAACTGTTTATATTTGTTATAAGTTCATAGAGTTATTAATAGATACATATTGGATAATTAAAAGAATCGTCTTCAACTAAGTCCTAGTTCTGTTCCTTAATGACAGTGTACCCCTAAAATACATAGGATTAACTTTTCTAAGCCTCAAGGTTCTTGTATGTAAAAGTCAGGATAGTCAATAGTGAGGATTAAACAAAATGCCTGGTGTCAAGTAACTACTGTGTAATTGCGGCATTACTACTATCCTAAGGCATATTAAATTCTGGGGATTAAAAAGGACCACAGTCCTGAATTAGGTATACAGAAAGAAAATCCCCGCTTACATCTGTAACCTTCCGGCACACCAACATTAGGCCTAGAAAAGTTTTCTTTGCTGAGTATTCTTCAGACTCAGGAATCTAGGTGTTCTCAGATTTTATTTGTATTTGTCCTTGAGTTCCCAAGTCTACCTTAAAAAGAAAAGTACCACTAGATGGCAAGAAGCCTGACTTTCCCTACTATGCAAAGTACTCATAGCTTGCTAAGCTTGGCTAAAAACGTAAAATACATACATATACTAATTTTTGCTTTGTTTTGAACACACACACACTCTCACATAGGTATGTATCTTGCCTCAAAACATCTTTCTACAAGATACTTTGAGATACAAAGAATAAAATATGTTCAAAGGGGAGAAGCCTAGTAATTACTCCCATAGCCAAATGATGAGAGTTGTTATGGTAAGTCAAAAAGCAAATCAATCATGTTTCCTGATATGACACACTAACAACACAGCAGTGTGGTGGTTCTGCAAAGAGCTTATAATCTGAACCTGATCACTGGGAAATATTGGACAAAAACAAATTTAAAAACAATCTAAAAAAATAACTAATTTAACCCTTTAAAAAAAAAAAAGTCCAACAAAACTTGGAAGCAGGTAAGTCGACAGCCTAGCTCTGCCAAGACAGGGTAGGTAAGTCCTTCATAATTCCTGCTTTACAATTAACGTCTGTCAGAGAAACGGGGCCAGACGGCTGAAGATTGATGCTGTAATGTATGGAGAGAAATTGGGAACTGTCTGGGGAGCCACTGGTATGTCATTTCTTAGTTTTGGAAGCTGTTGGCCCTGCACTTCCTGTATAATCAGATATATTTATCCCTCTCAAGTCTCTGATGTGGTTGAAGACTAGATAGCTAGAGTCTCATAGTTAAATTTTGAGTTGTTTAGGAATTAAGAGGGTGTTCTGGATCTAAGATGATGTTTTTAAAATTGTGATGCAAGTTAGGATGGAAGCTGAGTTGGATATAGAACTTTAAACTCATGGAGATGGTTGGATAGTAGAATATTAAAGTCAGTTGCCAAATACGTATGGACTGGACATTGGGAATGTATGCTAAGCCTTATAATTCTCATAATTATGGCCTAATTATTTTTGTTGTTTTGTATTGTGTTTTTTGTTATAAGAGAAAGAGCCATTTGTTGGACTGAAAGGGGGAGTTGTTGGGGGGAAAAGATACACCTTAAACTTTAAAAAAAAAAGGAAGTAGATGGGGGGTTGAGAGGGAAGAGGGTGGGAGGGTGGGACCAGAGAGAGGGGGGAGCAGGGAGGGGATTGTGATTGAGATATAACTTGAAGAAATAAAAAAATAAAATAAAAATTAAAAAAAATAAAAGGTCCAAAACCAAAGGGAGGGGAAACCAACAACAAAAAAAAAACCAAAAAGCCGGATAGGGTGGTACATGCTTTTAATCCCAACACTTGGGAGGCAGAGGCAGGCAGATCTCTGTGAGTTCGAGGCCAGATTGATTTACAAAGTGAGTCCAGGGCAACCAGGGATAAACAGAGAAATCCTGTCTAAGAAAAACAAAAAGAAAATAAAAATACAAACAAACAAAAAATCCATAAAAAACAAGCCAATGAGCCTGATGTGGTGGCACACACCTTTAATCCCAGCACTGGGGAGGCAAAGGCAGGTGGATCTCTGGGAGGTCAAGACCAGCCTGGTCTACAGAGTGAGTCCAGGATAGCCAGGGCTCTGTTATACAGAGAAACCCCTTCTCAAAAAAAAAAAACAAACAAAAAAATGTTTTGTTTTGGTTTTTTACTGTAAACTCCTAATGAAACATATTCTCAGAACAAGGGGGATGTCTGGTGCAGTGGCTCATACTGGCTGTCTACCTGATAGGATCTAGGATCAAACCTGATTGTGCCCGAGAGAGTTTCTAGTCTGGGTTACATGAGGTGGATCTTCCCACGTGCGTGGCCCCAGAAGTACTAAACATAGAGCGAGAGCTAGCCGATGGTGTCTGATTCTTGACTGCACAGCACTGTGCTCCCCAACATGACGGCTGCACCCTAAAACTGCAAGTCAAAGTAAACTTTCTCCTTTAAAATAGATATAGATACACACACACACACACACACACACACACACACACACACACACATATATTATGTGCATTGGTGTTTTGCCTGCATACAGATCTCTGTGAGGATGTCAGATCCCCTTGGAACTAGAGTTACAGACAGCTGTGAGCTGCCATGTGGGTGCTGACAACTGAACCCAGGTCCTTTGGAAGAGCAGCTAGTGCTCTTAACCACTGAGCCATCTCTCCAGTCCCTTTCTTCTTTAAGTTGCTTTTGTCAAGTATTTTATCATAGTGGTATTTAAAATCAATAATTACATTTATGCAAATGAGTAATTACATTAATATCAAAAATGAAGGTTTTTAGAACAAAAAATATAAAAATGACAAAATGTTATGATTTAAAAGCTTTGCAATTTTACAGTATGACTGGATTAGAAATACCAGTAAGCCAGGAGTGGTGGCACACACCTTTAATCCCAACACTTGGGAGGCAGAGGCAGGCCGATCTCTGTGAGTTTGAGGTTAGCCTGGTCTACAAGGTGAGTTCCAGGACAGCCAGAGCTACATACAGAGAAACCCTGCCTGGAAAAAAAAAACAAAACAAAATGAAGGGAAGGGAGAGAGGGAGGGAGAGAGGGAAGGAAAAGGGAAGGAAAGAAAGGAAAGGAAAGGGAGGGAAGGAGGGAGGGAGAGAGAGAAAGAGAGAGAGAGAGAGAGAGAAAGAGAGGAGAGAGAGAGGAGAGAGGAGAGAGAGAGAAAGGACCAACCAGTAAAAACTCAAGATCTTTTCTCCTAAAAAAAAAAAAAAAAAAAAGACAGGGCTGGAGAGTTAAGAGTACTGGATGCTCTTCCAGAGGACCCAGATTTGATTCACAGCATCCACATCAGGTAGCTCACTATCCTTACATAACTCTAGCTAAAGGGAATCCAAGACCATTTTCTGACCTCCGTGGGCATCCACACATATACATCACACATTCCCTCAAACATATACAAAATAGATCTTACAAAGGAAGGCAAGATGGATGGACAGTCAGTCAGGGAGCTAGGCAGGCAGGCAGGCAGAGATGGCCTACCAAAAATGATAACCAGTAGTTGTGCTAGGCCCTGAGGACCCAGACCATGGTTTCTAAGTATCATTAAAGAGAATTACACAGAGAAGGGGCATTTCCAGCTATAAAGTGAAATGTGTTCAAAATGAACACTACCAGGAAACAAAGATACTACTTAAAACATGTCAAAAAGTGCAAGAGCCAACCTAGAAGGATCCTCTCTAAACTAGAAAGGAACAATCTGCACTGAAAAGAATGACCAAGTGAAATGAAGTACATTAAATATATATAAATAGTATAATGTCATAAATATAAATAAGTGAAGCTTCCTGGTCATCAATGAAAGTTGCCAGAGCACCAACTAATCACTTTCAAAATTTATAAGCTGGGAAAGAAACAAGCATTCATCCTGTGAAACTATGTATTTAAGAGCCAACAAACAGTCCATATAAGAAACTTCTTTATAGAAACAATATGGCTAATATATATTAGATGGGCAGATTCTTTTTATTACTATTTTATGACATCTAATGAAATAAAGGATTTAGCAAGGATCACCAGGGGTTGTTATATCAGATGAAGACTAATGTGGAACTTTACAAGGAAGGGTGAAAGGTTAAATGAACAATGCACTGATTAATTTTTTGACATAAAATAGCAACCTCTATTTGTACCTCTCTTTGAATGCTTCACTTGCATAAAAGACAATCTTCAAAAGATTGTCCCATTTGGTAGAAACTTTTGTATAATTTTTACAGACAGTATAATTGTGAGTTGTTTTAAATTTTATTATACACTTAATGTTTCATAAGCAATAGATTCATATAGAAATTTAATACCTTTTTTTTTTTTTTTTTTTGGTTTTTCGAGACAGGGTTTCTCTGTTTAACAGCTCTGGCTGTCCTGGACTCGCTTTGTAGACCAGGCTGGCCTCGAACTCGCAAAGATCCGCCTACCTCTGCCTCCCAAGTGCTGGGATTAAAGGCGTGCGCCACCACCGCCCGGCTCCATTTTTAAGTTTAACAACACTTTCTGAAACAAATTTTAACTGATTTTAATCTTTCAATATACTTACTGTGAATTCTTATCTTCCACTAACTGGGTGAGTTTCTTCCATGGATTATACTCAGAATCAATGGTAAAAAGCCGCATGTGCAAGGCTAATACGTGGAACAGCTGATCTGAATAAATTGGGAGGGAAAAACACTGATGAGAAAGTTCATATACAATTCTTTTTTTTTTTTTTTTTTTTTTTTTTTTTGGTTTTTCGAGACAGGGTTTCTCTGAGTATCCTTGGCTGTCCTGGACTCACTTTGTAGACCAGGCTGGCCTCGAACTCACAAAGATCCGCCTGCCTCTGCCTCCCAAGTGCTGGGATTAAAGGCATGCGCCACCACCGCCCGGCTTCATATACAATTCTTGAGAATACAAAATGTTCTCAAAAGTTCTACTTACTTTTTTTTCTAGTTAGTTTTAATAAGGAAATGCGATCTCATTTTGATCAGTCACTATAATTAATCAGGTTTATGTTGTCTTGCTTAGGTTTTTATTGCTGTGGGAAAAGTACCTTGGAGGAAGGGTTTATTTCATTAGAACCTCAGGTAACACTCCTGTCATTGGGAAAAGTCAAAGCAAAACTTGGAAGTAGGAACTGAGGCAGAAGTCATGGAAGAACACTGCTTACTGGTGTGCTCTCCATGGCTTTGCTCAGCCTGCTTTCATGTCCCATCCAGGACCACCTCCCCAGGGGAGGCACTGCTCCAATAAGCCGACCCCTCATCAAACACTAATCAAGAAAATGCTCTACAGAATTGCTTATAGTCCAACCTTATGAAGGAATTTTCTCAGTTAAGATCTCCTCTTCTCAGATATGCCTAGGTTTGTGTCAAGCTGACAACAACCAACCAGCAAACTGATCAACCATCACAAGCTGCAACTACTTCATTTCCTTCTACAGTGCTCTGAACATATGAGCTCTCCAATGATTTCTAATAGAATCCAGACTGTCCTTAGGCTCCGCCTTCAAGCAGAAATGGTCTGCTTTCCTCGTCTGCTACATTTCATGCTACAGCTGTGCCTGTTTGTACTTCTCAGTGTTGCAGTCATTTCCTAACTGAAATTTGCTACCTTTAACTTCCTACTTGGGTATTACAATACATCTTAGCAATTCAGATAAAAGTGAAGTTCTTCTTTGATGAATCTCTCCCTTGAGGTCTTCATTCTTTGAGCAACTAAACTATTTTAAGTTGTCTGCACATTTGAAGTTCCTTGTTGGAGATAACATACATATATCTAAACTAGGATAGAACTTCCAAAATAAAGTGTCAGAACCTTACCTTTCTTTTTTTCTACGAAAGTTTAGGCTAGTTTTATGTTCCATTCTTGTTATTGTTGTTTGTGGTGCTGGCGTGGTACTGGGTCTTGAACATGTCAGGCAAGTACTCTACCACTGAGCCAGATTCCAAGTGTCTAGAATTTAATCTCTATGAAATCATAGAATCCACTTAAGATGCAAACTGTGGCTTCTCAACTATAGTAATAAGCACAAAGTCTCAGATCTAGGTACATAAGAATGTTTATTTTCCTGCCAAGAGATAATTGTCTCTCACATAATGCTCTGATACTAATAACTACCCAGTGATACCTTCCAATAGTTTCAACAATTTCTACTTTTGGGAAAGAAAAGCCTATAATGTCACCAGAATCTATGGAGTTTCATATCTACTTTCAAATCATCTTAATAAAGGAGAAAATAGAATAAACTTAGTAATAGTTTTGTCTTAATAAAAACTTATGCCTTAATTTTTACATTTGCTTGGTCCTGCAACCTATTGAAGTCATATTGATATGAAGTTCTTCTTTGCTAATTTACAACAAAAGCTCTCTTGTTATCTTTCAAAGCCTTGTTGAAATGGTATGTCCACCAAAAGTTTCACAGCTTCCACCATGCAGAAATGATCCCCAACCTTAAAATCCCTGGAGCAGTACCACAGGAAAGAAGTCATCTTATAACCAATGATGAAGAGCTGGCCTCACCCACTGAACACAGTGCCCCATGTCTGCGGGGTTAAGGACCCCTCAAAGTCTCACTTAGGAATCAGGAGCAGCACTGGCTGAGAAGCTGCTGAACATGTCTGCAGATGGTACCACAGGGATTGAAGGGAATTGGCCAGAAAGTGTTAAGAAATAAAAAACTGGACCCCAAAGAACTTGAGAAAATGCCACTAGAATTGTATTGACTTTTGTCAAGAGTATAGATAAATGTAAATGTCTCAGAAGAAAAATGTGCAAAAACAAAAACAAAAACCCTGAATTCCTTTATTTTAAAAAGTTTCTGAAACAACAGTTTCTAGGAAAGTCCAAACTATTAAAACTTGTGTAACTGTACTATGTACTAATTCAAACATAATATAAACTACACTTTCCTCATCTTAAGAGTTGTCCATTTAAAACATATGACTACACCAGAGTACACACAGGGTTTATTTAAGGGCATACATTAGAAGTCACTAAACACTCAGTAAAAACAATGTCTTCCCAAATCCTAAATTCTAGAAATCAAGTGATAACCTAAAAATAAAACACCCAAATCTATTATAAACACTAAAATTTTTAAATAACTATCAAAATTTCACATTTCCATCTTTATGTTAAAAATTCTAAGGTATTTTGCTTTTAAATCAATCTTAATAGATATCTTTTCAAAATAATATATACATATATTATATTTAAAAGCTGATATGTATTGCTTTTGGATATTATTTTTAGCATTTAAGAAAACATTCATTTCCAATACACTGTGTGTTTTAAATAAGTTTTATTTCCTATGCCAGCACCTTAGGTGACATTTCAACTCTAGCACTTTGGGGCAATGAACTATGTTGTGACATTAAGGCATGTTACTCCTAGATTCACATCGATTCTCTAAACAATGAGTAAACACTCATAAAAAGCCATGTTCATGAAAAACCTAGTCTAAGCTGCAAATTATACTTCTCTTAAGCATATCTTTACAAATGGTATTGAGGAATTATGTTTATAATATCACATACATAAAGGGAACAGGTATTATTTTAATACATTGGTTAATATGTAGCAAAATATAGCACAGTATCTTCATTAGTTAGCAGCAACAATATAATAGGAATCTATAAACAACATAATTATCTTTATAAAACTATCCACTCAATGTAAAATCTCTCAAAAACTTGAATTTTTTTATTCCTGAGAATAATACATTTAAAAAAATTTTTGAACTAATACCAATTTGATCAATTAGATATTTATATTGCTGACCAGTCACAACATAGAAAAGGCTAAATATCCACATCTAAAGATAGTAGCATTTCAAACATTTATTACTTTGAAAACTGAACTTATATGAACAGAATTTGAAGGGAAAAACACTGAATGACCACTGCCTATATAGGCTTTCAAGACTGACACAAACAGGAATCTTGCAAATGTTAGCACTGCCCAGTACTCACTCAAACAAGACCGTTTCCCAGCTGTGCTTGCACCGCCTGAGCACAGACTGCCTCCTCTATGAATCAACTCCAGTTCCAAGTTGGTTCTGTAAGCAAAGCATTAAAATCCATCTCAGTCATAGGCCAGGGAGATACTTTTACTGACATACCTCAATCAAGCTGAACAATTACATTCTCCAACCTTATTACTAGCAAAAGCAGTTTATGCAGTAATGATTTTTTTTCTTATATTCAGAAATAGAAAGGATTTATCCATCTTTACTTAGATGTTCAAATTTATACCTGTAAAAAATTACACATACAACTATGTAATTGTTGCAAAGTCTCAGCCGTTTGTAGACACTAAAAACTGGGTCTTCACAACAAAAAAATCCCTCCAACATACTTCATAAACTTATATATAAATTTGATGAAAAACATGTACTTAAACTGGCAGCCACCAGATAGATAATTATTGTCATTAAAAAATACAAGGCACACTGATTTTTCTAACAAAGAAATGGTTCTCATTCATTGGAGATTAGATGGTATCTGGAAGTCAGTATCATGAAACAAAACCACCAACACTAAGTGACTATGATCAACACATAATTAATTAATCACGGTCTCGTTTATGGACTTCTACAATTTCAGTTTCATTAAAATGTATTGTGTAGCTATTGATAGTGGTAAAGATCAGTATTGCTCACAAATACCTGAAATTACAAGGTACTTAGCATTTATTAGCTTTCCAAATAGCAATTATTAGTAAACTGGTGTTTCAAAAAGCAAACCTATGCAGAACTGAACTATTTACTCAAAAAGTGTAACAACAAAACAATTTTTACCAAAGTAAGAAATAAAATTTGAGTTACACTTCAACTGGGCTTCTTTCAACAGTCCTTACCACCTTCAGTATTTATTTTCAGCAAACACAATTGAAACAACTAGTCTGTAGCCACAGTATGCTAATGAGGCTCCCACCCACCTCCACCCCACCTTAAAGAGAGGCAAAACTGCCAGCTTATACTCTGCTGCAAAGTTCAAGAGAGAGTACATCCTACCTCACTTAACAACAAAACATTGAAACTGGTTTTGGCTATATTGTGAAATGCTATTTCACATATAACATACAAACTTTAAGGTATTAATATTCCTGAGTCTGTATATTTGGCACCCATTTCTAAAGGAATGGTTTAATCTTCTTCTCAGGGTGGGGGAGATGCAATTTAACCCCTGATAATGTTCCTGCTCAGGGCTCCATCTGGTTGCTGCTGATAAGGGCATCTGTGGTGACAGGGAATTTTCCACCCTTCAGGCGATTTGCAATCTCACTGAACTTCTAAAAACCTACCAGCAAGGAAGCAGGGACAAGGATTTCATATTAGTGGACAGAAAGCGAGCGCGGAGACCAGCATGTGTTCCTTCATCAAGGGAATATAAATGAGATCAATATATTTTGTTTTCACAAATCTTCTGTTGCCTAATCTGTAGAAAAAAATTAATGGCTATATTCTCTTATAAAAAGTATGATTTCCTAGACAGTACTCTTTAAAGTACCAACCAAACACAAATCTTACAAATGAATGTCAGAACCAGAGCGTCAACTTTCATCTCACTATATTTACAAAAATGTTCACTAAATTATAACGACAATTCTGTTTATTGGATCACCAAATACATTTTAAAGGATGACAAGTTATTAAGAATTTTGCTCTAAAGGAAATAAATCTATTAAGTCTGACATTTTAAAACATAGCTGGAAGATCTCTCATGTAACATTTTTATTTCATTTTGTAAAACTATCTATACAAAAAAAATCAATCCATGTGATATCTAGAATTTAAAAAACTCGATGTCAGAGGCCCTAACCATAAACATTCCCTTGCTTCATTTACACCAAACTGGCCCTTTAAGATTCACTAGTAAACCATCTAGGTAGCCATGTGTCCCGTCTATTACATCTCACTGCTAAAGATCACAGCAGTCTGACTTTTCTTTCCTAGACGGATAATACAAAAATAAATATAGTTTGGGTATGAACTTTCTATGCTTTCTATTCTTGAAGAAAAGTAGATTCTATCTTCTGAATTTTCGACCACAAATATATCCTAGTTATTTTGGCAGCAGAGAGAACCTCTATATTTCAAAGAATGACAGGACTTCTGAAAGCTAGCACTAGGCCATTTAGACACACTAAGCATTCAAAAGTCCTTTAACTATAACATCAAGTCCTTTCTTTATCCCTGACCAAAGTCTGTGTTCCTCTTACATTCTCCTTCTTACTGTTATTTTTAGAGCAATAGTCTGAAAAAACAAATGTGCACACACACATAAAATCAAACCAAACTGCGACAATAGAGAAGGCAAAGGTTTTAGAAAAGGGCAGACTTGAAGCTCTGAACTTGCCACTTCACTGTGTGAGCAAGTCACTCAGTTTCTCAGTGAGGCTGTGAGCCTGCCCTGAAGACGCAGCTCTTCTAGGCTGGCTGGCTGAGACAGGAAATGGATATTCCATACACTGCTCTAATTTGTTGATATTCCCATTCTTAGTTCTATAGCCTTTTACCTATATAACATTTCTAAGAGCCTAGTTCATTATGCTTTGTATAAAATATTTCTTAAGTGACCATATCTTAGTGCCTAAATCCCCAATTCTTTATTCACCAACATGCTTTATTTAAAAAAAAAAAAAAAAGCCACGGTAAGACTGGGGAGATGGCTCAGTGGTAAAGTGCTTGCCTTGTGAGTATGAGGGCCAGTTCAGCTCTCCTACACCTATGTAAAGCCAGACAGATTTAGCAGACCATCTGAAAGCCCAGCATTCAGAAATCAAACACAGAATCCCAAAGCAAGCAGCTAGCCAGATGCCTAAATAGAAAGCTCCAGGTCAAGTGACTGAAAAAGAAACTCCCCATCAACTGCAGGCTACACACACAGACACGCACACACAGAGACACAAAGACACACACACACATATACACACAGACACACACACACAAAATTAATAACTTCTATTTGTTGATTTGTAGTTGATCTTCTTTTGCTGGTCCCTACAATCCTTAAATGCAACAACAACAAAAGAGAAAGGGGGGAAGGGGGAAAACGGATTGTTTTCAAGGGGAAAATTGCTTCAAAAAAAGATTTATAATACAAAAGCAAAATATTAAAAGGATTCAGTTTAACACTGGGCATGGTAGTTTGTGGTTGCAATACCAGCTACTCAAGAAGCTGAGATGGAGGATTGCTTAGGCTCCAACTTTGAAATCAGCATGCACAGCACAGACTCTACTTACAAAGACATACTATTGGGCATTTGGAAAGCACTCCTTATTTTCAACATAATTACTTTTATGATACAATATATGAAGGTACATAATTACTTTACTGAATACCAATCCATTCATGACTGAGAGATATCTGTTCATCTGTATCTCGAATGCGCCTATCTATTCTTTATGCAGTTTCCATGTTTCTCGAAATTAAACGCCAAGAGCTATAGACCAATACCTCTAAACTGTTTGTGACTAAAGAGACAGAAGTCCTTGGAGGGAAAATCAATTCTGAAAGTCACCTCTTTCTTAGTTTCATTAATGAAATAATGAGTTAATATTGAAGGAAGCCTTATCACATAGTATAATTTTCAAAACCACATTCCAACTATTTCCCTTCTGTTGCCTTCAGAAAAAAACAAATCTTTCCAAGGGTCCTCATGTAAATCAAGTAAAAAACAAAGACATGTACCCTTTCCTTCAAAATACTGAGTTCTCCAGACATCACAAGGAATATTTTCTTCTCAAATATTAAAACTTTTATGCTCCCTAAAGAATAAACAAAATTACTTACACAGCTAGGAGAAATTCAACTCGAAACTAAAATTGTATCTTATTAAAATGCCAAATATAAATACATCTTCAAGTTCCAGGAATCACAATTAATTCAAAAATTAAGTAATTCGAAGTTTGAATTACAACTTATTTCATAAATACTTAAGAGTTCCAGAAACATTTTTTTTCCTGAAAGGTATACACTAACATATTTAGCAGGATTTAAATATTTAAATAAAATAATGAAATGTGCTACATGTTAGATAAGAGCCTAGTGTCAGATCTTACCATATGTTCTACTCAACATGATAAAAACCTTTTCCCTTCAATTCAGATTTTAATTTTGAGTCACTTTGGCCTATATTTGACGGAAAAAGAAAGGGCACCCCAAGCTCACTGTGAGACTCTGCAAGGTCCTGCATGATTCTAGTCAAAAATCACTGTCTCATTGTTTTAGTTTATTATTGGGGTTTAGAGAGGGGTAGAGATGGTAATATGACTTTCCTGTTTCTCTACCGACACCTGTAGCATCTAATACCTGTCCTTACGTCTCTATAAAACAGAAAAAGAATAAGTCCATCTCATGGTTACTGCAGCCTTTTTTTTTTTCATAAGTTATTTATATTTAAGGCAAAAAATAAGGACCTAAAGTTCAGCCAAATTATACCTTAATCAAATTGTTTGATTTATCATACTACAGGAAAGTTCCATGTATTCATATTCCCATTCAATCACGATCTCAGGATCTTCCAGTAATGTTAACTCTAGTAAAATTGAAGATATAATACATAAGTGAGATAAGAGTATGTGAGTGTATGGGGCTGGAGAGACGGCTCAGTGGTTAAGAGCACTGGCTGCTCTTCCAAAGGACCCAGGTTCAAATCCCAGCACCCACATGACAGTTCACTGCTGTCTGTAATTTCCAGGTGTGGTGCCGCACGCCTTTAATCCCAGCACTTGGGAGGCAGAGGCAGATGGATCTCTGTGAGTTCAAGGCCAGTCTGGTCTACAAAAGTGAGTCCAGGACAGCCAGAAATACACAGAGAAACCTTGTTTCAAAAAACCAAAACATGAAAAAGAATTTAAAAAGTTAAAAGAGTGTCTGTGTAAATATAACAGCTGATCTGCACTCAACTGAACTTCTATAATGCTATAATTACATATTATTCATATCCTATGCATGATCCTAGATCCTTAGTAAAGTTACATTATACTAAATTTAGTTTTTGTCAGTATATTTAGTTGTAAGTATGCAATAATCAGTAACTCCCCAGAAACAAAATAATTATTGTATGTCTCACCACTGCCACCACCACCACCACAGAAAAAACATTCTGGATAAACACCAGCCTGGAACACACAGACTAGGAAGTCACGTTCTAGTGAAGCAGACCGTTCTATATCAACCTGGTCCAGCATTTATGTCTTCAGACTGAAGTGTCAGGTTCCTTATCTTGAGCTCTAACTTGCTTGCTGCAATTCTTCTAAGTCTGGATTCATTTTTCCTGGATTTTAAAGTTAACATATACTCTTTCACTTACTGTTTTTTTACACTGCTATGGGACTGGAGCAAAGAGATTAGAAAACATAACACAACCTATGAAAGCTGAACACAAGACAGCAAGAAAGATGACTAGCTTAAAAAGCAAAACCACCTCATCTTGATTCAGATGACCTGAAATCCAGCCCTTTACTGCCAGTAAGCTGTTGCATGACATCACGTCATCTCTCTAAAGCTCACCAACTACAATGCTATTTGAACAAAATAAGAAGTCTGTCTGCAAAGGCATCCAAGGCTCTACAGTATCAGCTTTGGCTTTTAGAATGTGTTTATAAGTGTCTGGCTATAATATATACCTGCTTCCTCCCTGTTTACTTCTTTTATAGCTCTCCATTTTCACATTCTCCAAAATTCTTGCTTCAATGTATTCCTTGGTGATGACCCAGCAATTAGAGTAATGCTCCCTAATCCAAGGATGGGAAACAAGTACTGCCTCCCTAAGTCTCCCAGCCAAAAGAAGAGGCTTAGAGCGCCTGACTTCTTGCTTTCTCTTCTTTCCCTGGTTTTCTGAATCACCTGTCATCTCCTAAAACACTAGGAGAGGCTTCATTTGGTTCATGCAAACAAAGAAACAAGTTCCACTCTTGCTGGTTTATTTTCTGAAATGAAGGCATATAAAATTATGTTTCAGTTCTCAGCATCAGCACTTGACAGGTCATCAGACATAAAATGTCATATTTTAAGGGAGTTATCTGACCTAAGGATTAATATACTTTCCCCTTATATTCTGTAATATTCAACAGCAGCCAAACTGTGCATCAAGTAATTTAAAAATAACTTCAGGGAATAACCTCGTGGGAGGTTATAAAACTAGCTATACTTTTAACCAATTTAAAGACACATATCCTTTCTTTAAACAAATACAAATGGCAACAGATAAAACAAAGATTCACTAAACAATAAAAAAACTAATACTAAGGAAATATTAATATATATTACATATACCTACCTAGCAACAGAGTACATAAAGAGAAAATCATTGTCTGGTGAGCCTGGGGTCTTGCTATAATCTCTGTATTTCTTCTGAGTGGTATTTTTTATATCTTTCATTACAGATTCCATTTCTTTACTTAAGTTGGTTTCTGACTATAAAAAAGTAAACATATATAAAGTTTATAATTAATTTTTTATAATAATTTTTTAAAAACTGAAATATTTATCTTATAAACACACTAGGAAAGTAACATTAAGACAAAGTAGATGAAACATGAACAACTTTGTACAATTTAGTGTACAAAAAACTCAATCAAAAATGAATCTGTTTATTCAAATTCTGGATGGCAATTGATAATATACAATTATGATAAAACCCAATTATGAGTTATTATTATTATGAGTTAGCCACACAAACTCTATTCCAATCTAATGAGTGCATTATGCTAAATAATATTTTAGAACCACTTCCATGTTTCCAAAAAACCTGACTTTATTTAAGTTCAATTTTCAAAGAAATATAATATTAATGTCCCTTACTTTCAGGCAAATTTTAAACATATAAAATTTACACACATACAAAAAACCTAAGAGTCTAAAGTTAGTCTTCATTTGAGAAAAAAATCTGATTAGTTTAATGTACATTTACCATTTAATGTAATTTTTGTTTCAAAAGCTAAATGTCCTCAGTTTAGGGTCTAGGAATATATATCTCAGTGACAGAGCACTTGCCTAGCATATGAAAGGCCTTAAGTTCGATTCCCAACACTACAAAAAAATGGGATGGAAGGTGTGGTTTTTTTAGTAGGCATAGCTGTCACCTCTTTTAGAGACCGTAACGGAAATATACAATGTAGGTAAAATATTTTAAGAACTTACACCACATAAATTCTATTGGTGGAGATTAAAAACCAGAACCATTTAAGCCAAATTCACACTATAGTAGACTAACTTGTAATGAATGGTCATATAGTATCTTTTGATATACACACAGAGTAAATAAAGATGTGTATAAAAGCATTCTTAATTTTTACTACATTTATTTGGTATGTGTAATCATGTATCTATCTGGATGGACTTGTGCATACTATGGCACATGTGTAGAGGCCAGAGGACAACTTGGGGTAGTCAGTTTTCTATTTCTACCATGCAGTCCTTAGGAATTAACTAAGATCATCAACATTAATTTTAATATAACTAACGAATATATTTTCAAATGATTACATTGTATTCAACACTTATACACTATATTACATTTGTACATAGAGATAGAGTCACGTACCATGCAGTGGTACAGAATGGGCCACATATACTATGGTGGCCCCTTAAAGTTATATTGCCTAGAGACCATCAAAGCCATTTGGTTTGTACAAATATATTCAGATATTTCACAGAATGGCAAAATTATCTACTGATGCTGTTTTCAGAATGTATCCATTGCTAAATAAGCAAAATAACACATATACTTTTTGTTTCGCTTTGTTTTTAAATTTTTCAACATCTTTAAAAGCCTAATCATAAAATATGGTTAAACTTAAATAGATTTGTGCTAGCTAGTTTTATGTAAACTTGACACAAGCTAGACATCAGAGAGGAGGGAGTCTCAACCGTGAAAATGCCTGTATAAGATTGGGCTATAGGCAACCCTGCAGGGCATTTTCTTAATTAATGATTAATGGGGACAGCCCAGTGCACTGTGAGTGGTGCCATCCCTGGACTGGTGGTCCTGGGTTCTATTAAAAAAAAAAAATAAAACCAGGCTGAGTGGAGCAAGCCAGGAAGCAGCACTCCTCCATGGCCTCTGCATCAGCTCCTGCCTCCAGGTTCCTGCCCTGTTTGAGTTCCTGTCCTGGCTTCCTTTGATGATGAACAGTGATGTGGAAGTGTAAGCTGAATAAAACCTTTCATTCTCAACTTGCTTTTGGTCATGATGTTTTGTCACAGCAATGATAACCCTAACTAGGACAAATCTTAAATTAAGTGCATGATCTGGAAGATAGTCTTAATATATTAAAATTATAATAACTTCAACTAAAGAGAAGTATAGCATCTGATAATTTCTATTATTTTAATCCTTTTTTTTTCAATAAGCACAAACAGAAGACCAAAATTTCTAAAAATCAATTTCTACTAAATGTATAAAGCCCCAGGGTAATTTAGGCAAAAAAGAGTATTGGGAGCAGGGAAGAGATGGGACTAAAGAGAGAAAGAGAAGAAGGAAGAGAGGGAGGGAGAGTGGCAGGGTGGGAACTGGAAACCAAACTAAGTTAGTAAGTTAACCAGGATATTTCTGCCTTACACTGATGCTTACTGGGAAAGCTCCCGGTCGTCCCTGCAGCTCCTCCACTTCCTTTATGAGATCTTGTGTGTTTTTGTTACATGGACGTTGCCAAAAGTTATTTTCCACATTGTTTCCAGGATAACATGGAAGAACACTGTTAGCAAACTGTCTACAGAGGGGACATGTGAATTCTCCTTTGTCCACTGAGAAGCCCTGAAGAACCTGGTCATTCTGCAAGATGAAATAAACATAAGAGATATATGACTCACACATTTGCAGTAAAAACAAATTACATTACCATATTTTATAGTAAACTAACATACCATACAAAGAAAGGCATCTCTAAAATGTCACAAAGAAATAAAATCATTGGTTTAGTTGTCAAAGGTTACCAAAGCACTTTTTACAATACAGCATTATGCCATAATCACATGCAAGACACTATCCTCTTTCTTAGGTAATACCACAATACTTTTTCTATATGCAAACCTTTAATATCTTCCTTTGAGAAAGTTATAAAGTCTCATTTGTTTACTTGGACCACAAAGCCTTTTACAATCTGGTTTCTAACTAGTTCTTTGGATATATAGATGTAGATATAATGATTCAAAGGTACCTTACTTCATCAAATGTTAGGGCACAACGCAGATAGTAAACATGACCCTGCGTATACCTCAAAACAGTTAGCACACTTTGTCCACCAAATACACAATATGATGGTTAATTTGACTGTCAGTCTGACAGATATAGAATCACCTAGGGACAAACCTGTAGGCATGCTTCTGAAGGAGTTTCTAGATTGAGCCAATCTAAATATGAGATGGAGAGCCACACTCTTCATGTGAGCAGCATTACTTCATAGACTAAGATTCTGGACTGAGGAAAAAGAGGGGGAAAGCAAGCATTCATCTCTCTCTGCTTCTTGACGGGAGTCGGTATGACCAACACCTTATGGTCCTGCCACCATGCCTTCCCTGCCATGTCAGACTGTAACTCTCAAAGAATTCCTTCTTTTCTTCTTTCCTTCTTTGCTTCCTTCTATTGTTTTTGTCATCACGTTTATCATTACACAATGAGAAAAGTAACTAATAAGAAACAAATTCTTGAGAAAAGGATCTCTGTTTTATTTACTTTCACATTACCAAGATTCATAGAATCTATAATATTCTAGAAACTGAATAGTTTTTGAAATGCATAATGTGCTTCAGAACCATTAGTTTATTAATCATGAATTGATAAAAGTATAGCAGAGACAACAGACAAGTTCAGATCATGGAGTACATGAATGGCACTCAGAGAAAAAGTAAGCTTCATCCTATCAAGAGTAAAACAAGAAAGTATTGGTAAACCATTGGCATGTTATCAGATTTACATTTTAGAAAGATAGAGAATAAATTAGAGTTAGGAAATCAGTACTGAAAGCAAACAAAAGTCAAGTCAAAAGAGGGCATACACAAAATATCAGTGGAAATAATAAAAGTAGAATAACGCCCTGTGACACTCAAGAACAACCTATAGCTCCTCAGCTAATGACTGAACATTAGCGATGAGGAATGAGGAGAGAAATGCTTCTATAAATAATAAAGCAATTATAAGGTAAATGGTTCTATAAATCTATAAAAAATGAAATTTATTTTTATAGTAGAAATATTTTTTTTAAAGATTTATTTTATTTATTTTATGCATGTGTGCTCTATCTGCATGTACACCTGCATTCCAGAAGAGGGCACCAGATCACATTGTGGATGGTTGTGAGCCACCATGTGGTTGCTGGGAATTGAACTGAGAACCTTTGGAAGAGCACTAGGCAGTGCTCTTAACCGCTGAGCCATCTCTCCAGCCCCAGTAGAAATATTTTTAAGTTGAACTGAAAGAGTAAAAAAGACTCCAACTGTATGCAAGGGAAAAGGAAGGATTTTGAATGAGGCAGATCTGAACATCTGTATGTACTGAGAAGGAACATGAGAGAGAGATCAGATTAACAAACTAAATAGTCTTATAACCTCTAAGGAAATAGAAGCAGTCATTAAAAGTCTCCCAACCAAAAAAAAGCCCAGGGCCAGATGACTTCAATGCAGAATTCTACCAGACTTTCAATAAAGAGCTAATAGCAATACTCCTCAAATTATTCCAAAAAATAGAAACAGAAGAAGCATTGTCAAACTCATTCTATGAAGCTACAGTCACCCTGATACCTAAACCACACAAAGACTCAGCAAAGAAAGAAAATTTCAGAGCAATATCCCTCATGAATATTGATGCAAAAATATTCAATAAGCTGAGCATGGTGGTGCATCCCTTTAATCCTAGCACTTGGGAGGCAGAGGTAGGCAGATCTCTGTGAGTTCAAGGCCAGCTTGGTCTACAGAGTAAGTTCCAGGATAGCCATGGCTACACAAAGAAACTCTGTCCGTAAAAAAAAAAAAACAAAACAAAACAAAAAAACCCAACTAAATAAAATACTCGCAAACCGAATACAGGGACACATCAAAACCATCATCCACCATGATCAAGTAGGCTTCATCCCAAGAATGCAGGGATGGTTCAATATATGAAAATACATCAATATAATCACCATATAAACAAAGTAAAAAAAAAAAAAACCCACATGACCATCTCATTAGATGCTGAAAAAGCCTTTGACAAAATCCAACACCCCTTCATGATAAAAGTCTTGGAGAAATCAGGGATACAAGGCCTAAACCTAAACATAATAAAGACAATATATAGCAAGCCAATAGTGAACATCAAATAAAATGGAAACAAACTCAAAGCAATTCCACTAAAATCAGGGACAAGACAAGGCTGCCTGCCCATTCTCTCAATATCTCTTCAACATAGTACTTGAATTTCTAGCTAGAGCCATAAGACAACCAAAGGAGACCAAGGGGATACGAATTGTAGGGAAGAAGTCAAAGCATCCCTATTTGCAGACAATATGTTAGTATACATAACTGATCCCAAAAATTCCACCAGGGAACTCCTACAGCTGATAAACACCTTCAGCAAAGTGGAGATTTACAAAATTAATTAAAAAAAAAAAAACAGTAGCCCTCCTATATACAAAGGGGTTGAGAAAGAAATTAGGGAGCAACCTTTCACAATAGACACAAATAATTTAAAATATCTTGGTAACTCTACACAAGCAAATGAAACTGTATGACAAAAACTTCAAGTCTCTGAAGAAAGAAATTGAAGAAGATATCAGAAGATGGAAAGAGTTCTCATGTTCATGGATCTGCAGGATTAACATAGTAAAAATGGCCCTCTTACCGAAAGCAATCTACAGGTTCAATGCAATTCTCATTAAAATTCCAACACAATTCTTTACAGATCTTGAAAGAGCAATTCTCAACCTCGTATGGAAAAATAAAAAACCCAGAATACAAAAACAATCCTGTACAACAAAAGAACTTCTGGAGATATCACCATCCCTGATTTCCAGTTGTACTACAGAGCAATAGTAATAAAAAAACCATATGGTATTGGCATAAAAACAGATCAATGGAATCAAAACGAAGACCCAGAAATAAACCCACACACCTATGGACACCACTGATTTTTGACAAAGAAACCAAAACTGTACAATGAGAAAAAGAAGGTATCTTCAACAAATGATGACTGCATGTAGAAAAATGCAAATAGATTCATATCTATCACTCTGCCCAAAACTTAAATCCAAGTGGATCAAAGATGACAACATAAAACCATATACACTAAATCTAATAGAAGAGAAAGTGGGGAATAGCCTTGAATGCATTGGTACAGGAGACAACTTCCTGAACAGAACACCAACAGCTTAGGCACTAAGATCAACAATTAATAAATGAGACCTAATGAAACTGAAAAGTTTCTGCAAGGCAAAGGACACTGTCAATAGGACAAAACAGCAGCCTACTGATTGGGAAAAGATCTTCACCTACCCAACATCTGACAGTGGGCTAATACCTAAAATATATGAAGAATTCAAGAAATTAAACACCAATGAACTAAGTAATCCAATCAAACAATGGGGTACCTTTGTGAGGGAACAATGAGCTAAACCAAGAATTCTCAACCTAGGAAACTCTAATGGCCAAAAAACACTTAAAGAAATGCTTAACAATCCTTAGTCATCAGGGAAATGCAAACCAAAATGACTCTGAGATTCCATCTTAAACCCATCAGAATGGCTAAGATCAAAAACTCAAGTGACACCACATGCTGGCAAGGATGTGGAGCAAGGGGAACACTCCTCCATTGCTGGTGAGAGTGTACAACCACTCTGGAAATCAATCTGGCACTTTCTCGGAATATTGGGAATAGTTCTACCTCAAGACCCAGCCATACCTCTCCTGGGCATATACCCAAAAGATGCTCCATCATACCAAAAGGACATCTGCTCAACTATGTTCACATCTGCCTTATTTGTAATAGCCAGAACTTGGAAACAACCTAGATGTTCCTCAGACAAAGAATGGATAACAATTCAATACTATTACTAATTACTAATATGGCTATTAAAAACAAAGACATCATAAAATTTTCATGCAAATGGATGGAACTAGAAAATATCATCCTGAGTGAGGTAATCCAGACCCAGAAAGACACACATGGTATGTATATACTCACTCATAAGTGGATATTGGCCATAGTACAGGATAACCATGCCACAATCCACAACCAAAGAGGCCAAGTAACAAGGAGAGCCCAAAGAAGGATGTTTGAATCTCACTCAGTAGGGGAAATAAAATAGACATTGGAAGTGGATGGAGAGAGGAAACTGGGTGGGAGAAGGGGTGGGGAAGGGAGTGAAGGTGGGGGAGAAGCAGGGGTGGGGAGTAAGACTGAAGTGGTCACTCCCTATAGCCAGGCAGGGACTATCAGGAGAGGGAGGGAGACACTATCCTGCCCACAAAATTTTTGATCCAAAATTTGCCCTGGCTACAAGATGTGTAGGGATAAAGATGTAGCAGAGTTTGAGCAAATGGCCAACCAATGACTGGTCCAACATGAGAGCCATCCCACAGGATGAGAGCCAACCCCTGACACCATTAATGATACTTTGCTATGCTTGCAGACAGGAGCCTAGCTAACTGTCCTCTTAGAGGCTCCACCCAGTAGCAGATCAAACAAATGCTGAAACCAACAGCCAAACAACAGCCAAGATCTGGGAATCTTGTGGAAGAGTTGGGGAAAGGAGAAAGGAAACCAAAGTTCACAAGAAGACTAACAGAGTCAACTAAACTAAGCCCATGGGGGCTCACAGAGACTGAACCACCAACCTTAAAGCATGCATGGACTGGACCTAGGCCTCCCCACATTTATGGAGTTGATGGGCAGCTTGGTCTTCATGTGGGTGCCCTAGCAATTGGAACGGGAGCTATTTCTGGCATGGACTTCATTTGCTTGCTGTTGGATCACTTTCCCCTAGCTGGGCTGCCTTGTCTGGCCTCAATGGAAGAGGATGTGCTAAGTCCTGATGGTATATAAAGTGTTACAGGGCTCCCTTCTCTGAGAAGAAGGGGCTGGGGAAATGGGGAAAGAAGGTGGGAGAGTGGGACTGGGAAGTGGGGGGTAAGTGAATAAAATTTTTTTAAAAATTACAATCCTTCAGGCTGAAGAGGAGGAACTAGGACATATGGTATCAAAAAAAGTTAATATCTTGAAAGATAACAGATACTTTTAAATTATTTTTTTACTAATCAACTTACCCTTAATGATTTCATATAAGATTTATGACAATCTATGTGCAATGTATGGCCACAAGTTTGTACATAAACACCTCCTTCCCAGCCAATTGATACTGCCAAAAGGCAAGAACTCTTCAAAGAGAAAGAAAAGACAAAAGACAATTAATTTTTTAAAATTACTAACATAAAACATAATTATGAACATACTGTGATACATTCAACCAAACCTCCCATGTCTTCATGTATATCCTAAAACACACTTTATAGTTTTTTTTTTTTTTTTTTTGGTTTTTCGAGACAGGGTTTCTCTGTGTATCCTTGGCTGTCCTGGACTCACTTTGTAGACCAGGCTGGCCTCGAACTCACAGTGATCCGCCTGCCTCTGCCTCCCAAGTGCTGGGATTAAAGGCGTGCGCCACCACCGCCCGGCTCACTTTATAGTTTTATGATATAAATTAACATATGACTAGACAGCCCTAAAACCAGATCTTTAATTAGAAGAGTGGAAGTTTTTTGGTTTCCAAATATCTATGCTTACAATAAAAGAGAATAAGTATCATAGGCAATACTTTTTCTATCCCATAACATATAAGCTCTTAATATTATAGTTCAGGGACTTGGAGGATGGCTAGTCCATAAAGCACTTTCCATAAAAACATAAGTACTTGGGGCTGGAGCGATGACTCAGCAGTTAAGAGCACTGGCTGCTCTTCCAAAGAACCTGGGTTCAAATCCCAGCACCCACATGGCAGTTCACAGCTGTCTGTAAAAAACCTAAGTACTTGAGTTCGGACTCAGTACCCACATCACAGCTAAGTGCAGCAGTGCAGATCTGTGATCTTACCCTGGGGAGATAGGTACAAGCAGATACACACATGGAGCTCAACTGGATAGAAGAGCTACAGGTTCAGTGAGAAACTCTACCTCAAAACATGAAGCTGAAAGTGATTAAGGAAGGCACCCAACATTAACCTACAGGCACACACACATCACGCACACACACAGATGCACACACACATCATACACTCACAGATAAGACAAGTATAAAATGCCTCCCCAGATGAAGATGTACAGCAGCCTGAACCAAACAGCCATAGCAGGTAAGCAGGATTCTGTTGTCACAAATCAGAAAAGACAACAGGAGGCCTATTCTTCTCTGCTTTGTGTTTTGAAGATCTTTAAAATAGAGACAGATCTGAGAGCGAGATCATTTCCAAGTCAGTGAGTAGTCAGTTAATAAATGTGCTGTTCTCTTCAGCACAGCACTATAGAAATGTGAATAATCTTAACTTTCACATTAAGTAACAGTAGCTAGTTGTTTTGTTTACTTATTAAGTACTTTTGAGGCAGGGTCTACAACTCAAAAGTAGCCTAGGTTGTTCTTGACTCAGTCTGTAGCATAAGATGACCTTAAACTCTTGACCCTCATCCCTCCACCTTTGAAGTGCTAGAATTACAGGCATGCTACCACCCCCTGGCCAGCAGATAGCTTTAAAACTGAAGATAGTAGTCACTTGCCTATGAAACAGAGGTCTTGAGTTTGCTACAGTCAAAAGTGCAGAAAAACTGTCATAAGAAAATATTTAGAGAGATTTCAACTATATTATTATGTTACTACAGATTTCAATTCTTCCACTGAACTTCATGGTTTGAAGTCAGAATGCCATTCTAATAGAATAAAATAATTTCAAATGAAATTCTGAAGGCAAATCACCATCAATCTTGCCATCAAAATTACAATTCAAGAGGCTAAAGGTGACTCAGCTGTTAAGAGCACTTGTTGCCCATGCAGAGCTCTGAGCTCTGACCCAGGTTCAGTTCCCAGCACCCACGTGATGCCTCACACCTATCCATAACCCCAGGTCTAATGCCCTCTATGACCTCCACAGGCAGTAGGCACACACATGGTACACTGACATACGTGCAGGCAGAACAGACACATACAATGTAAATAAATCAATAATAAATACTATCCAAGTGCTAGGGAGATACAGCTTAGTGTGCACAAGACCCTAGATTCAATCCCTAACACCATTAGAAGGAGGAGGAGCAGGAGGTTGAAGCTGCTTGATAATAAAAATACTCACATCTTTAAAATAACGTTGCAATAATGAAAGCCTCACATCATGAACTGCTGCACATGTGTCCCAAGGGTAAATCTGTTCCTCTTCAGTGATCGGCAACTTTTTTGGCTCAACATTATCCCGGCACTGGCCTAAAACTAAGTAACAACAGAGACAAAGGTTCATTAAATAACACAAAGACCTAACTTGTTTTAACAGCAACCCAGGTTATTCACAACAACCAACAGTAAATTTTAATTTTTTCAAAAAAATTTAAATATCAAAAATTAAAATTCTACTTAAATGTCAATGAGTAACGCTTAAATCTTTTATTAAAATGTTCTGAAGACTTTAGTAAGAAAAGAGTGTTTGCCAAGCCTGATGATGCACACTTTTAATCCCAGCACTCAGAAGGCAGAGGGAGATGGATTTCAGTGAGTCAGGGGCCAGACTGGTATGGTCTACATAGTAAGCACACAACTTTCAGGACAACGAGGCTGTGTAAAGAGACTTTGTCTCAAGGAAAAAAAAAAAAAAGAAGTAGTGCTTTGTTGTCAAGTAAATAAAGACCCAATTATGACAATATTCATTCTTTAAAATAACATTGAGGCATGGTGGCACATTCCCTTAATCCTATCACTTGAGAAACAGAGCCAGGAGAATCACTGTGAGTCCCAGGCCAGTCAGGGCTACAAAGTGAGACCCTGTCACAATAATAATGATAATAAATATTACTAATAAATACATAATAAATGAGTATGAAAGCAAGATGAATGATTCCCTAAGTCTGTGTCACTTAAAAACCTAGAAGCTATAACTCTCCCAAATCCAGGTACTTCATTATTAGTCAAGGTATTTCTCACAAAAAGGAAGCAGAGCTGCTTAGAGAAAGCAATGAACCCAAGGTTGGAGAATAGCATGAGGTGAGCCTGAATTATATGTAAAAAAGAGAAATGTTCTGTCACTGAGGGGATAAAGACCTAAGGAAGACAGACAGGCCAAACTAATTTAGTATCAGAAAGAATGATACCAATGTTAGATGCCACATTCATGGACTCAGGCAAGAAACACCCACTAGAAGATAAAAGGCCAAATGGGGAAAGTCTCAATGTATCACCTTATGGGTTACCCACCAGCGTGAGATAGGCATTACCAACAACAGAGCACTCTGACATGGAGTCCTCCTAAAGCAATGCCACTAGAAGAAACCTGCTGTGTAAAGCCTTCTCCAAAATGTTTGCTCTGAACCTTACAATAGAGCATAATCACACAAATCCACATGTTCAGTCTATGAACAGCCAATCTGGACAAAGACCTTGAGAGACTTATCTAAATTAAAGGACAGCTATACAAATGACAACTAAACAAAGAGAGGAGATACATGCTAGAAAAGATACTACTGGTTCTTACCACAAAGAAATGATGGGTAGGTAAAGGGAAAGGTATGCCAGCTAGCTGTACATACTCATTCTACAATATATACATGTATCAAAACATCACAATTATTAGTCAGATGAACAAACAAAAAATTTGGGTAGCTGGGAGAATTTGAATATAAGCAAAATATACAATATGAATGTTAAATTTACTGATTATGATAATAATTGTGTTATTATACAAAAGAATATCTCTGAAAAAGGATGCTTATTGTCACGTGCCTATATACACATGTGTTTTCTGATGGCACAAAATATCAACTGTAGCAATATGGGAACAAATCATAGCAAGTAGAAGGTACTCAATTTTGTGAAGATACAAAACACCAAGAAAAAATTTGGGGGAAGACAGACAAATATGACAGGAGAAAATAAACTATTTTACAAGTATAAAACATCAAAAACCAAAAGAAGGACTATAAACACAGACACAAATATCACACAATGCATACATGCTCCCAAACACCACTGCACCACAGTTTATGTATGTTTGTTTTTAATGTAGCATTGAATTAAAAATGGTATTTTTAAAAATGCATTTGCATGGGAAGAACTGCTCATAAGGATGAGAACCTAAGGTGTATCACTATACACCTGGCTTTTGGAGAGATTAGAGTTGCTATGTAAATAAATAAAGCAGAGAATCAAAGGGAGGCTCACAGCTAAAACAGCAAGATGTTCAAACCTAATACACTACCAAATTCATTCACTAGAATTTGGACGAAGGCTTTTCCATCTACACTTGGTAATGCAATCTAGTACTTGTGCATCAAGGGAATACTAAACTCACGTGGTATTTTCTAAAATGTTCCTTCCTCTGTAGTTTGGACATTTCAGAAGGCTGGTACATGTGACTAAGATCACCTGTGACCTCCTGGTGAGTTGCTTGGATTATGTGCTCCAAGGAAGGTAGCCACTTTGGAGATTGTGTTCATATGCTCCTGAGGCAGGTAGGAACAGAGAAACAGCTTTGTTCCACACCTTCTGTTCTCAGGATGAGGTATAATGCCTCAATTTTGAGATTTCCAGGGTTTGAACATACTCTAACTCACCAGCTCCATGCCAAATTCTCTGGAGGCACATCCCAATAGGTATTAATTCTTTTAATATTCAGCAGAATTCACTATCCTGTACTCTTTTTGTTGACCAGGATTCTGATCTTCCTGCTTCCATACCTCCTGAGTGCTAAGATATTAGAATAAAACATTACCCCCTAATTATACATCCAACTCAAAGTTCTGTATTCTATATACTAAGCTGCATCCTGAGTTCAAGTCTTTCACCTTCAATCTACTTGTGTCTTTAAGTCTAAAGTGCATTTCTTTCTTTTTTGCTTTTTTTTTTATGATTCATGTCTTGTTTTATGTGCATTGGTGTTTTGCCTACATGAATGTCTGGGTGAGGATGTTGTTGAGTTATATAGATGGTTGTGAGCTGCAATGTGAATGCTTAGAATTCAACCTGGGTCTTCTGGAAGAGAAGCCAGTGTTCTTAACCACTGAGCCATCTCTGCAGCTCTAAAGTGAATTTCTTATCCATAGCATACAGTCTGGTCACATTTTTAAGATTTATTCTGTCAATCTCCACCTTCTAACTAGAAAACTAAATCCATAGTATTTCAAGTGATTGCTGATAAAGAACTTAATTCTGCAGTTATGTTATTTGTTCCTTAATTCATTCATAATTTTATAATTACATTTTATTGTATAGGGTTTTGAGTCCCCTCCCAGTTCTTTAGTATGATTTATTATTTTCTTGCTGAGAAGATTGTTTCTATGGTTACCTGGGGGATAGTGTTGACACCTTCACTTTGTAATAGTAAATTTTGAATTAATATCTACCTAGTCTCAATATAAACCTTTATTCCATTCCATCTTCCACCTTCACTTTTGTGTTTTTGTGCAAATGCCTGCACTTTTTACTTAAGACTATGCTGATACTTGGTTTAAAATCTAGATACACAGTTCTTTTCAGACTTAATTTCTTCATACATCCTGTTGTGGAAGGACTAAATCCATCAAGCCTAGATTGTCTAAGAACTATTACTACTTCAAAATACCTCAGAATGGGAAAGAATGGATATTGGAAAACATAGCAATCTGCATGCTGTGTCAAGAATCCAAGAAACTAGCCAGGCGGTGGTGGCGCACGCCTTTAATCCCAGCACTTGGGAGGCAGAGGCAGGTGGATCTTTGTGAGTTCGATGCCAGCCTGGTCTACAAAGTGAGTCCAGGACAGCCAGGGCTACACAGAGAAACCCTGTCTCGAAAAAACCAAAAAAAAAAAAAAAAAATCCAAGAAACCAAACAGAACTGGCAGGATATGCCATATGGAATTAGAATATTTAAATGTACAACATTGGTAGACCTAAGACACTTACAGATTTTAGAACAGTTAAATTAACAAGAAAACTGAACTTGAATATTAGCTTTCATTTAATATACACAGTTTTCTGTTATAGATGCCACTGTCTAAAATGTTTCCATCAAAAAATTTCTTTGAATTCACCTGATGATGCTTGTAACAGTACAACCAGTCCTGTAGGTCTGTCTTCCGAAGAAGGACCACTCTGTCCACAAATAACACAATCGTACACAGCCTCAGAAACTTGTGGTTCTGCTGTGGTAATTTCCATTGGAATATCATTCTCAGGAGAATCTGGAGGGGGAAAGCTATAACTCTTAAAAGAAAAGTTCCTTTACAATAATATACCCTCCTCCTAAAGATCTTCTTCAAATACTTTTTATGTTAAACATGAACAAAAATGCAATATAATAAATACAACTACTGAGACTCCTGTTCAAGTAAAATGTTAGCGCTAAGAAAGACTAAAACTGTGAAGTTGATAAAAAACAACTTTAAGTAATATATGATTCAATATTTTGATGTTATACCAATTACAGATAAAAACTGATAATAGAAAAGGAAAGCAAAAACATCTGTGTAAGGGTCTGGAGAGATGGTTCAGCAGTTAGGAGCACTGGGTGCTCTTTCAGTGGTCCTGAGTTCAAATCCCATGAACCACATGGTGGCTCAAAACCATCTTTAATGGGATCTGATACCCTCTTCTGTATTACAGGAATATATCCAAACAGAGCACAGTATACATAAATATAAATAAATATACATAAAATATAAAATATATACGTAAATATAAATAGAAAATCTTTTAAAAACTATATAAGAGAAAAAACTTAATTACATTTTAAGGAACAAACAGGTCAGTTGTTTTAATTTACTTTGAGGTTCTGAAGAGAGGAAATTTACAAGAGGGCAACTCTTCAAAAGTTGGCAGTAACATATCCTAGGGGATAATAGAGGAAAAACAGTTCCTAATTCTCTAAGTAATATCTCTCAAGTAATAGTCATCATGGTTTATATAAGGAAGTCATTGCATATCTTCATGTTATGTATTAATAAAACAGAACTAATACAGGAATTAACAATGATCTTGTACTACAACATTAATAATAAGAAATTAACAAGACACAGCTGCCGGGCGGTGGTGGCGCACGCCTTTAATCCCAGCACTTGGGAGGCAGAGGCAGGCGGATCTTTGTGAGTTCGAGGCCCGCCTGGTCTACAAAGCGAGTCCAGGACAGCCAGAGATATTCAGAGAAACCCTGTCTTGAAAAAAACAAACAAAAAAAAAAAAAACAAGACACAGCAGCAGACCCAAAAGGTAAGTGTCAAATACTTTCTCATATATGCAGTAAATAATAAACTTAAAAGATGATAATCTGAAAGTAGAAGAGAAACTACTATAGGGAAAGGAAAGAGGAAGGGGGGAAGGAAAAGTAAATATATTTCTTAAAAGATTGGTCATGGCTCTACTAGCACATATGAAAATAGCATTCCTTCTCTTATAAAAATCCTAATGCCAATATGAATTGAATTAAAAGGTGTGCCTAATTTTTGGAAATACTAATGTGATGGCACAAAGAAGAGACACTTAAAGGTATTTCGACTTTAGGGTAAGTTCAGAGAAGAGCATCAGAACAGATAACCAGATACTTAGTAGCAGAGAAGATACAGGCGAGGACAGGTGTATAGAGGACAGGGGCCTTCTTAACAACTGTCTCCGCCCAACCACAGGATGGCTGTGGTAAAGATCCCACCTCAGTCAGGCAATGCACAGGGTGGCTGTGGTAAAGATTCCACCTCAGTCAGGCAATGCACAGGGTGGCTGTGGTAAAGATCCCACCTCAGTCAGGCAATGCGGCTCAGCAGGGAAGGACACTAATTAGAACCTGAGTTCCATCCCCAGAACCCACATGGTAGAAAGAGAGAAATGATAGCAAAGCTGTCCTATGACCTCCACACTTACTGTGCCATGGGCATACCTGTACCCATGTACGCACACGATAATTAAACCACTACTCTGATCACTCCATTACTCTATTGTTTAAGTAAAGACAGTAAATTACCTGTACTATTTAGAGCTGGTAAAGTTTAGACTAAATTATCCCTACAAATAGTAACTAATTGCAAGAGTTTCAAACTAAAATTTCTGACTTACCAACATCCATTGCAGTTTCCATAAAGCTTTTCTGTCGTGAGGCAAACTCTGCAAGCAATTTTTGCTGCCTTTCTCTAGCCTTTTGTCGCCTAAAGAGAAATGAAATTTTAAGTACATGTGTTCAAAACTAATCTACTGCCTTTTAGGAATATATGATGTATGAATGGCCATTAAGTCAACAACTACCTGTCCCCTATATTACATATTAAATTTTATGCAAGATTTGAATGTCCCTGAATATATCCCTTCCAAGAGACCTCAAACCCATTGTTTGTGTAAGTAAAATAAAAACCAGTATCTACTTTAGAGTATGAAACAATGAGGTAGATAGAAAATCCTAAAAATCCCACCAGCTGTTTTTCCTACAGCTGAAAAACACTTTTATTTAGCAAAGTGGCTAGATACAAGATTAACTCAAAAAAAAATCAGTAGCTTTCCTTTATACAAATGACAAATAAACTAAGAAAGAAATCAGGGAAACATACTTTTACAATAGCCTGAAATAATATAAAATATCTTGGGGTAACTTTCAAGCATGTGAAAGTCTTATATGATTAAACTTCATGTCTCTGAAGAAAGAAGTTGAAGAAGATATCAGAAGATGGAAAGAGCTCTCATGCACATTGGTCAGTAGGATTAACATAGAAAAAATGGAGAAAATGGGAACTGTCCAGGCAGCCATTGATATGTCATTTCTTAGTTTTGGAAGATGCAGGCCCTGCACTTCCTATATAATCAGATATATTTATCCCTCTCAGGTCTCTGAGGTGGTTGAAGAATAGATAGCCAGTCTCATAGTTAAATTTTGAGTTGTTTAGGAATCAAGAGGGTGTTCTGGATCTAAGAAGATGTTTTTAAAATTGTGATGCAAGTTAGTATGAAAGCTGAGTTAGATACAGAACTTTAAACTCATGGAGATGGTTAGATAGTAGAATGTTAAACTCAGGGGCCAAATACATATGGACTGGACATTGGGAATGTACGCTAAGCCATATAACTCTCATAATTGTGGCCTATTTATTTCTGTTGTTTTGTATTGTATTTACTGTTATAAGAGAAAGAACCATTTGTTGGACTGAAAGGGGGAGCTGTTGGGGGGAAGAGGGTGGAAGGGTGGGACAGGAGGGGGGAGTAGGGAAGGGATTGTGACTGAGATGTAACTTGAAGAAATAAAAAATAAATTATAAAATAAAAAAAGAAAAAATGGCAATCCTAGCAAAAGCAATCTACAAATTCAATGTAATCCCCATCAAAATTTCAACACAATTCTTTATAGACCTTGAAAAAACAATTCCCAACTTCATATGGAAAAACAAAAAACCCAGAACAGCTAAACAACCCTGAACAATAAAAGAACTGCTGGATGACCTGTCATTCCTGATTCCAAGATGTACTACACAGAGCTATAATAATAAAAATCACATGGTATTGGCATAAAAACAGAAGTACTGATCAATGGAATCGAACTGATGACTCAAACATAAATCCACACACATATGAACACCCGAGTTTTGATAACGAAGCCATAAATACACACTGGAAAAAAGTATCTTCAACCAGTGGTGGTCAAATTGGATATCTGCATGTAGACATGCTGACAAATCGAAATCTATCACCTTGCACAAAACTTAGATCAAAGACCTCAACATAAAACCAGATACACCGAACCTGATTGAAGAGCAAGTGGGGAATAGCCTTGAATGCATTGGTACAGGAGATGACTTTCTGAACAGAACATCGATAGTGCAGGCACTAAAATCAACAAATAATAAATGGGACCTCATGAAACTGAAACGCTTCTGCAGGGCAAAGGACACCATCAATAGGACAAAGTAGTAGCCTACAGAACGGGAAAAATTTTTTTTTTAGAAAAGATTTTTTTTTAAAAAAAACCAACTCAACATCTGATTGAGGGCTAATATCCAAAATATATAAAGAACTCAAGAAACTATGAAGGTGGTCCTAATGAGGGCTCCTAGTAATGGGGACCATGAAGTCTCATCTTTGTAGTCAGGTGAGGCTTCCACTGGCGGGACTAGGGTACATTTAATAGAGTTGTTAGCCAAGCGGATCCCAGGAAAATTCGCAAACACAGGCTGATGCTAACACAAAAGGCTGCTGTCCACGGGGCCAACATGGCCATGCAACTCATTGAACACAGAAAAATTGAGCTGGTGCCTACATGGAGCCCTCAACCCCTATGTTCCAGTCTCTTTGGTGCAGGGATGTACTCTGCAGGCTACTGAAGAAAAACATGGGACACCAACCCATGTTGACCTACAACCTGTCTTGCCTGCAAAATATGCTAGGGCAATAGTGACAGAGAACATATGGGAGTCGCCAAACAATGTCTGATTTGATCTAAGGCCCACTCTACAAAAAGGAATCCATATCCAAAACTGTTTGGGTACCCAAGAACCAGAGATTGGATAACCCAGAGACCTAGGGAAAAATCAAACACAAATGGTCTTTTAAAAAAGAAAATCAATAAAATGATTCCTAATGATATTCTGGATCAGCACCTTATCAGACACCATCAGAGCCTCCCATCTCCAGCAACAGATGGGGACAGATGCAGAGACCCACAGCCAGACATTATGTGGAGAGAGTCTAAATTGGAGGTCTCCATCAAATCCCTCCCCTCACGGCTCAGGGAATACCTCTGAAGAAGAAGTGGAAACGCTGTCAAAGCCATGGGGGACAGAGGACACCAGCCCTTTCAGTCAACTAAGCAAAGGCGCATGTGAGCTCAAAGAGACTGAAGCAGCAAGCACAGGGCCACACAGTGTGCACCAGATCCTCTGCACACACATTGTGTGTGTGCTACTGGCTTAGAATTTCTATAGGACTCCTGACTGTGAGAACAAGGGGGACTCTGACCCATGTTCCTGCTCTTGGGGCTCTTCCTCTTGGTGATTTGCCGTGTCCAACTTCAATACAGTATTTTTGGTTTCGCCTTATATTTTATTCTGTCATGTTTGGTTTCTCTTAGAAACCTGCTCTTTTCTTTTTCCTCCATTTGTTTTTTTGTTTTGTTTTGCTTGTTTCTGAGACAGGGTGGCTGTCCTAGACTCACTCTGTAGACCAGGCTGGCCTCAAACTCACAGATCCTCCTGCCTCTACCTCCAAGTACTGGGATTAAAGGCATGCACCACCACATCTGACAAAACCTATTCTTTTCTAATGAAGGACAAAAGGGATTGATGCCAGAGGGGAGAGAAGATGGGGGAGAACTGAGAGGAGTAGAGGGAGAGGAAACTGTACTGTATGAGAGAAGAACCTACTTCCGATAAAAGAGGCGGGAAGAAAATCTGTATTTCCAACAAATATAAAGTCCAAAGTTTGTTTCAGAAGGCAGCAAGAAGTCTATCAGCAAGGGACAGTAAACAGATTCTATAAAAGGCTATGATGTTTACATATAAAGAAAATCTAAAAGATAGGAATAATCATTTATTGCTACCCTAAGACTAGCCCTCTTAACATCAGGAACAGAAGCCAGTGAATTCCTTAGCTTCTTCAAAGAGCACTTCTCGGTTAGATTATTTTGTACAAAGTAAAATAAGTGAGTTCTGAAGTTAGCAAAGATTAAAAACATTTTAAATCCAAGTATTGCTCTGGATTAATTCATAATTCTTTTAGCATTTATCCTTTACTTCCAGAGATTTTAAGACTGTTTGTGCCAATTGTAGTGTGGCATGCCAGTAGGATTTGCTGAAGGAGGTGGAGGCAGGAGTATCATGAGTTCAAGGCCAGCCTCAACTACAGAGTGAGTTCCAGGAGACCCAGGTCTATACACAGAAACCCTGTCTCCAAAACAAAACAAAACAAAACCTAAAAAAAGGACTGTTTGCAAGCAATAAAAAATAAATCAATAATACAGAATTGTACATATGAATACAAAAATAAAGGTAAACTTGTAAAGACATGGGCTTCCCTTGATTGCATTATAAAAACCATACTACTACTACTACTACTACTACTTCTACTACTACCACCATGAAATTGTTCTACTAAGGAAAGTTAAAATAATAAATTTATTGAGGAGGAAGAGGAAGAAGAAGGTTAAAAAGGTATGTTTGCATGAACATAAAGAGAAACTGATCAAAGCATGTGATACAAAGCACACAGTAATACAATACACTGCTCACTTCTTTCTAATACCAATCTACAGTTAAACATTATGATATCACACTAAACTGAGGTCATGTATAGTCATTTCTATGGGAACCTAAAAGCAGTTTTATGATCAACTGAAATGATGGAAAGATCTAACATGGAATTTGAAAGATGAACTGCTAATAGCAATTTTGAGAATTGTCACACATCGCCCCCATCAAATCAATGGAGGAAATCAAGAACACCTACAAAGAAAGGACTATAGTGCTTGAAAAGTTGACTTTGACAATAATGTTTAAAAGATTATTCATTTTGAAAATAATTTAAGGGCCACATAAGAAAACTTGCTTTGTTATTTTATATATACATCTCTTTTGCATTGCTTTTGAGCCAAAATATTATCTGGATTAATCATTTATCTTACTCATCAAATTTAATTCTCAATGATAGTGATCATTTCAGAACCATAAATCTACTTGCCCATGCATTCCTGAGCACAAAGGAAGGCTCTCATTGCCAGAGGCCAACAGTCCAGCGAAAGGGGTTGTCTTTATGATTAAAGGGTACAAGAATTGGTTATCTGCAGGAAAACACCCAGCAGCTGATGGAAACAGATGCAGAAACCCACAGTCAAACATTAGCTGGAGCTGCAGAAGAGGGGAAGAAGGACTGTAGGTGCCAGAGGGGCCAAGGACCCCACAAGAACACCTACAGAATCAACTAACCTGGGCCCACAGGGACTCACAGACTCGGACCGATAACCATGGAACACACATGGGACTGACCTAGGTCCTCTGCACATATGTTACAGTTGTGTAGCTTGGTCTTCTTGTGGGACTCCAAACTGTGGGAACAGGGGCTGTCTCTGACTGTTGCCTGCCTTTGGGACACTATCCCGCTACTGGGTTGCCTTGTCTCTCCTTAATAGGAGAGGAAGTGACTAGTCTTACTCCAACTTGATATACCATGGCTGGTTGACATCCACGGGAGGCCTCCCCTTCTCTGAAAATAATCAGAGGAGTGGATGGGGGGAGAGGACTGGGATGAGAAGAAGAGGGAAAACTGAAGTCAGGATGTCTAAAAAATGTGTGTGTTTATATATAAAATATATGTAATATGATACACAAATACATATTTATATAATATATATTATGCATATTGAAGATTATAGTTACTAGATATTTTCACTGTGGAATAAGACATATAAGAGAAAAGGCCAGAATGACTCTAACAGCATCAGCTTAAACTCATTGTTTTAAATACATAAGAACAGGTAAAAAAAAAAAAAATTAATTACTTCTCTCTTTTCAGCTCCTAACGTGAAGAAAGACACATAATTTTTATAGTTCTGTTCACTAAGAGGACCTGAAAATAACTATAGTTGATTAGGAAAAAGTACAAGGACGGTACTTTCTAAATATCATTCTCTAGTAAGAGTAACCAGAACTCCATGGGAAATGGCTGGCTTCAAGTGCAAGAGGAGACTGAAACATCTCTCTACCTACAAAGCATAATTTGTTCAACAAGTGAGAAGAGCCAATCAAAAGGGACAACTCTTAGCATTAAGGAACTATTAGTGGCTAAACCTGGAACATTTGATCATCATAATGAACACATCATATAGATGATAACTCATAAAGTAAAACAGAAACTCATGACTAATGAAAATAATAGTACCTTCAAAGGTGATAAAAAGAAAATTACAGAATCTCAAAGTTATCACCCTACTTCAAATGATACACCAGTTACAAAGGGAGTAAGGTAAACAGACAATGTGCAAGTCTGGCCGGCAACCACTATCCAACAATCAACTGCAAACACCACTAACAAGCCAGCAAACTGACAGAAGCTGCAACATCTCACTGACGTTCCCCCCAGGCAGCAGACAAGCCCACAGTGAGGCAGTCTACAATGCTACCAAGTCCTGACCCTTCAGAGGTTCCAAGGCCATGAAAATAATAGAAAGATTGAGAAAACTGTTCCACTTTGAAAGAAACAAAAAAGATAACAATTAAATTTAATGAGCAATTGTAGACTGGGTATTTCTTTGATGAGAAACTTTGAACAACTATTTAAACACAGAACCTTATAATTGAATCATACTTAAATACAAGGTTAACCCCTTAATCTTATAGTTCTGCTGTGATTATATAAGAAAAGGCCTTTACCTCTAGGAACTATATACACTAAAGTATCCTCTGCATATCAAACATAAGAGAATCTCTGGTATAACTAAAGTTAAAATGCTTTTGCCAGGTACTGTAGAGATGGCTCAGTAGCTAAGAGCATTTGCTGCTCTTGCAGAGGATCTGTGTTTGGTTCCCAGCCTCTCATGTGACAACTCACAACTACCTGTAACTCCTATTCCAGGGTATCCAAAACCTTCTTCTGGGCTCTACAGGTACCAGGCACACACGGCACACAAACATAACTACACCGTGCACATAAAATTATTTTTTAATGTGTTTATCAGATTTCTATGAAGGCAGCTTTAAAAAAAAAGCCTACATTATTCCTTTTCTAAATTAGGTAAACATGTAAATAAGAGCCATTTAAAAATGACAAGTTCTGGTAGATTCAGTACATTTCAGAATTATTCTGGAGGTTGAAGACACTGAGATAGCAAATTTTTAAAACCATCTGAGACTTCTGTGCTGGCTAGTCTTACGTCAATTTAACACACAGACTAGAGACATCTGAAAGGAGGGAACCTAATAGAGAAAATGCCTCCATAAGAGTCAGGTGTAACGTATTTTCTTAACTAGTGACTGATGGGGAGGGCCCAGCCCTTGTGGGTGGTGCCATCCCTGGGCTGGTGGTTCTGGGTTCTGTGAGAGAGCAGGCTGAGCAAGCCATGGGAAGCAAGACAGTAAGCAGCACCCCTCCATGACTTCTCCATCAGATTCTGCCTCCAGGTTGCTGACCAATTTGAGTTCCCGCCCTGTGTTCCTTCAGTGATGAACAGCACCGTCATATGGAAGTGTAAGCCAAATAAAAAGTAAAGGTTCTCTCCCACTTGCTTTTTGGTCATGGTGTTTTGTTGCAGCACTAGAAACCCTGACTAAGACAACTTCCGCTTGTACCTTGTTTTCTTTCTATGGAATCATTCTATTATGGAAATGATGCAAGGTTTTTATAAGTGAGAACTGCACAAAACTAAGAGTTTATAAACCGTCTTTCTTTATAATAAAACTTAATCCAAAATAGAAAAGACAAGAAACACAGCAAGGTTCAAACTCATCTCAATCCCTTAACTGCTGTAGAATTAGTTCAAATGTTCTTCAGAGTCCTCACTGCTGAAAGGAGCCTCCCTCCTTTGCTTGTTTTTCTTTTCTGTTTTCAGGTGAATTATGCAGTAGTCTTTTTTGAGTGCTGGGCTTAAGTTCAGAGTCTTCTGGGTGTTGGACATGAGTCCTACCACTGAGTTACATTATTAGTGTTATCAATTACAAGGACTGTTAGAGAAACAGTATCTAAACTATGTCTTCTAGCATCATATTTATTATTAGCATTAATTACAAAATACTCTTAACCAAATAAACTTTGATTCACTGAATGTTTACATTCTTAAAAAGGAATAGCCTCAAATATAATCAAGAGGAAAGATCTCCAACTTAAAGTAGCAGAAATCATTTCATTTTCAACGTTCCCCTTTTATTAGGAGATGTATTAAATTTAAATGTCATTTAAATTACACACTAGCTCTTTATAATTCTTATTCGTACAGTACAATACTATAAGAAAAAATAGAAATGCTACAAATTATTATTCTCTTTTACCCCTTAGTGGGTCTTCTGTGGTTTGTGTCTTTGGTGTGTGCACTTGTATGCAGGTGTGGGTGTAGCATAGGGACTTGTTCTATCATTTCCACCTTATTTCTTTGACATTGGGTCACTCATTGAACCAGAGGCTGACTGTTTCAGCTAGACAGCCTGGCCAGTAAGCTCCAGAGGGCCACGGGCAGACACAGCCATGCCCAGCTTTTTGACAGGTGCTGGGCACTCAGCTCTCATGCTTGCACATTAAGTGCACTTACCCACTGTGCCACCTCCCCAGTCCCTATGCACTTTCATTGTCTCTAAAAACATTTCTTCTTACATCAGAGATGAAGTAAACCATATACATATATGACTAAAATGGTTATCACAGGATGATCTCCTTCATAACTAGCAAATTACATAGGACTGCCAAACTCATCTGAACTCATAACACCAAACAATCTTGATAGTTTTTCCTTTCTGGCCTCTTACATCTTCTTTAATGCCACTTGCAGTAGTTAGTTTTAATTATCAACTTTACAAAGCCTAAAGTTACCTGAGAAAGGAGACTCAGTTGGGGGACTGCTTAGATCAGACAGGCCTGATGCCATGTTTGTGGGGAACTGTCTTGATTGTTAATTGCTGTAGGTGTTCCACTGTACGTACCACCATTCCCTGGAAAGGTGGCCTTGGGAGATAGATATATATATATATCTGCACCCAAGCAAGAAGTGCAGAGGGTAGGAGGATGGGATTGGAAAGGGATAAGGGAGGGGACTATGATTGAGATGTAACTTGAAGAAATAAATAAATATTAAAAAAAAAAGAAAGAAAAGAAATACTTAAGGGTTAGTAAGAAGGCTAGGCAGGAAAGATACTTGCTACTAAGCCTGAAGACCTGAGTTCAAACCCCAGGACCCACAAGCTGTAAAGAGAGAATAGACTTCCCAAAATGGTCCTCTGACTTCCACGTGCACAGTGTGGCACGTGTGTTGAGATGCACACGAGCACACGTGTGTTGAGATGCACACGAGCACACGTACATCCACACACACAATAAACAAATTTTTTTTTTTTTTTTTTTTTGGTTTTTCAAGACAAGGTTTCTCTGTGTAGCCCTGGCTGTCCTGGACTCACTTTGTAGACCAGGCTGGCCTCGAACTCACAAAGATCCGCCTGCCTCTGCCTCCCAAGTGCTGGGATTAAAGGCGTGCGCCACCACCGCCCGGCTAACAAATATTTTTTAAACATATATATAAAATAATTATTTGAAGTTAAGTTAAACCCTCTTTTTAAAAGCAGAAGAATTCTTAGGTAGCACAGCAGTAATGGTATTAGCAGTGTTTCTGAAGCTTCCAGCTTTCAATGGTAATTTAACATGGGGGTCAGCAGTGCTCATCCTGTCCTCCCAATGCACACAGCACTGGCTATGTCCAACCATTTCCTTCACAGAGTGAGCAGCTGGGACTGCTGTAACTGAATGACCAAACAGAGAAAAACCCAAATCGCCAATTGTTCCATAAGTACTTAAAACACTAAAAATAAAAATACCTTTCCTCCTTGTCCAGAGTTTTCTTCTCTGCTGCTGTGATCTTTTTGGGAGGTACAGGAGGGGTCACCTTTCTGCATATCTCCTCAATGATGCGCTTGTTCATTCTGCTTTGCATGGCAGCTTTCAGCAAGATTCTCTCTACAGCAGTTATACCATCCCCATGGCTGTATTTAGGAATTTCTGGTTGTATTAAAACTTCTAGGTCATCAAACCATGGAGGATAGTAAGAGTTCTGTTTTCCTGAGAGTTTGTGGTGAAGTTTTATTAGCAAAGACAATATGCTTTCCTTAATTTCCAAAATGGCTGTGGTTAACTGGGGAGCTGAACCAGGAGCTGACCATTTACTTGGAGTTTTGGGCCGAACCACCTGATTTGCTTCACTGTTGCTTCGATTGATGATCTCCTGAAACTTCTTTCTACGCTCTGCTACTAAGCTGAAAACTTGAGCTGTGCCAGAATTCTACCAGTAAAGATAAGACAGAAAAATCAAGACGTTATTATTTTTTTAAAGATTTATTCATTTATTTATTATGTATCCAGTACTCTGTACTGCATGTATGCCTGACTCCAGAAGAGGTCATTGTACCACATCTCATTGTAGATGGTCAAGAGCCACCATGTGGTTGCTGGGAATTGAACTCATGACCTTGGGAAGAACAGCCAGCTCTTAACCTCTGAGCTATCTCTCCAGCCCAAGAAGTTATTCAATACCAATTCCAAAAATATATCACTGTATTTTACAAAGGAAATGCTTACAGTTTCATTCAAAGATGTCTCCCAGCAGATAAACCCATTTCCTTCATTTCTTTCTCAAATAGATACAGCCCCACTTTATGGGGACAGCAGTGAGGGAGGGAGGTCACAGGCAGCTGCCCCTCTGAAGCCACCTGAGCCTGTGTTACACAGGAAACATATGCCAGACCTGAAGCCATGTTACAAGCAGACAAACATCATAAACTAAGTCTCTCAATTTAAGGGAAACCACTGTATTATACACCACTCTTCAAGAAACTACATATACTTTTCATTAACTTCTACAAGGCTGCTTCAGTGTCCACATATAAAAAAGTTAATTTTTCATTTTTTTAGACATAAAAGCTATAGTGAAAATTAATTTTTGTTCTAAAGAACTTCAAAGTTTGAAAATTACGAAGACTTCAAGTAAATGAAATGAAACACAAGGATAAAATGTAGGATTGAATTAATTTGCTTCATACTACAAATCACTGTGTTTTATTTGAACAAGCTTTTTAGTCAAGTGTTCTCAATAATTTGTCTTCTAAAAGCCTTTTTGCTAAAGGAAACATATCAGGCCTTTTAGAAACTATCTTTTAATTAAGATATAAATCAGTTTAATAGATTTCAGTCTTTATAAAATGAGCATAATAAGTATGTTTCTGTAAGTCAAATTACAATAGACTTTTTTTAACATTCAAGGTTTTTAAAGTACTCTGTAACATTAGAAACGAAAGAGCCTCTGATAGAGGTTCCAAGTTTTTAATTAAAATCCTTTACAGTGTTCACAACAAAAACATGTTGCCAAAAGCAAAGAATATGACCAATAGACCTGACCACAAGAAACGTCTAATTCAGCTCTCTGTGCACATGATACCTAGTTTAAAGGAAATAAAGTTACTTATTTTGTTGTCATTTTAAAACTTTTCCTTTTAAATTTTTATTTATTTTATGTGTACAGGTATTGGGCCACATGTGTGTCTGTATCACATGCATGCCTAGTAACCAGGGTTACAGACAGTTGTGAGCTACCATGTGGGTGCTAGGAACTGAACCCAGGAAGATCCCTGGAAGAGATCTGAGTGTTCTTAATTGCTGAACCTTCTCTCCAGCCCCACTTCTCATTTTATTTATAAGATTAAGCATCATGCAAAGAGCTGCTTTTCACAATAAGTCCCAAAACACAATACACAAGATACAAGTATTTATGGGCCTATTTCATCAGTTAATTGCCACAGAAGGAAAAAAAATTTTAAAGGCATGCTGTCAGCAGTTACATTTACTGTGATTTAGGAAACAGTCAAGTCATTTTTAAGATGTTAGTAAACAACTGCAATGCTAAATGTAAGGAGATCCATGTGGGCCACCTGTAACTGGTCCAGAAAACTTTTAACACTAAAAAGTTTAATACTAACCACTCAGCATGTTTTGCTCAATAACACAAATTTATTTAAAATTAAATATAAATAACATTATTAAAAGTAAAAAATATTAAAGAAACCTTTTCAATTTAATCATATTAATCACACACATACACACACAAATACGTCAGTGGTTTTTTCCCCCTCATTTCCAATTAGCCATGTTGGTGATTAATGCAAATACCATACACATCTACCTCTCTTTGAAGGACTTTAGGCCGTCGGGAATTCTAGCAGGTTAAAGGAAAAAGACTGGTTAAGGCAATAGTACTTAGACATATCAGGAAATAAAAAACAATTTAAAGCTCCCTTTAGCATGTTTTCTTCTGAACATCGTAGGTTATCTAAACAGTATCTCAGCATAACATAAACCTTTGCCTTTTCATCTCCCTCACTTGTAAACTTACTTGTAAAGAGCCCAGACCGTCAGAGCTCGTGCTGGCAAGTGAGTCCCTTTTCAACTCGGGGGCAGTCTCAGGGACTCGCACTCTGACATAATTAATAAAGTGTCGCATGTTTGATACCAAGTTACTGCCAGGGAACCAACTGTCGTGACAACGTTCTGGTCCACCCGTTGACACCTAAGACATGAGTAAGTAAGTAAATAAATAAATAAATAAATAAATGGATGGGTGGATGGATGGATGGATGGATGGGCGAACACACACAAACACACACACATATCTCTCTCTCTCTCTCTCTCTCTCTCTCTCTCTCTCTCTCTCTCTCACACACACACACACACACACACACACACACACACACACCAGAAGCTATAATTGACATTCTCAACATAACATCAAAAATGTATAAACAGCTTTCTTTTTTTTTTTGCATTTGAATGACAAATCTTCAATTTCAATAATTGCACACATAAAGTAATTCCTTAAGTGTCAAGGAAAGCTTCAAAGGACCATCTGCATCTTAAGAATAAAGGCTTTTTAGGCCAGAGAGTTGGCTCAGCAGATACTTTCTGCCAAGCCCTAGAACATGAGTTATATCCCCAGGTCCCATATGGTAGAAGGAAAAAAACCAACTCCTGCAAGCTGTCCTTCACCTGCACATGTGCATCATGGTGCATATCCATACATACTAAGTAATAAATAAGACCTTCTGATCAGTTCTTCAGATTTCAGAATAAGAATCCAAAACACATAGCTGGGTGGTTAACAGCACTGTCTAAGAGCCCCCAGAGGACTCAGTCAGGTTCAGTTCCCAGCACATCTGTAACTACAGTTTCCAGGCACCTGATACCCTCTTCTGGCCTCCACAGGCACTGCATGTAAATGATGCATGGATAAGCAGGCAGGCAAACACCCACACACATAAAAAGTGGTGGTGCTGCCAGGTGTGGTGGTGCACACCTTTAATCCCAGTGCTCAGGAGGCAGAGGCAGGTGGATCTCTGAAACTGAAGGTAGCTTGGTTAAAAGAGTCAGTTCCAGGACAGCCAGTGCTACACAGAGAAACTCTGTCTCCAAAAAACAAATAAATAAATAAACAAGCCACAACTATACTTCTTGGAAACAACAAGTCAGGAGTTGCTTCCTTGTAAGTGTTCTAAGACAGAAGCCAAGCTTACCTCTTCCTCTGAGTCATCCTCAGCACAATTTTCAAGGCCTAATTCAATCAGATACAACACCATGCAGAGCACATGTTCAGATAGATTTTGATGATCCATCAGAATCTTTTAAAAAAGAAGAAAATGCCTCATAGTTTTTTCACTAAATATATTTCATTTAAAGATCCAAAAACATTTTTACAAACAAAAACCATAATCAGAAAATTACCAGATATTTAAATCAATTATGTAAATGCAAACCTTAGTAAAAACACACACTAAAACAAACACTAGGTTTCCTTTGGAGATTATATAGAACTTTTGTTACATTTATTTTTAAGTATGTATATGTGACTCCAGACACTCTCATAGGCCAGAGTAATATACTGAATCTTCCAAGGCTGGAGTTACAGGTGGTTATGATCTTTACAAGAGAAACTGCACAGCTGGAAACTCAACTCAGGCCCTCAGCAAGAACAGGATGGACTGGTAACCACTGAGCCATCTTTCCAGCCCCTTTATGAAAATATTATGCAGTATCTAGAAATAGCAGTTTGAAGACTTCCTAAAGAGTACCACATTAAACAGTCTACAAGTCACTAACATGAATATACCAGTCTCCAATAAAATAATTTACCAAGGATATTTTGTACCCTAATCTTCTGATACTCTCCTGAAAACAAGGTCAAGTAAACAAGTTAGCTAGCAAAATCACCCATTTAAATGCAACTGCAGTTCCCTAACAGCTGGAACTCAATACGAAACATCAGTGTTCATTGATTCTGTCTTTAGAGTTCTGTGCATGTTTATATAAATATGTAAGCCAATGTGTGGTTTACATTGAAAGGAAGAAGGAAAACTCGATGAACCTTATCTCACACCTAGATCATACAACTCAAGCCTCACCCATCCTACGCAGGATTTCAAGGCTGTACTAGACCAGTGATCAGAAGATATCTAAACTTCTTTGGAACGAGATGGCACAGCAGCTATCATTTGTCCTGATTATATAAAGGCATGTGACCAAATGAGGAAGGGATAGAAGAAAGGGCTCAGCAACAGGTAGCCCTGTCAGTTTTGAAGTTAATAATGGACTGAAAAAGAAGGTAAGCTAAATTGAGCCTCACAGGAACAGTCCAAATGAGGGGATGAGAAAAAAACTAGTTCTCTGTAACTAAAGAATAAAGACATTCACAGACTGATTTCCTACTATTTGAAAACTAGGAGGGTGACTCCACTTTCTCTTATAAAACATCACTCTTAACAAGCTCTGTTTATATCTACTTGACCTGCAGCAACAACCTTTGGCCTTAGCTTTCCCGTATCCAAAGGTGGAAAAGAAAAAGAATTATTTGAGATTGGCTATCTGCCATTTGCTTAGAACAGTGCCTAGGAGCCGGGCGGTGGTGGCGCACGCCTTTAATCCCAGCACTTGGGAGGCAGAGGCAGGCGAATCTTTGTGAGTTCAAGGCCAGTCTGGTCTACAAAGTGAGTCCAGGACAGCCAAGGATACACAGAGAAACCCTGTCTCGAAAAAACCAAAAAAAAAAAAAAAGAACAGTGCCTAGAAATACACCCAGCAAAATTAGGCAGGTGGTACCAAGAGTGTGAAGATTGGAAAGAGCCCAAGGAGGAGCCTGAAGGCAGAAGCCTCCAGAGGTCATCCTGTCCACCCCACCACATCACAGAGGGAAGATGAGACTCACACCATGCGCAGTCGTCTAAGCAGCATTACCCACATCTCTCAGCCTCCTGTCCTGCCATTTCTGTATCCTCTCAATAAATAAGGCAGTACTATCTAAATCCAAAGAGATTTTAAGTTGAAATCCAATGGCATTACAGATTTAACTGAGAAAAATAAGAGCTAAACATCATGAACAAAAAAATGAAGTCAATTTCTGGGAAGTGTCACCAAGTTCTTTAGTGTCATACATCAAGAATGACAGTGGCTTGCTGTAAATTACTTCTGCAAAGCTGACTCAACAATGCTCAGCAATTAGACTACAGTAGAAAACCCAGTATAGCCGGGCAGTGGTGGCGCACGCCTTTAATCCCAGCACTTGGGAGGCAGAGGCAGGCGGATCTTTGTGAGTTCGAGGCCAGCCTGGTCTACAAAGTGAGTCCAGGACAGCCAAGGATACACAGAGAAACCCTGTCTCGAAAAAACCAAAAAAAAAAAAAAAAAAAGAAAACCCAGTATAAACAAGTCTGAGATTTCAGAAAACTGGTCAAAGACTCCTGAAACAACTAAAATACTGATCTAGCAATTCTGATAAAACTCTTCTACATTTAGCAAATTTTAAAAGTTGAAAAAGTAGCCGGGCGGTGGTGGCGCACGCCTTTAATCCCAGTACTTGGGAGGCAGAGGCAGGCGGATCTCTGTGAGTTCGAGGCCAGCCTGGTCTACAAAGCGAGTCCAGAACAGCCAGAGATACACAGAGAAACCCTGTCTCGAAAAACCAAAAAAAAAAAAAAAAAGAAGTTGAAAAAGTAACTTCAAAGAGATTCTCAGTAAGGCTTCCTTCATTTATTGTGAACTACTAATTATTACTAATTATTTGAACTGGTTATCTAACCTTTGAAACTGCACTCTCACATTGAAAACAGAATTTACAGACACACTGTAATGTCTGGGCTATCCATTCAGTAACTAGAGGAAAATCAGGCTCTGGAGACTCCTACAAACTGCTTTTGCCTACAAAATCAACACAAGCTCCTTCCAATATTCTACATTGTTTTAATGATAAAAAGGGTACATCAAATCACTTTTTCTGAATAATCATTTTGATAAATGAGAAAAATGAATCTTTCAAGGCACTTTTTAAAGGCACTGACCTAAAATCTTAGCAGCACTAACTTCTAGCTTTCATGAAAAAATGGCCATAGTGATGTTGAAAAGACATATATAGAAATCTAAAAGCACTGTTTCATTATGTGGCAAACACTAGTACTAAGAGTTCTACTTAATTAATTAACGTATGCTTTTTTAAATAATTAAAAATTATACAATCAATGGAGGGAGATCTGTATACAGAATGTGCTTAGTTTTCTTTTTTAATTTTCAAACAAAAAGAAAAATTATACATTTCCATTATTTCTAATTATATAGCTTATGCCTATTATTTTATAGATGTCTATTTATTTGCACAATATACTTGCAGTATAAATAGACATCTGTAAAATAATAGGCATCTTTCATCTTTATCTCTTTTTATTATCTTATTTTCTTTTATTATCTTATCTTTCATTTCTTATTCAGTTTAAATCACTAAAAATCCCAGAGTATGGAACTGGAGACATGCCTCAGCGGTTAAAAGCACTGGCTGCTCTTCCAAAGGACCAGGGTTCAAATCCCAGCCCCCACATGGCAGTTCATAGCTGTCTGTAACTGCTGGCCATGGTGGTGCACACCTTTAATCCCAGCACTCGGGAGGCAGAAGCAGGTGGATCTCTTGAGTTCAAGACTAGCATGGTCTACAGAGTGAGTCTAGAACAACCAGGGCTTCACAAAGAAATGCTGACTTGAAACCCCTCCCCCCCAAAAAAATCCCAGAGTATACATACATTTAGATATATATATGTATGTGTACACTCTCTCTCTCCATAATGTATTTCATGAAACTTTTAGCAGTTTTTTTTTTAACTTTTAAAAAGTCAGTTTTGTGAGAGAACACCTCTAAATTGAAATAAATTCTAGGTAACAGAAAAATAAAAGATGTTTCAAGTTTCTAAAGAACCAACGTACAAATTCTTCTTTGTCAAGTTCCTACCAAGAGGGAATGTGAGGAGAAAAGCACTCTAAAGTAAGGCCACTGATTCACACAGCACTGTTTAGTTCTGTCAAGCAGTGGGGCTTGGTTCCTTAGTCTACTTACTGCACAATTCTGATAGCCATAATACTTCTCATTCTACAGAAGCCATAACAAATATTCTAGTCAGAAGTATTTGTCTGAAGCTGAAGAAAAGAAACATTTCTCCACAGGAAAGTAAAACTGCTTCATAATTTTTCAATTTGGAATTCAAATGCATGTGATTATAACTTGTCATCATACCTTAAAAAATTATAAACACACCTTGTCTTATTAAGTGGTACCTTCATATAAATATTATCATTTAGCACGTTGATTAAAACATTATAAAAATAAACTGTAATCTAAGTAATTCCAATAAAATTACTACTATACCTTGTAAAGCAGAGTGAACAACACAATGTGTAAAGTTTTACAGTGCAGAAGTCTCATGAGGCCTTTATAGCTAGGGTGGAGTGACGTTCTTCTCTTATACGGAGGCCAGGGGTTGCCAGGGAATTTTCCACTCTGTTTTAAACTGTAAATATAAAACAAAATCAAAATGACATGATAGACTCCAATGTAAACTATGGTTTAAACAGTGATTTACAGGCATTGATTTCTATCATGTTTTTCTAAACATTACTAATTAATCATAACTGCTTTAAAAAGCCAACCAAATGCTTACTCACTACACAATACACATTTCTTTTTCCTTTACTACTGGATAAAAATTAGTCAAAAAGGCTAGGGTAAAAACTAAAAAGATGGCCGGGCGGTGTTGGCGCACGCCTTTAATCCCAGCACTTGGGAGGCAGAGGCAGGCGGATCTTTGTGAGTTCGAGGCCAGCCTGGTCTACAAAGTGAGTCCAGGACAGCCAAGGATACACAGAGAAACCCTGTCTCGAAAAACAAAAAAAAAAAAAACTAAAAAGATGAATGTAAAGACACTAACAAAAAGAAATGAACAAAAGAATATATAATAAAATATTCAGCAAAGCAATTTTCTATTCTAACCCCTGACAAAATCAGTCATTAGAAAATGTCCCACTACTAACTCTGGAAGCAGGCTGGATGGAAGCACAGCTTTCTGACTACACCTCAGCTCCTAAACAACAAAGGAGGGTACTAGGGGCGTCAGGAGAAACATGACTGCCAATAAACTCTAACATGGCGGGAATAGTTTTGAAGTTCTTGAGGCCTGTCAAGATGGCTGACCAGGTAAAGGCACTAACTAGCCACCAAGCTTAATGTCTTAGTTCAATCCACTGACCCCACGTGGTAGGAGGGAACTGATGCCAACAAGTTGTCCTCTGACCTCCACACAACCTTACCTGTGGCGACATGTGTGTGTGTGCATTCACATGTGCACAAACACTACACAAATGCAACTTAATAAATAAAGTATTTGAGTAGTATGTCTACTGTGTTGTTTAACGGTGTTAGATTCACACAAGGCCCAGGCATGGATATAAGATCCCTCTGTTGCTGAAACCTGTAGAGGGATTTTAATTCAGCAACATGGCTGCTCTGGTGGGAATACAGACATGCCCTTAGTGCTCTTCTTTAATCCCAAACAGTGAAAGTAAAGTTAGTTTGTAGAAGGAAGAATCCATGTTTGAAAAGTGATGTCTAGCCGGGCGGTGGTGGCGCACGCCTTTAATCCCAGCACTTGGGAGGCAGAGGTAGGCGGATCTTTGTGAGTTCGAGGCCAGCCTGGTCTACAAAGTGAGTCCAGGACAGCCAAGGATACACAGAGAAACCCTGTCTCGAAAAACCAAAAAAAAAAAAGAAAAGTGATGTCTAACTGAGTGGCAAAGTAACGAACCACAGATAGATTTGACAGAATAGGATACCCACAACTCTCACCAGGAGAGGAAAGGGAAGCTACTTAAGGGAGCAGCACAAAGAATGAGAGAGAGAGAGAAGAGGCAGTTTTCCTGGAAGAGTTTTACAGAAACAGGTAGAAAAGAGAACAAGCTAGACACAGGAGAAGACAGAAGGAGCCAGAGAATGAGAAGGAATGAAAAGATTAGGACAGATTTCCAGTTAGTTTGAGGCCAAGAAGAGCAGTTCAAAGAAGCTGAGAGAAGCCAGACTGAATCAGTCAGCTTAGAGAGGAGTTTGAGACAGAACAGTTGAGTTGAACCAGCCAGCCAGAATTCAGAAAGAATGAGAAAAGGTGAGCTTATTCAGCTGTAAGTCTCAAAAGCTGAAAATATTCTAGGGCTAGATTAGATTTTACAAAGGCTAGAAGCTTCCAGGCTAGGCCTAGGTTAGCAGACAAAGGTAGTAAGCCCCATAGACAACAATTAAATCAGACAAATAAAAGATACGTTTACAAAGACCAAGAAAGTCTCTCATCTAAATAAGAAGAGTAGCTCACAAAGAGAATTAAGAAGTTTATCTGTATCTTCTGGAACAGAAGACATGAGAGCCCCAGGATAGTAATCAAAATCTTCATGTGCGTCTGTGTACAGACGTGCTGGTGTGCGAGGAGGTGGTGAGCCTCCATGTCAGTGCTGGGAATCGAACCCGGGTCCTTTGCAACAAGTGCTCTTAACCACTGAGCCAACTCTCCTGCCCATAGTAATCACAATCTTATACACAAATAATTGCAGGCTCAAAACACAATTGACAAAATGAGAAAATTACATAGGAAAGTTGCTATGAATCCAAAGGGAAAACAAGGAAGAGTTTTAACAATCTTATTAAGCCTGAGTTAATGCCAGGTACATAGCACACAACAATTAGGTGCACTTAATGCATTTATACATTTCTAAGAAGTCGGTAACTAATGTAGGCAGCCATGCTCAACCGCAGTAAGCACCACATAAAGCAAAGGAGCATGCCTGTGGTCCTAGCACTTGCCGATGGAGGCAGGAGGAGCAGAGGTTCAAGGTCATCCTCAGCTACATGGTGAGTTTGAAGCCAACATATCTGAAACCCTTCTTTAAAAAAAAAAAAATGGAGAGGGAAGACAAGATGGCTTGGTGGGTAAAGGCATACAAGTGCCTGGCATCATGTACCAGACTGTACTGACATTCAGACTAAATTAAATTATTTAAGGAATGGGGCTCAGTAAAAAAAAAAAAAAAAAGAATGTTTGTTCATCAAACATGCTGGCCTGAGCTTGAATATCCGGTCAGAAAAGTCAGGCATGGCCATGTTTGCCTGTAATATTCTTTTAAGGAAATTAAGATAGGGTTGGTTAGGTGCTCTTAGATATTAAGTATTTATAGGTATTAGGTTTTAGGTATTCGGTTATAGGATATAGGTGTTTTATAGGTGTTTGATAAGTATTAATAAGTATAATTGTTTTAAATAAAAATTTTCTGTTACACACAGCATTAAAATGAGCTGGACTGTGACAAAATGCATAAAGGTGAGAACCCGAGTTAGGATAAAAGCCAGGAGTGGTGGTACACTCTTACAACTGCAGCATGGGGGCTGGAGCAACAGATTCCAGAGGGCTCACTGGGTAACAAAACAACCAGGTCTGAGTTTATGAAAGATCCTATCTCAAAAAGTAAGACAGAGAAATGACTAAGGAAAACAGATATGCCTACATGGGTGAGCACATTTACACACACACAAGGGGTGGCAGGGGCAGGAACTAAAGTGATAAATGGAAAGAATATGGAAACTCAAAGAATAAAATATGAAAATAGAAAAAAATTTGTTTAAAGACATTTTTTGGGGATATGATTTTATCTGATTGTATGAAGTAGCTATCAATAAAAAGTTCCTTAGGCCTAAATAGCTAATAACAGAACATCGGTTAGAAGACATTTGTCCCTCCATATAAAAGGCCTAACTCAGTGTGTGCCCACAGGTGCCTGTGCTCTGGTGACCAATGACACTGCAGGCCAAGAGAATTTTGGCTGTGGGGATCAGATGTCAGCAGCAACTCTACCAGTCTCAGGGAATGCCAAACTCCATGGGAGATAAGACAGTGCCTTGTTGAGAATTTTGCTCTAAGCAAAAGAAATAAACTACTCAGAATTAAATGAAAAGTTGGCACGGGATGCATACCTTTAATCCAGTGCTCAGGAGGTACAGGATATCTGAATTTGAGACCAGCCTGTCCTACATTGTGAGACTCTGTCAAAAAAAAAAAAAAAAAAAAAAAAAAGAAAAGAAAAAGTAAAGGGACAACTGTTTACCTATTCCAGTGGTTGGCATTTGACAATAGATACATACTATAAAATAAAATTTCCCCCTTCCAAACTGTTTATTTGGAATAATTTAATAGGTCTTTCAAAGCTTTAAAATTTTCAGCCCAATCATAGTATAAATTTCTATTGGTTACAAAGTAAGAGAGACTATTAAATTTATTGTATACTTACTTCTTACATATCCAAAATAACTAAAATGACCCATAACCACCCTTAAAAAAAATCACAACTACTTAAAACAGTGTTTATAAAGTCAACTTGTATAATTTCCAAGCAAATGTTTCCTTCCATCAATTTAGCATCTATTTTTTCTGTTTCTTTTTTCTTTTTTGCTTTGATTTGGTTAGGTTGCTCTTTGAAAGAGAATCTCACTTTATAGTCCTGGCTCTCCTGGAACTGGCTAGGTAGACCAGGCTAAGCTCAAATTCACAGAGATCTGCCTGTCTCAGTCTACTGAGTGATGGGATTAAAGGTATTCGCAACCAGGCCTAGCATGTTTCAATTTTTCAAAATGAACTATTCAATTTTACTTATCCAACAAATTACTACTAAGTGAATGCCTACTAGGAGACAGTATTGAGCTGCCATGGATCCTAAGGATGTGTAAGAAATATAAAAAATATAAAAGCAAGCCAAACAGTGATGGTGCACACCTTTTGTCCCAGCACTCAGGAGGAAGAGGCAGGCGAATCTCTGATTTCGAAGTCAGCCTGGTCTACAGAGTGAGATTCTGAGAAAATAAATCTCAGCTAAATTGTTCTTTATAAACCTTTAAATGGTATTTTCTCTTAGATTAAGTATATTTTAATGAGACCATATTATGTGTTATAATGGAAACTCTTCTATAGAAACACAAATTATTCCATAATGACACTAATCAACTTGTCAGACTTACAATGCTGTGTATCTGTCCATTGCAGACTGCACATCTCGGCGGTAAACTGTCCGAAGAATGACCATGACAGGGTCAAACTCCTGATCCCAGACTTCAGCTATCAAACAAAACAAAGTAGAAACAGAAATCTGACTCCTTAGGAATAAAACCAAACTCAAAATTATTTATTACATTCACTGAAAACATTTAAATTCAAAACTTGGAAATTACATTTAAACAATTTGCCTTAATGAGATCGTGATGCTGTGATTACCTTTTCTCAGTTAAAAACCATAATTTCAGCATTAGGAATGTTCTCTTGGGTTCTACAAGGCTCCAAAACAAAAAGTTTTGGGTTTTTTGTCTGTTTGTTTGTTTTGAGACAGGGTTTCTCTGTATATCCTTGGCTGTCCTGGATTCACTCTGTAGACCAGATCCACCGGTCTCTGCCTCTGTCTCCCGAGTGCTGGGATTAAAGGTGTGTGCCACCACACCCAGCACCAAAAGTTTTATAACATGATAATGACCCACTATAAAGTTTAGAGCATTGCTGTTGGGTTTAAGGATTTTTTTTTTTCTTGGTAAGGTGCATATTAGGAAAAGAAAGAATAAATACCTTTAAAATGATTCAATCATAAAATTATGAAAACTAAATTAAAAATGCACTGATCAGCTGGGTTACAAGGTCACCTTACAAATTGATGTTTTCTGCCCCTCAACTAAAAGTCAACCATGATTCTCCTTCCCTTCTGTACATTTAAGAGTCACTATCCAATGTACTGTATGTATACAACTGATTTTGCTCGGGTGGTTTTAAATAGTCTATATACCATTTTCTTTTAGTACTTATACAATTATTTTCAGCATGTAATTTTAAGATCTAATATGTAACTATAAAATACAAATAAAATTCATAACCTCATTAATAATCATGTTAGGTTAAAGTGATATCAAAAAAAATTAACCCGGGGCTGGAGAGGTGACTCAGCGGTTAAGAGCACTGGTTGTTCTTCCAAAGGACCGGGGTTCAGATCCCAGCACCTACATGGCAGTTCGCAACTGTCTGTAATCTCAACACTTGGGAGGCAGAGGCAGGTGGATCTCTGTGAGTTCAAGGCCAGCCTGGTCTACAGAGTGAGTTCCAGAACAGCCAGGGCTGTTACATACAGAAACCCGGTCTCGAAAAACAAAAACCAAAAATTAACCCACTGGGGAAAAAAAACAGTGAAATCCTAATTATGTAATCTTACAGATGATATTTAGATGGGAGAAATGTCCAAAAAGTGGTCTGAGGGGCTCAACAGTTATGAACACAGGCTGCTATTCCAGAGGGCCCAGGGTTCAATTTTCAGCACTACATGATGGCTCCCAGTCACCTATAACTCTAATTCCAGAAGGTCTGACACCCCCATCTAACCCCTGAGGGCACCTGGTACACATGTGGCTCACACCTGGCACATATATGTATGTACACAGCAGGCAAACACTCACACAATTTTTATAATAATTTTTAAAATGTCACACATGGTGGCTCATGAGACAGAGGCAGATGGATCCATGTGGCTTTGAAGCCAGTGAACTCTACAACAGAAGTTCAAGGCCAGGTCTACATAGTGAGATTCAGCCTCAAAAAATAACTGGTCAGCCCTGACATCACTTATGCAAGTAACCCTGAGCAGACTGAGAGATGGCCTGAGAATAATTTTAGAAACAGTGTCTCTTTCCCTGGGTTAAACATCTGTCCTGCTCTCATTCTCTCTAGCAAAACCCCTCACATTTGCAAATACAGAACAGGGCTTAAGCTTATTTCAATTCCCAGCACAGGAAGACTACTGACTATAGTCTCCAGTCTGCCTTGAACTTTACTGTGTACATCGACCATCCACAGAGCTTATTTATCAAGCAGTTCTCAGATTTTTTCCGGACAGATTCTGATGAGTGCAGACGGAACGAGGCATGGCTGAGCGTTTGAGGCAAGGCCTAAGGGTGAGGCTGGGATACTTTGCTAAGCATCGCATCATACAGGAGGAACACCATTCCACTCCTAAATTCATCTAAATTTCAGAAACAGCCTGTTCTTACATAATAAAACCATACTCTGATTTCCCTTTAATGGAATATATTCCACCCAGACACTGGATTATCCCTGCTACTTAGGAATGTCACAGGAAATAACACATAAGACTTTTCTTCTGTCCTTTGCCAAATACAGTACATGCTATATGTAACTTCAAAATGCATACTAGACTTTCATTTAGAAAATAAATCTGAGAAGGTCAAGGAGCACAAAAACCTTAAATTTTCTTTTCTTTTCCTCTTTTTTTTTTTTTGATTTTTCGAGACAGGGTTTCTGTGTGTATCCTGGCTGTCCTGGACTCACTTTGTAGACTAGGCTATCCTTGAACTCACAGAGATCCACCTGCCTCTGCCCCTGGAGTTCTGGGACTAAAGGCACCATGCCTGGCAAGTTTATTTTCTTTTAAGACTTCTTTGTCAATCCAAATCTCACCTATTTCTCACCCTTGTCGAATCAAATCAAATCTTAGAAAAGCAACCACTTAAGGAAAAGGCTTCTGTGTATTTAAACACATTAAGTTATAAATGCTATCAGCATCCTATACAGACTTTAAACTATCTCAGGTTAAAAATTCGATAGTGAACTGGGCATGGTGGAAATGCCTTTAATCCAGCAGTTGGGAGCGAGAGTAGACAGATCTCTGTATGTGAGCCAGTTTGACAAACACAGCAAGTTCCAGGCCAGCCAAAGTTACATAGTAAGACCTTGTCTCTAAAAAAGTACAATATAATACAATAAATAAATAAATAATGAAAACTGTTTCAAACTGAATTAAGAAAGATAATTCTTTTCTTATTTATGGTTAGTGGTCACTTACAGGAATGAATCAGAGTACCTAGTTAAAGTTGTTTTTATAATTTAGTCATTTAAGGCAGCCATAATATAACATAAATACTTTCTGTTGTTGTTGTTTGAGACAGTATCTTTATTATATAACCCTGGCTGTTCTGGAGCTAGCTATGTAGACTAGGCTGGCCTGGAACTCACAGAGATTCACCAGCCTCTACTTCCTAAGTGGAAGTAATATCACTGTGTACTCAAAAAACATAAATTTATTAAAAAAAAAAAATTGGCAGAGGAAAACCAAAACTGAATTAATAGAAGATAAATATTTAAGAGGTAAATTCAGGAAAGCATTTGTTTTTAGAGTAAAAGGACCTGAGTTCCACCCAAGAGTCACATAAAAATGGCACAGGGGCATGCACATGTAATCCCAGAGCTGAGGAGATGGAGAGGCCAATCCCTGGGGATCTCTAGCCAACAATTAGCCTATTAAGTAAGCTCCAGTTTCAGTGAGAGACCATGCTGCAAAGAGCAAGGTGACGGCATCCGAGGAATAAATCCACATCCAAGGTCGACCTCTGCCTCCACACATATGCACACCCACACAAACACGCATGCACACTAAGTAAGTAAATGCACAAACAAGAAAACACCTTCTTTCTATGTATACAGGAAAGAATATATTTATGTATGTGAACATACCTCTGGGAGTATACATGCCTTGCTGCATAGAGCCTCCAGGTTCAAAAACAGGAGCCTTAAAATCTGCTACAGAAGATAAAACTGATTCAAAGCTATAACTTCCAGGAATAATGCCACTTTTGGGGTTGGGATTTTCTGGGATGTGATATATGTGTTAAGAAAAAACAACATTAATGACTAGCATCAGCTTTAAAGTCTGCAAATTACTCATTTCTAATTCATTTTACCAAACTAGAAAATGACCAGTCGTAATGTATAAAGTTGGCCACAAGAGGGCGAGATAATAGCTCAGAATTAACTTTATTGTGATGTCTTTTTTAATAATTTAAATCTAGAACTCAGCTAATAAACTATATGAAGTAGTCCCAAGTATATTTCCCCAAATAAATTCATCAAATTCCATTAAAGAGGAAAACAATTTCAACTATCTCCATTTTCATCACTGCATAAATATGCTGCACCCTTCTTCAGAAAACCGGAAAAGAATACATAAAACTTAGCACAGATTTGTATGAGTAAAGATTACTTTTCCAAAAGCAAAATTTCCTCCAAATAAAAACAAGGGGATTTAGGCAAAAGGAAACCATCAAAGCCACAAAGACTTTGTCCTGTTTCATATTAAGGTGTGGGGTGTGGGTGTGGGTATGGATTTTTTTTTTTTTTCCAAGACAAGGTTTCTCTGTGTAGCTCTGGTTGTCCTGTAACTCACTCTGTAGACCAGCCTGGCCCTGAATTCACAGAGATCCACCTGCCTCTGCCTCCCGAGTGCTGGGATTAAAGGCGTGCGCCACCACACTCAGTGGTATATAATTCTTAAATTCAGGATCATAGAAAATGTTTTTGCTCTGTAATAGCATTGACAGACTACAACTGTTCAATGAAATCATCAGAAGGAAGCTGAGGCTAGAGCTCGGGCAGTTGCCTGGAACATTCAAGGCCGTAGGTTTAGCTCTTATTACTATGGTGTGGGTTCGGGACGGCTAGAAGACCATACTGAATTGATGCTACAAAATCTTCAAAGTAGTCAAGCAAGCAAATATTCTAATAGGGGTTATTTTACAAAACCAAAACTTCAATCAATTCTTCCAACCATATGATACATACATACTAAATTTAATCAAATATTTTCACCATAAAATAACACTAAGATCTTTAAGGTTTCATTTCTTGCTGGGTATGGTAGTGCAGGCCTATAACTGCAGTGTTTGGAAGGAGGATCACTGCCAAGTTCAAAGGCCAGCCCACCTGGTCTACACCATAACAGGCTACACAGTGAAATCCTTTGCTCAAAAACAATCAGCATTAAAAAAAAATGTTTAATGTATTAAAGAGGGGGAGGGGAGAAGTTGATGGTCCAGCAGTTAAAAGCAGTGGCAGTCTTGCACAGGACCTAAGTTTGGTTCCCAGCACCCACACAATGATTCACAGCCCTCTGTAATGCCAGCTCCAGAGGACATGATACCTTCTTCTGATCTCTCCACAGGCATGCATGTGGGGGGGGGGGGGTTGGTTTGGTTTTCGGTTTTTTACTTTGTTTTGCTTCGTTTTTGTTTTTTGAAGACAGGGTTTTTCTGTGTATCCTGGACTATCCTGAACTCACTCTGTAGACCAGGCTGGCCTTGAACTCACAGAGATTCGCCTGCTTCTGCCTCCAAGTGCTGGGATTAAAGGTGTGCGCCACCACATAATGCATGTGTGTGTGTGTGTTTTTTTCAATTAAAATTTTTTTAATTAAAAAAAAAAGCTAGTACAGAACACTCAGTTCTATACCAGGGACCCCGCTTCCAGTAGGCAGAAGAAAATCCATAAACTTAAAAATTCTTTAAGACTGACAAAAAGATTCTAAAAAAATTCTTCCAGATATTTAAAACTCTGATAGTGGTAATTATAAAGCCTCTCTCTGCCAGGCATGGTGGTGCACACCTTTAATTCCAACTCTCTGGAGGCAGAGGCAGGCAATCTCTGAGTTCCAAGCCAACCTGATCTACAGAACAAGTTCCAGGACAGCCAGGGCTACACAGAAAAACCCTAACTCAAAAAAAAAAAAAAAAAAAAAAACAAAGATGAATCTGTCTAAGCTCTATGCTATGTATTCCTGTGGAATTCTTTCCTTATTGTAAAACAGGTCCCATTTACAAATGCCAGGCTTCCTGTCCCTAATGTTGTTATTAAAGGATCAGGTACTAAGTGTCCAGAACTATCAGTCCTGAGGTAAACCCTGAAGCGTAAGAAAATCTTCCTGAGTGACAGTAAGAGGTGACAAATGCATACCCCTGCCCTAAACATAACCTTTAGCAAACAACTGATATTTTTCTTTTTCTGCATATTTTCAAGTTTAAAAAAAACTTTTAAAATTGAGACACTTTTAATACATAAAGTAATTTGATACTATGAGCACAAAATTACATTTTTAAAGGATATGAGGTCAAGCAAAGAGCTATGCGTCCTGTCATTCATACACAGCTGGGCTACCATCTCTGCCCTGAGAATCTCATCATCAGACATCCCTAAAATTATTAAAAACAGAATTAGCCTATATGGAGATACATTATAAAGAACTCACCACATATCTTACTAAGATGCTCTACAAAATGTGAAATGCCTTAAGTTCAAGAATAAAAACTGTAAGGCCCAAACTGAACAGCAGTTTCACTGCCTGATATTGTACCTCCTGTAAGGGAAGGATTTTTTTTAAGACTATTCTAAACCATGTATTAATTATACATGCCAATATTTTAAAAGTATGTTTACATATATCCACATCTATTTCCTTTTTCCATAAACAAGACAGTAGCAGGGGGACAGGGGAAGAGAAAGAAACAGTACTTAACTGTTAGGATGATCTTAAACATTTGTTTTCAAAGGTTGATTGTTTGCAATGTGACACTGTAACCTCGCCTACTAAATCATCTCTGATTGGCTGAATAAAGCAGCCTATAGCCTTTGGGCTTGACTGGCAGAATAGAAGGCTAGCTAACACAGAGGCTAAGACTGCACAGTCCCAGGCTTAAGGCTTAGTAAGATCCAACAGGTGTCTGTGTGTGTTTATCCATAAGTAGCTGGCTAAGAGATTAGCTCTGCTGCCCTAATAACTATATATACCAATTACTAATTATTAATTTTTACAACTACAATTAACATCACCATTTATTAGCAGTTTACCTAAGTGTAAGCGAAGACTCAGGAGAATCACAAGGAATGTGAGAGCGCCCTCCAGCATTGACCGCTCATGCTCCGCATCAAGTACTATATTGTGGTGCTGTGAAGCCATGGTCAGTAAGTCCACCACCTTAAATCTAAAGAGGAAATATTACAAATACATTTTAACAAATAAAACAAAATTAAGTTAAATGTCAGATACTTCCTATGCCTGTCTTAGCACACGCTTACCTTTCAAAGACAGATGATATAAAGTAATCTGGGTCAAGCCTGGAAGCACAGACCTTTAAAACACAAGGAAAGCTTTACTTCCCACAATCAGTCCTACTCCTTATATTAGTCACGCTTTTAGATTTTCTGTATCTTCTTCTACTCCCACAAGCCACGAGCCATACAAAACCAGAGAGAGCATCAATGACTAGTTACACATATTAATGATAGCTGGGGAGAGTGAATTCCCAAACACAGGAGAAAAATCATTTAGGAACACAGCCCCACACAAGCATCCTCCCATTTACCTAACTCACATACAAAGGTAGTCGTCAATGAATCTAAGGCAGCTCACGGCACAAACAGGCACAGCCCCTATGCTGCAAAGCCTGCCAGAACTACTTAAACTCCTCCATTCTGTCTTGCCTTTCCTACAGAAACCCTCAAAATGGTGCTTGCCTGGGCTTTCTCCTGGCTCCTGTTTCTGCCTCCTGACTAAGCCTGATGCTTCCCTTGTAGCCCGTACGATACAGCATCCTTCGTTTGGGAAATGTAAGTACTATATTCTTTTCTCAATGAGCTAACTTCTCCCATGTTCATCATCACCTCCGTAAATTAAGGGAGCAGGCACAGCACGGCACTTCTAAAGCGCAGCACCCGGATCTTGAGCGGGCTCACCTGTAGTAAGTAAATGTCTGGATCAATCATGGAGTTACAGAAATGAGACTGGACATAGGTCATGGCTTGTCCTTTGATTTGCAGACCATTTCTTACCCACATGTTACTGTGAATTTCAGCAAGACTAGCCTAATAAAAAATGAATTAGAAAACATATCATCTAAATTCAATAAAATCATATTGTATTAAGCAATCATTTAAAATATTTTTACTTAATCATAGTATGAACTTAGCATTCTTTCCAACATTAGATAGTAAATTTAAATTTTTTTTTTTTTTTTGGCTTTTGTTTTTAGGACAGGGTCTCAGTACATAGCCCAGGCTGACCACAGATTCACTATACACCTCAAGTTGGCCTCTGTCCCACTATATAGGCTTTTTTTTTTAAATTTTTAAACTCATGACTGTATTTTATATAGCTATCTTCTTTGAAAAGTTTATGAATGAGCTAGTTTTCCACTATGGCTTCTGGATACATTTATAATAACTTCACTGAAATCTTCTTGAAAAATAAGTACTTATTTTTCATTGTATTTTTCCTTCAATCCCTGCCTACCAAAAAAACCAAACAAACCAACCACGATGCTTAAGGAAATAAGCACAAAGCACACCTAACTGGTCAGAGCCAATGAACACACTCTACATTTTAACTCAACCCAACTTAATCTTCAACCTACAAAACCCATCTTGCAAATAAACGGAAATAAAATAAAAAATCAGATTACAGATATTGTTCTTCTCTATTAATATTTAATTCATGTCCAATATCCACAAAAACTAAGGAAAGATGAGTTAACCAGAAATCCCATTCAAGATGTTTCAGAAGCCTGTATACATACTTGAATTTGGAGTGGGTGAATCATTAGTTTCATTAACATTTCTTGATCTGGTAAAAGTGAATCCAAATCTAGTTCTTGACATTTCACAGCCTAAAAACCCATGATCAGAAAGTTAGTAATTCAATATTCTTCCCCAAATTATAAATAACACCAACAAGAGAGAATTTGTTAACAACAGGCTCACCTTACTCAAAAACATAGCATAATAACGATGTAGTGGCAGGTGAAAGGTGACTTGGTTAGGAGCTGGCTAGAGTAAATAAAATCCACAAATCAAAAAGTGTTTAACGTAAGTTTCAAGGTTTTAAACATTGTAAACATAGTCCTGCCTAGATTAATTCCCAGTGTTTTTTAAATCAATACTTAAAATCTTAGAAGCATGGCTTTGAAAAGGGCAATATCTCAACAGTAATCTCTGCTTTCAAATACCAAACTAGAGTAAGTTCTTTAGTGTTAAAATGTAACTTTGAAGTCATCACTAGATACATAATTATAAAAATACAGACAGATATAGATATATTCCAATCATTCTGCTTAGTTAACCCTGGGAAGAAAGGAATGCCCACAGCATGAACACACCTACACCCAATTCTTGCTTTCCGAACACTGTTCTGCACTAGAAATATCAGGTAGCCTTAGAAGTTAAGACTCCAGGAAAGGAATGGGGAAACTCTAAGAAAAGCCTAGAACATCTGAAGGGACATAAAGCATGAAAGTATCCAAAAGAACAGATGTGCAAAAGGACACAGAAGCCAACTTGAATGGGCTCTCACTGCTGTCAAATAAACCTATCTGAGTCCATCTGAGCACCAAACTGAACACAGTACTCTGACTAAAAAACCATGAACCCTCTCATACGAAGTTAGTGAACTGAAAACTGAAGAGAACAAGGAAATATCTGTATAGTTTCAAGGTGTGTCCTCACAAAGTATCTAATTAGCTACAGTGAGACAAAGAACAAGTCTATGCTGAAGAAGCCCAGCAGGCACACAGAGTGATCAAAGTGAGCAAACACTGGGACAGACGCGGCACAGACTGTCAGATTGATACAATGAGAGCCTCCAACAACTTTTCTGTGACATTCCTGCAAAATATACGTAATCTGAATTTAATCATGAGACAAACTAAACTGACGGACATTCAATACATAACTAATCTAGACCTTTCAAAATGCCACTGTCTGGAAAGATAAAGAAACATTAAGAAAAGTGTTCCCAAAACAGATATGAGACACGGTAGTAAAAGTCCCCAAGTAACTCTAAATCCAGTCATTTTGCTATGAAGAACATCGCTGACAACTGGAGAGTCAGTACCGTGTACATGAGTACCTGAGCCCTATTCCCTGAGCTCATGTGAAAAAAGCTAGGCACCCTGTTACTTCCTTACACACCCCACACTGGAGGAGAGAAAGGCAGTCCTTGAGGCTAGCAAATCAGCCTAGCCTACTTAGTGGGCTGTGTGTCAGTGAGAGATCCTGTCTCAAGAACAAGATAGACAGCTCCTAAGGAATCACTCTCAAAGCTTCCCGTGACATCCACAGGCAATAGCAACACACACACACACACACACACACACACACACACACACACACGCAAGCACATACACAATCAGCAACTACTAAGACTAAATGACTTCTTTTTTTTTTAAAGATTTATTTATTTATTATATATACATTGTTTTGTCTGCAGGTATGCCTGCTGGCCAGAAGAGGGCACCAAATTTCATTATAGATGGTTGTGAGCCACCACGTGGTTGCTGGGGAATGAACTCAGGAACTCTGGAAGAATAGTCAGTGCTCTTAACCTCTGAGCCATCTCTCCAGCCCTGACTAAATGACTTCTAAGACTCAGATGCTTAGAACATATGAATGAATACAAAGTTGTAGTTTGCTTATATAAGAGAATATTCTAGCTCATAATGAATGTATATTAAAGTTTTGAGTAGTGATAGGGATAAAATCAGTTAACTTAGAAGATTCCAGAGCCGGGCGGTGGTGGCGCACGCCTTTAATCCCAGCACTTGGGAGGCAGAGGCAGGCGGATCTTTGTGAGTTCGAGGCCAGCCCGGTCTACAAAGCGAGTCCAGGACAGCCAGAGATATTCAGAGAAACCCTGTCTCGAAAAACCAAAAACAAAAAACAAAAAACAAAAAAAAAAAAAAAGAAGATTCCAGAAAAGAAAGATCTTTATATTTCTAACTTTTAGTAAATTTCTGACTGTGTGAAAATGTTTTTCACATAAGCAAACTGTATATGAAGATGCCAAAATGAAACCATGACTTTGTATGCTAAACTAACTTTTAAAAAAAGAAAAAAAAAGCAAAGAAATAGAACAATGCACCTTACACACACATATACACAACAGGCATCCTACCTGCCCAGGGTTCAGAGCTTACCCTGGAAGGCTGGGCAAATGGGGACCACTCTCTCTGGTCTTCTACATCCAGCATGTCCTGAGCTACTTCTAAGTGGAGCTTCTGATAGAATGAACAACTTCTTCAATGCCAAGAGAGTATGGCCTGTGCCAACTCTCTATTCATTATTAATAAAACACCTTGGTGCAAGCTCACTCTTCCAATCTCTATCAAGAACACTGACTAAGCAGAGTGTGGTAGCGCACGCCTTTAATCCCAGCACTCAAGAGGCAGAGGCAGGCAGATCTCTGTGAGTTCGAGGCCAACCTGATCTACAAATCGAGTTTCAGGACAGCCAGTACTGTTACACAGAGAAAGCCTGTCTCAGGTGGGGGGAAAAAAGACCACTACCTAAATAATAAAATTGGAATATATTTCTTATTTATCTCTTCTAACTCATTCATTCTTATGCCATCACTCGTACATCTTTAACTGAGCATAATTTTTACCTCTGAGAAATGACAGACACATACTTAAGATAGAAAAAGAATGCCTCTGTCCTCTAGTGTAAAAACAAACACAACTAAGATACTCTGCAATTTCCTGAATGTCAAAGAACTAACCATCCCTTTTCCATCATTTCTGTGAAGTCTTTACGATACTAATTCTTCTACTCTTACCCAATAAAAAGATACTCATTTCAATGTTAAATGAACTCTTAACACCTTTCCCTACATGCTTTTATATATGCTGGAAACTATACACACCTAGATAGGGTATGGGCACAGTTCAGCAGTACAGCACTTGCATAGCATGCACAAGGTCCTGGGTTCAATCCCCAACACAACAAATTTTTAAGCATATTTTCATACAACATATATATATTTCATACCACACACACACATGTAAAAACATACCTCATCTACAAAGTTAATAGCATCAAACCAATCTTGAAGAGCTTCAAGGCAGTACCTTACAACATTTCGGGTATACTCTTGAGTTTCCTTAAAAAAAAAAAAAAAAAGCTATATAAATTTCATGTACACATACATGTACATACATGTAAATTCTCAACATTAAATTAAATGTTGAAACATGTAACAGTAACCATTGCATATACAGTGGTAAAATGCATATATTTTCAAGATAACTTCTACATTTTCTGTTTCAGGAAACCGGTTATTCCTTCATAAACTAAAAGCAGCAACCAATGACAAATATGGAAAATTACAAAATATAATGTGCTTCCTCCTACACATTTCTTAAAGTGAAGCAAAGTTGGAAAACATTTTAAATAGATTAAATGCAGGTTCCATTTCAATGTCTCCCCCAAAATACTATAACCTCATTACTGGTATTATTCAATAAATACAGAGTCTCTTTAGAGATAGTGAAAAAGTATTAGAAATAGTGGTGACGGTTAGAAATCAGTGGCAATAGGTTTAAATATCACTGAACTGTTCACTTGAAAATGGTTAAAGAGCAATTTTGTACTGACATCAAACATGGTCAAAAAGGAAGACAGAACGTACATATTTTATAGTTAGCCTGGAATATCTTGGCTTAGAGAAACAAACAGTATGAACCATCTGCAGTACAGGGGTGTGAAATCCATTACATGTTTTATCATAAAATGGATCCATTAAACCGGTCAGGTTAAAGGAAAATGTAAATCTACAGAAGGTTCTTGTGTGTGTGTGTGTGTGTGTGTGTGTATGCGCACGCAATAAAAATATCTTCTCTCTTCCCTCCAAGATACTGGGAGGTTGGAATTGGTAAGTAAATGGTTCCTTTGGGGGAATAATTAAAATGTTCTAGAATTAGTGTAGTGTGTTTGCTGAAGCTATAATCCACTGAACTGTCTAATTTAAAATGGTTAGAACAACTAATTTTATCTGAATTAAGAGAATTAATTATGAGCCGGGCACTGTGGCACACACCTTTAATCCCAGCACTCAGAAGGCAGAGGCAGGTAGATCTCTGTGAGTTCGAGGCCAGCCTGGTCTACAAAGTGAGTCCAAGACAGCCAAGGATACACAGAGAAACCCTGTCTTGAAAAACAAATATAAAAAAAGAGAGAGAATTATGAAATCCATTTTGGGAACCAAGGTCTAACATAAAAAAGTCATGTAGCATCAAAGTCAAGTAGTAAACCTCATCAGCTAACTACACAAACCACCAGTGCCTTTAAACAGCATAGGCAAATCTCACACCTCTTCTTCTCTATTCTTTGATACAGTCCCATGTATCGCAGGCTGCCCTTGGACTCCTGATCCTCGGCATGCACCACACCACACCCCCCACTCAGTCTTCATTTCTCCTTTACCTTGCTCTTCTCCACGTCCTGTCACTTCTTCCATGACATTATCATATAGATCCTCACCTACTTTGCTGCCACCATTCAATCCAAACATCACTTATCTGGTCACCTTGCCAACAGTCTCACTCTGTCTCAACCTAGCCTGTATAAGACTTATCTTTATAAAAATATTATCTTACACATTCTGCTCCCCATCTCTCACTGAAAAACATTTAATGACACTTACAAATTAATAATAAATAACCTGTCTTAAACAAACTAAAGTGGAAGTTAATTCATGTATAAAGAAACTTTAAGGTCCACAAGATGGTTCAGCAGGTAAAGGCAATTGCCACCAAGCCTGACTAACTGAGGACATCTCCCAGGACTCAAACAGTGGAAGAAGAGAACTGACTCCTGACTGTCACACCTACACTGTAGTGCACTTGTACACACACACACACACAAAAACCAGCAATAGACAGAAGATAGATGACTGACAGATAGATGACAGATAGATGGATGGATGGATGGATGGATGGATGGATGGATGGATGGATGGACGGACGGACAGATGGATACATAGATACATACATACATGGATGGATGGATGGGCGGACGGGCGGACGGACGGACGGACACACAGACAGACGGACAGACGGACAGACAGACAGATATATAGATACATATATAGATAGATGGATGGATACATAGATAGATACATAGATGACAGATGATGGATGGATGGATACATAGATAGATGACAGATGGATGAATGGATGAATGGAAAGAAAGACGGAAAGCAAAATTTTTAAGAAAAAGAAACTTTGAAAACCAAATCTGGTTTTTTCAGAATTTGAACAGACTTTGTTTTATGACTGAGCACAAGTCTACACAACAAAACTTTACCACAGAACAACTTAACCAAAGGTATTGTGTTGGGGTAGTGTTAATCATTCTAAATGTTAACTAATTGGTCCTGCTTGCTGTCTGTTACTTACATTGACTCTGATTGGTTAAATAAAATGCCGAGACCTGAGATTGGGCAAAGACAGAGAAAGGTGGGACTTCCTGAGATTAGAACAGGAAGCCTGTACTTTAGAGAGAATTAAAGCATTCCAGCTAGCAGCAGGAAGAAGGCATTCCAGCCAAGAGCAGGAAGAAGGAGGCACACGCCTATGGAGTAGATACAAGAGGATCATTCCAGATGGCCTGGAACATCAGATAGTGTGGAGAATGGCAGTCCAAGCAGATGTATGTATATATGGGGTCATATTTGGGTAATAGACTTAAGAGCTAGCTTAGATGGGCCAGGATTACACAACTCAGGCCAAGGCTTGTTAAAATCCATGTGGTGTCTGCATGTATTCATTTATAATGTCTGGATAAGAATTAACAGCTGCCAAACTAATTAAATATAATATAAATATTGGTAAACTAATTATTTCTTTTTATATATTGAGAGTGCTTTTGAAGATGGATCACTAATTCTATTTATAAACATAGTATATTGTACACTGTGTTCAGATGATCTCTCCACATCCTCCCACCTATATCCCCGCCCTAATGTGCATACTGATAATTCATCATTTATAGCCTGCCACAAGTTACTTAAATTCTGTGAGTTTCTCCGTAAGATGGGCATAGCACTACCTACCTCTCAGTAGCCATGAAGATACAAATAAAATTATGCATATAAAAGGCTTTATGTCTGTCTAAGCACTAGGTCTCACCAGCAGGTAGTTGTATGTATACTCTAAGAGTCAAGGCGAGACTCATTGAGTCTGCAGACCTAAATCTGTCACTAGACGGAAGCGATTATACAAAGACAATAAATCATATGACCCATAACTTTTGTATTACTTAATCCTTTACTTTTATATGTAACAGTAAATTCTATAATGGAGAATGTAGATACAAAATAGATGCTTAACTTTAAAAAGTATTGCTTCTTCTAGTTTCCATTTCTAAAAACTGTCAGCATTGCTGCTAAAACAGCTCTGGACATTCTCACTGAAAAATAAATAATAGCAATTTGGTAAAGAGCACCAATTCTAAAATCAGACGGATCTGCTTTTCAGCTTATAGTTGTGTGAACCAAGATGGAAATGGCTGATGCCATATATGCTTCCTCAGAGATGCTATGAGGGTTGGATAAAAGCATCTACAGAGTGTCTATAGCAGGACATCTGGCACCATCTTGATGCTAAGAAAACATCCACAAACGAGATGCTTCTTTAGCTGAAAGTAACCTCAGTTACTGCAAAGATTACAGAAGAAGCTCAGCAGGAGGCCTGTTTTCACACTGTCTTCTAGACCTCTTAGATTAAGGGGATACTTATATTTAGATAAACATACAATTCTGGCCTTCAGAGATGAAAAATAAACCTCTGCTTAGAATCAATAATTTCTTATTATCACAGAGATAAATATAAATCTGGCTTCATAATCCAAATTCATCCCAAGCAAAACTGTCAAAATAATATGCCTAAAACTGTAACCTCCTCATGCCAGTCTTACCTTCCTGAATCAGTTTTTGTTTGCTTACAAGACATCTCATTCTTCTGCATCCCCTCATCATTCTTTCTTCACGGTTTATGTCTCCTCTCCCTTCTTGATCTCATCTTACACCCTAGTGATGAGTGCCACCTACATGCCAGTGCACTCCAAGTTCACAACCTCAGTCCAGATTTCTCTTTTAAGCATGAGGCTTACATCAGCTGCCTTTTCACCATTTCCATGTGTACATTTCACACATTCCCAACATCTGTAAACATAACTCTGAGTTCTTTAAGCTCTTGTTCTATCCCTCTTTTCCTCCTCTGTACACATTATCTGATAGTCAAGTCTTCTCAGAAAAACATACACAAGTTTATTAATTCTGCCTCTAAAATACTTCTTCAATAATGAACATATATGTATATATGACATATATATGTGATTATGTATATGTCTTTAATGTGACAATTTCATGCTTATGTTTAAGATCCCATGTTTAGATTATTACCGTAGCATCTTTTAAAATAATAAATACTTGAATTTATTTATGAAATAAAATGTGAAATTTTGGTGCATGTGTATATACCAGGTATCAGCTCAGATGCCTAGCTCTTACATTTTCAGACTTATATATTTATTACTTTTAGTTATCTGCAGGAGTGTGTCTGCATGTGAGTGCAGGTGCCCTTGGAGACCACCTGGAACTGGATTTACAAATGGTTGTAAGCTGCCTGATGTGAGCCGTGGGAACCAAACTCAGGTCTTCTAAAAGAGCAGCAGCAAGTGCTCTTAATCACTAATCCCTGCAGCCCCCTTAAAGAAAAAAAAAAAAAAAGTCTTTGCTTTCAATAATGAAAGTACTTAAAATCTATTCTTTAAGGAAATTTGGAACAGTGAGGAGGTGGCAGTGAGGTAGCTCAGTGCGTAAGGTGATTGCTTCCAAGTCTCATGATGAGAGCTGAGCTCCAAGACCCATAGGGTAAAGGGGAGGGTCGATTTTAGCAAATTGCCCTCTGACTTTCATGTGTGTGTGATCATGTATACTAAATTTAAAAATAAACTAATTTGTCCAATATTCAAAAAGAAAAATACACAAATGTAAAACAAGTCCCCCCAAAAAAGTCTGAGATATCGATGTTGTAAAGGGTGGCCACCATGCTAAGTAGCACTTCTCAAAGATACACCTTCCACCTGGGTGACACTTTGTATCCACTCGTCAAAATCTCCCCTTTTTGCAAAGCTCCCTCACCATCAATTTCCAGAGCCCATCATTCTTCTCCTCACTTCTAGAAGTTCTTTTTAAGAATCATAAGTGAAATATCCATGAATTGGCTTATCAAAACATCTTAAATAAACTACCTACTCCTAGACTTTGTGTGTATGTGTGTGTGTACACTTACATATGCTAGACAAGAGCTCTACCAACACGCTACATCCACTTACACTTAGTCTTTTATGTATAAATTTGATCATAAACTTTTAAAATCTTCACAGACTTCTCTTTAATTAAACCCAAGAGTCTTTGGCCTATCTACAACAACTTGAATTGTAATCTGATCCCTTTCTCACCAATGAACTCTATCTACTCTCTTGTTCTAGACACACATTCCCTATACGTCCAAACACTTCCACAGGAGACACTTTATTCCCATCTCCCACCCCTATGATCATCACTAAACCCTCTTTTATTCTTCACACACCTGGTTCCTTCATATTCTTTTTTGAGAGGCCTTCTCTAATTTTCAGATTTAACCTGATTTTCTCTCTAACACACACACAAAAAAAAGATGTTATTTTGTCACAGAGCATAATAACAAAGTAAAATCTATATGCTACCTGTGTCCATGAGAACAACCATGGGAAAACACTAAGGATGTAGATAGTGCCTAACAGAGATCAGCATTTAACAAACCTTTTTTTAATAAATGAGCAAAAAAACAAAAAACTTACACTAAATGGCAGTTTTTAAATAAATTCTACAGCTGAAATTAAACAAGGAACTATGAACATACAGGGAGTGTTGTTTGATGAAAGGACATTAAGCTTGAGGCTTACAGACTTTTTGGAAAGTTAACCCTAATAATAGTTCTTCACTCTAGCTAGAATCACCACTCACATTCAACTGCACAGCAAATCAATCAAAATCTCTAATAGTGGGGCTTAGATGCCTATATGGTTTTCGATTTTGTTTGTTTGTTTGTTTGCTGTTTTACTTCCCAGATAACTTTCCAAGCAAGAGAAGCACAGGGCCAAGAAAAGAGTGAGAAAACATATGCTCCAAATGGTGAGTAAACTAGCCTGGACCAAAGCTTGGACCAAAGAAAGGAACAATCATCAATCACAGCATGAGAGGGTGTAAGAAGATGGATTATAATGTAAGTTAAGGATGGATTATAATGTAAGATACTTAAATCATTTAAGACACCAATAAATGACATGAAGAACACAAAATAAAATACAGTGTGGACAGGTGATTTTTTTTTTTTAAAACTAATAGCAAAAACTGTCATGGTCATATACATCTGTAGTACCAAGACTTGGGAAGCTAAGGTAGGAAGATCATGAGTTTAAGATTCAACAGTGAGAATTTATGTCAAAAATAAAAACAAAATCTAATGACGCAAGATAACTGAGAATGCCAGGTGTGGTGGCACACGCCTTTAATCCCAGCACTGGGGAGGCAGAGGCAGGTGGATCTCTGCGAGTTCAAGGCCAACTTGGTCTACAAAGAGAGTCCAGGACAGTTAAGGATACACAGAGAAACCCTGTCTAGAAAAACAAAACAAACAAAAAAAAAGATAACTGAGATTTATCTATGGTTTTTAAACACACATAAGGTCTTGGATTAGTTTTTTAAACACACGTAAGTCACACTCATTCATTCATATTCTTTGTCTCTCATTCTCTGTGTGTGTGTCTCTTTTTCTCTTTATTGCTCTCTTCCTGTCTCTCTTTCTCTCTCACACACACATGATTATTAGAGATTTAAGAAATTTTACATGCCTATAAAATCAACATGAGTAGCATGACCTTTTGAAACTTGAAATTAGAATACAACTAAGTTGTGAGGCATCTGAGCTTAGACAGTAGATAAGTCCATGGGAGAAAATACTCAAAAATGTACTGAAAGGAGAACATAAAGGATGGATGAAAAGAAACCTCATTAGTACCTGTAAGGAAGAGTTGCCTTGCTGCCCTTCATCCTGTTTTGTTTCATTTGTAAAAGGATTAAAAAAAAAAAAAAAACTGATAAAAATGTTGACTAGGTTGTCATGAGTTGGCCTAATTACCCTGTAAAGGGGAAGAGCCAAGACTAAAACAATGGCTCCAAAATATTCCCACTCTAAGATCTCATCTACAGACTGGGCGTGGTGGCACACACCTTTAATCCCAGCACTCAGGAGGCGCAGGCAGGAGGATCTCTCTGAGTTCCAGGCCAGCCAAGGTTACGTGGTGAGACCTGAGGAATCTTTACTGATAGGGCTAATGGACTCATCAAACTAATGTCTAAGTATAGATAACAACATCTGCGAGTTGTATGACAATTATTTTGTGCTTAGAGTCTTTTTTTTTAATAATTTATTTTTTATTTCTTCAAGTTACATCTCAATCACAATCCCCTCCCTACTCCTCCCTCCAGTCCCACCCTTCCACCCTCCTCCCCCTCAGCCCCATCACCATCCTCTTCCCTTCTTTTTTTTTTTTTAGTTTAAGGTATTTATTTTTCCCCCCAACAGCTCTCCCTTTCAGTCCAAATAATGGTTCTTTTTCTTATAACTATAAATACAATACAAAACAACAGAAATAAATAGGGCACGATTATAAGAGTTATATGGCTTAGCATACATTCCCAATGTCCAGTCCATATGTATTTGGCACCTGACTTTAACATTCTACTATCTAACCATCTCCATGAGTTTAAAGTTCTATATCTAACTCAGCTTTCATACTAACTTGCCTCATAATTTTAAAAATATCTTCTTAGATCCAGAACACCCTCTTGATTCCTAAACAACTCAAAATTTAACTATGAGACTCTAGGTATCTATCTTAGAGTCTTAAAATTATAAACTTTAGGCCAGTTATAATAGCACACACCTGTAATGCAAACTCTTGGACAGCCTGAAGCAGATGGATTATAAAATCAAAACCAGGTATGAGACAAAGAAAGATTCTGCCAGCCTGGGCTATACTGCAAAATTCTGTGTAAAATTATAAACTTTTTTTTTTGTTTTTTGTTTTTCGAGACAGGGTTTCTCTGTATATCCTTGGCTGTCCTGGACTCACTTTGTAGACCAGGCTGGCCTCGAACTCACAAAGATCCACCTGCCTCTGCCTCCCAAGTGCTGGGATTAAAGGCGTGCGCCACCACCGCCCGGCTAATTATAAACTTTTAAAAGGCTATCTTTATCTTTTGAAAGACTAAACTATTAAACAACTAACAACAGTTAAAACAATAACAATGAAGGTGGTGTATTATCAAGTTTCAACAACTGTTCAAAATAGGGGCAGCTGGGAAGGTCTGATGCTATAAATAAATTTCAGTAGGCTCAAGAATGAAATATATTGTTACAGGTAAGCTTCCACAAAGAACTGAATTCAAATTGAAACAGAATTGAACACTGCACATTACATATGATATTTTCAGGTGTGTTTTTTTTCTTAAGCCATTATTTTTAAAATACAGAAACTAACAAACATATTCCAACATACCCTAACTTTACAGTGCGATAAGAGGCCCCACATTGGCTGTGCACAGGCTTCAAGCTCAGCAGCAAATGCAGCATAGTAGGTCTGAGACTCAAATTCCACATGCTCATTGAGTTCTCGCTTATTCAAGTTCATACCTTGTAAAAAGTAAAGCACATATGGAATTTGTCAAACAGATGCAAGTATGTAGCTTAAATGTCAAACATTTCCCTATATTCAACACGTTTTAAACAAATAGCACCAACTACACAGTACATATACAAATAAGCTTACAATGAAACACAAAAATGGCTGGTCCTTTTTTAAGAAGTTTTCTTACAAGCTAACATTTCCAAGAAACATTTTGTAAATGTTACAAACAAACAAAACTGATTATCTTTAAATAAGAAAATCAAAAGCAATTTTAATTGCTTATAGTCCAAATTGTTATGAACATGTTACAAATCTGAGAAAATAGATTTCAAATTTCTAAATTAATGTTTAAACAAACTACCAAAAAAATGCACTTTTTTTTTGGTTTTTGTCTTTGTTTTTCTGAGACAGGGTTTCTCTGTGTAATAGCCCTGGCTGTCCTGGACTTGCTTTGTAGACCAGGCTGGCCTCAAACTTGAACACACAGAGATCCTCCTGCCTCTGCCTCCCAAGTGCTGGGAGTAAAGGCGTGAGCCAATGCACTCGTTTTTTAATAAACCCTTGCTATGTTGCTGTGAATAACATTAAAGTCCTTACAAATAATAATTAATCAAATAATGAGACACCTTATTTATAATCTCAATGATGTACTATTATTACTTTTAATTAGTATTTAATAATTTAGCATTAGATACTTTTTGAACCAAAAAGAAAGGTTAAGTTCATACCCTGAAAGAAAGAGACAAAGCTCATCCATGTAACTAACAACCCATGGTCCTGCAGAAACCTCTTCGCCACACTCTGATGAGAGAGAATGTTGATGAAGTCGCTGACAAGGGGCCAGTAAGTGTTGTTCTTCAGGAGGGCTTCTCCACAGTTCACCACCACATGTAAACTATTTTCTTCATCTAAAAAAGCCCCAAAATTACTTCTTTAAAAAAAACTTCACTAACAATACAGAATATTATTATACACATTAGAATCAGAAACACTTAAATCTTAACCCCAGCATTTAAAATCTGAATAGCTCTACACATGTTGTTTAGATGCCAGATCAAATTCTTCACTCTTAAAGCACAGCAGGGAGTATGTCTCACAGGAGCTGAAGGAAATGCTAACATAAACCACCGAGCACACCGTGACAGCACCAGTAAATACTACACATCCTCCTCACTGCTCACACTGAGCTTATAAAACCTCATTTTCTTGATTCTAATGATATGTTTTTAGTTTCAATCAAAAAATGTACCACCAGGTTAATCCCACCCTCGCTTGTCATTCAAATCTGCTGACTTAAAGTAGAGCGTATTAACCGCCTTGTTCTAGTCAAAGAATATGTAAATGCATTTTTTAACCAAACAGTACATCTCAAAGACAAACACACTAAAACCTCTTTAACGTCTCCTTTCCAAAAATCCTCCAAGTTTAAATTATTGTTGAATGGAGGGTAATCGGCTGTATTAAAATTTTTGTCATTAACAGCAGTTTTTAGTAAACTAACCCTTTTTAACCTATTCCAACTTAACTGACATACTGGAAGAAGAAGCCTCCATTCCCACTGTGAAATACACAATGCTCACAGCACAAAGAATGCCCAATCCCAGTACTGTTTCTAGTACACACTGAAGTACATAGTTATCAAAGTCCATTTTTTTTCTGTGAATGCTAATTGTTTTTATTGTAATTATAGAATTTAAAGAAAAGATATATGAACTGAGGAAATATGAATTCATATTAAAAGGTATTATAGAAACTAGATCTACATATATAGGAACATACTTTGAGATATAATAAAAATAAATGCATGTAGATGCAGAGGTTTAAAAAAAAAACCTCAGGGCAGAAAAGCAAGACTGTTTCACAGACCTATGGTAACTCTAAACAGATTGAAAATGAAATTTACAGATGCAGTATATATAAGATGAAATTCAATCAAGGAAACCACATTCTAAAAACATTTTGCCCACAAAGCTAAAAGACTGGAACTGAGGACTAATGAAATGACTCAGCAGGTAAAGGAGCTTGCCCACCAAGCCAGCAACCCCAGTTCAATCCCTGAGCCCACATGAAGGTGGGAGAAGAGAAATGACTCCTTCAAAGTTGTCCTCTGACCTCAACATGTGCCGTTGACTGTTTATTGTTTTGTTTTAAATTTAGAACCAGGAAATAAAAATGATTTTCTAGAGTTAAAATACAATGTATCAGTTTTAAATGATTCGTCACCTGATCAGACTTTTCCACTAACCATGTACTTGCCAAATTCCTCAGTGGGGAGGGGCTCTACTGAATGTCTTTATTTGGACACACTGACTTCATGTTTTAGTCCATGAAATTATTGTACCCTACTCTTAAGTCGTACCAAATAAAACCAGGAACACTTATAAGCCTGCTTCTCCCTGATTCTCAATATATGAAAAAGGAAAAGTAAACAACTCCATTAAGAAGAGAAATTATCAACATCCAAAATTCTGAAGAAAATCTGCTAACTAAAAGTTCCTACCAATGGGAACTGATTAGGCAATGAGTCTGATGAAACAGAGCTCCAGGATGTTGGGAACAATAAAAAATAAAATAAAATTTAGAACTGCTGTCCTATTTAATTGAAACTAGAGGATAAATAAGCAGAAATAATAAAAAAAGTTTTCTCTAACACTGCTTTAAATATAACTGTTCTTGTGAAAAAAAAAAAAGACACCATGTAATCTTTAAAGAAATACAGCAATTACAATTTCTTTTTTTATCCAAGCTGGCACTTCCCTCACTAAAGATGTAAAGAGCGATGATTGTTGTTGCCAGGGAGTAATGGCAGTGCAGGCCTTTAATCCCAGCACAGAGGCAGAGGCAGGCAGATCTCTGTGAGTTCAAGGCCAGCATGAACTCTACAGAGTGAGTTCCAGGACAACTAGGGCTATACATAGAAATCTCATCTCAAAAAACAACAGCCGGGCATAGTGGCGCACACCTCTAATCCCAGCACTCAGGAGGCAGAGGTAGGTGGAGTTCTGTGAGTTCGAGGCCAGCCTGGTCTACAAAGAGAGTCCTGGACAGCCAGGGCTGTTAGAGAAACCCTGTCTCAAAAAACAAAACAAAGCAAAAAAAAAAAAAATTTGTTGAGCACTTGAGGTCTGAGGTGAGGTATTTGGGTAATCTTGGAGAATAAAGTGGTAAAATAAATTTTCTTCCCCTCACATACAAACCTAAGAAGACAGTGTGATAAGACTAGAAAAAGAGAGGTACAAGGAGTCTTAGGAACAAATGCAGCTAATTTAAAATTCAAGAGCAGGCCAGGTGTGGTGGTGCGCACATTTAATCCCAGCACTCAAGAGGCAGAGACAGGGGGAATCTCTGAGTTTGAGGCCAGCCTGATCTACAAAGAGAGTCCAGGATAGGCAGGGCTATTACACAGCAAACCCTGTCTCAATAACCAAAAACTAAATAAATAATAAATGAATAAAATTCAAGAGCAGACTCTCTTGACTGAGAAACTAAGGGCTACACTGTGAAACATGGATTAGGATTCACTGCACAAACTAGGGAAGGTAGAGCAATGATGTTCTTGACGTCTGAGGGAAGGTTAGACAAAGCAAAGGGGCAGATGGTACAAATGAGGCAAAAGAGCCCTATAAACATCAATAGTTTTGAGTGTGTATGAAAAAGTGGTAAAACAACTGGGGTGAAATGAAGGGTGTGAAAAAGAAAGTGCTCAGCTGTGCCGCACAGGGAATAGCTAAAAGAGGGCAGTGATGACTTAGAGATAAAGCAGCCACAGACAGCAGGGGTCCGAACTGTAATAACAATGGCGTGAAAATAGAGATGGAAAAGAGACAGACTAAATGTCTGCTATGTCCGTAAGAGGTAAACCAAAAGCGAAGATAACTTGTAGGCTTAAGGGCTGGGCGATTCTGCCACTGGCTCAGTGTTCATGTGCATATATACTCACGCCAGATAACAGAAAAGGACACCAGCTTGGTGGACTTTTCTTATGCACACTACACGTTGGAGACACGCAAACAACCAAAGAATATGCTCCAATGCAGTCAGATTTGCAAGACAGAAGATCAATCAGTAATTATCAATATCTACAGACATTTCTACAGCTATATGATACACAGTTATTAATTCTGTTTTACACAAACAGGTATAACACATTTATGACATGAATCCTTACTGTGTTATCTCTAATATTTACTAACAGTAAAGAAACATTCAAATGTTCTCTACAGACAAAGGATGTGTCTCAGTGATAAAACATACCTAGCATAGAATGATCCTGGATTTAATCTCAAATACTGCAAGAAACTAAATAAATAAGATAAAATAGTGCCTAGTAACAATTCATAAAGGCTGAACAGAAGCTATTTGAAACATTTAAAATTTTAAAAACAGATCTTGAAGTATCTATAGCTACTCAATAAAGTTTAGACACATTCTAATATTGTGAATATAAAAATTACAAATTTTGTAGTGCTTTTAGAAAAGCAACAAATATTCATTATGAAATGGTATGCTATTATTGAAGATGATTTTAAACATCATGGCAAGGCTTAAAGGCTGCTAATGATAGCCTTATAATCTGGATGGGAGATAATATAACTTCTGTAACATACTTACCCTGTAAGCACATGAGTCACAACATTTTCATAAAGAACAGTTTTGATATGACAGTTATTAAAAAAAAAAGCAAATGGGAGACAAGCTCACACATCTTTTTCCTCAATACTCCTCTTTAAAGGTCAAGTACAAACTATATATAAGAACAGCTAAGTCAGTTAGTCAAGAAGTAGATTGCATGGCTGAGGAGACACTTCAGTGGGCACAAGCACTTACTTCTGCCAGCATGCAGCCTGAGCTCAAATCCCCGCACCCATGTGAAAGCTGAGCATGCCTGCACACGCCTGTAACCTCAGCACTGGGGCAAAGACAGGTGGATGCCCAGAGCCAGCCAGCCTAGCTGAACCGGAAGCCTCTGGTTCCGTGAGAGCCCGGCTCAGTGAAAGAAGGTAGAGAGCAACAGAGGCACTCGCCAGCCTGCTCAGAGCTCAGAATTCACACACACTTGCACATTCAAATGTGTATAGGACATTCTTAAGGAATATATTTTTAATTCTGTCTTCTAGTTTATGAATCGAAACACTACTTTAAGTATAATTCTGTAGCAAATATCATTGATAAAGATGAAAGATGATAGATGAATTTCAAAACGGGGAAAAGAAACCACAAAATATGTAGCTAACACTCAAAAGCCACACTACATAAAGTAAAAAACCATAAAACAGTTTTAATTTTCTTCTAAAAAGCAAAAGAAGTCTATTATTTTATATTAATAGTGTATTGTACAATAATAAATCAATGCTATCTTTGTACCTATAGTAAGAACAAAGACATCATGAGTTACAGAACTGTTAGGGTAATGTCTGGGAGAGGCTCAGTTGGTAAACCACTTGCTACAAAAACATATAGGCCTGATAAAGGATCCCCAGAACCCACATGAAAAGCCAGGCGTAGCCATGCATCATATCTATGACCCAAAGAGTACAAGGAGGGGGCTGGACACAGCTAACTCCCTGGAGTTCACTAGCCAGCCAATCTAGCCAATCATGACTTCAGTTCAGAAAAACATATAGCATTGACCTCTGTATGCACAAACACGCGCGCACACACTCACACACACACACACACACACACACACACACACCCCACCATACACACACACATTAAAAAAAAGGAGAAGCTTTGATCAGATTTATAAGTTAGAGTCATAAAACCATAGATCAACAACTTCAAGTGCCTAAGCCAATTTCTCCATATATAAAACAGAGCCAACAATATCTGAACCACATAATTAATGACAATCAAATGAGAGAAAGCATAAGATACCAAGAAAAGAGACTAGCATTTATACAGTGGATGCTAAAAAGGGTAGCAGCCATCATACCCGGCTATCTTTACATATAAGGCATTATGTCTTGCACAAAGCATATGTCATTTCCAGGATACAGCTTACCTCTAAAAACAATGAGAAAAACAGGAGCTGATATACCAGAAGCAGCAGAATGGAACAAAACAAGGCCCAACTACAAGACCTCTCTTGAAGAAGCCTGAGACTGATGTTGGGAATCAGCCTAAATCACCCTTCCACGTCATTCACTGAGGCAGGGTCTCTTATTAAAACCCAGAGCTCACTGACAAGGCTACTAGCCTTGCTATCCAGCTTGCTCTACGATCTTGTCTCCACTTCTGCAATCGGTGCTACCAGAGGACCTCCATACCCACTAGCATTTACATAAACTCTGAGAACCTTTTTTTCTTTTTATTCTTTTTTTTTTTTGGTTTTTTGAGACAAGGTTTCTCTATGTTACAGACCCTGGCTGTCCTGGACTCGCTTTGTAGACCAGGATGGCCTTGAACTCACAGAGATCTGCCTGCCTCTGCCTCCCGAGTGTTGGGATTAAAGGTGTGTGCCAACACACCCGGCTTAACTCTGAGAATCTTTTTTTTTTTTTAAAGATTTATTTATTATGTATACAGTGTTCTGTCTGCAGGTATATCTGCAGGCCAGAAGAGGGCACCAGATTTCATTATGGATGGTTGTGAGCCATGTGGTTGCTGGGAATTGAACTCATGACCTCTGGAAGAGCAGCCAGTGCTCTTAACCGCTGAGCCATCTCTCCAGCCCTAACTCTGAGAATCTTAACTCCAGTCCTCATGCTTGTATTGTTTGGCACACACTTTAAGTACTGAGCCATCTCCCCTACCCACTTGTTTTGAGGTTTAGCTCTGATTGTCAGTACATGAAGACACAGTCTTTCAGTGTGGGCTTGTCTGTGTCCTGGCACATAGTGAGTTCTGACATCAAGAAACATGAAATCCTTGGCACTGTCATTTGTTAACTATTAAACCAATAGTGAATGACTTAACTTTCCAAGGATTATGTTCTCATCTTTAAAATGAAGGTAATCTCAAAGTTTTCAGAAGTTTAAATGAGACAACACATTTCTAGTATTCAACCACAATACCTGCTACACAGCAAACAGCCAATGGCATGAATTACTTAAGGGAAGGTAGACAAAGGGAACAAGAATGGAAATGTGTGGAAACGTTAGGTCAAGAAGTAGCAACCATACAGTGGACATAAAAGAAAATGTATAAAAGTTCTTTCTAAGGATATATAGACAAGGTGGTGCTTATTCCAATTAAAAGAAATTTTAAGTACAATTATATAAAATATCTAAGGTAGACAGCAACAAATTTAAGATAAAAAAGGAGCAGATGCTGAGTATGGCAGGGCACAACTTTAATTCCAGCACTCGGAGGCAGAAGCAGGGGGATCTCTGAGATTTTGAGGCCAGCCTGGTCTACATGGTGAGTTTCAGGATGGTCAGAGCTACATAGTGAGATTCTTCCTCAAAAAATAAAGCAAAACAAACAAACAAAAAAGAAACAAAACTTGTTTAATAATAAAACAGCTAAAGCATGATATTAGCCATGATAATAGCTTCAATTATTAAAATGCATTCACACTTACTGTGGTGACTGCTGTTTAAAGTATTCCTATCAGTAATTAAACAGCACATAAAAATATTAAAAATACAGCAAAGTCTTAACAGTTATTTGTGAATCACTAAACTAAGAATGATTTCAACTTTTTCTTTAAACTTGACTACAAAATGTCAAATATTTATTTTCCAAATATGCATTATTTTTAAAATATTTTTGAAGCTATTTTTAAGGACATAAAGTATTTTTAGAACTTGTCACCCAAAGTTACTAATGACAAAGGAATGGACATAACTGTGCTTACCTTGCAGCTCACTTTTAATAAGGCAGCTCTCCATCATGTAGAGCAGCACAGTGACCATGATGTCCAGGAGCTGACACTCTTCTGTCACCTGCCTGGCCAGCTCCTCATTGCTGAACAGCTGAACACTAATGTGCACAATTCTGTTGGACATTGTGTCTGACTCCTGACTTTTCTTCAGGGTTTTCATAATAAAAGCATAATGCTGAACAAAAGTTTTTGTAAAAGCAACCTGTAAAGTTTTTAAATAGCAAACAAGAAAACATCAGTTTAACTACAAATTTAAAATGCTGTTAGCACTCTATATCACATATTAAATCAGCTTTTAACGCTGTTAATAGCTTATGATATTATGTAATGTAAATGAAAAGGTAATTAAGTACTAATAATTTTAAGTCATATTTTACCTTTTTGAGAACATTAGCAAAATACTTTGTTTTTAAAAGTTAATAAACATTTTAATCTATTTAAGTTTTATAAGGATTATAAACTGTGGCATAAGAATATAACATTTTACTTGCTCAAAATTACATCCACTTTTTAGCAAAGCAATGGTGTCGAACACCTTTATAATCATTGCACTCTGGAAGCAAGGCAAACAGATTTCCCATTCAAGGCCTGGTTTACAGAGTGAGTTCCAGGACATCCAGGGCTACATACAGAGAAACCCTGTCTTAAAAAAAAAAAAGCTGGGTGGTGGTGGCGCATGCCTTTAATCCCAGCACTCAGGAGGCAGAGGCAGGTAGATTTCTGTAAGTTCAAGGCCAGCCTGGTCTACAAAGTGAGTACAGGACAGCCAGAGCTGTTATACAGAGAAACCTTACCTCGGAAAAACAAACAAACAAAAAAGAGTATCTTTGTTCTGTGAGACCTACAACAATAAAATCTAAAGTCCTAGCTGGAAATGAGCAGAGTAACATTACTAAGCAAGTCCAGGACAGCCAAGGCTACACAGAGACACGCTGTCTCCAAAAACCAAACAAAACCAACAACAAAAAAAAGCAAACAAAAAACCCACACATTACTAAGCAAGTGGTGTGATTACACCACAAGAAATAATCTCCAACCTGCTCTGAAAACCTACCAGTAATCTTACCAAGTGTCTGCAGTTTTAATTACACCTGGTGTTATTTCCTGTTTGTGTCACAGGTAGATCTCCTGTTGCACTTTTTAGAGTGTATAAAGACACACAAAACAATGCTACCTGAGAGTGCCTCTCCTAATGGACACAGGGCCAGTGACCGCTTTGTTCTTTTCCTATATTGAGCTATGTCATGTTGCCATAACCATTGGTACTCAGAGGTGGGTCCACCTGCTTTAGTAACTGCTTTACATTTGATTAGTAACTATTCTCCCATTAGCAACATAACCAGTAGCAGCTACTAACCCATGCTATCTCAATAATCTCAACTCAATCACCATCACACACTATCACAGCACCTTGTAAACTGTCCTTCAGGGGACTTGACACTTTAACATACTACTTGCTTCTTCAACTATTTTATTAGCGTTTGTCTCTAGCCATTCCCTTGACACATAGCTCCACCTGTTTGGTACCCAAAAACTCATTGCTGTAATGTTACTAGGGTGCTTTCTAGCAAGTCTTCATATTCTATTGTTGTAGGTCTCACAGAACAAAGATAAGTTTTCAAAAACTTCATGTGGAATCATGAGCAAGTAAATTTTATATCCTTAAACCATAGTGTTTATAACTGTTTTAAAACTTAAATTCAAAATAGCAACTTTTGGAATTCTGCTGAGCAACGCTAGTTTGAAAGAAAGCTGGGATTCTGTGTTTTCTGAACAGACTTTGAACCAGCAAGAGAATAACCAATGCCCTTTCATGTAGTTACCTTACAATGAGCCTCAGCTAAGAAATGCAACAAAAGAAAGAGATTCAACAACAACAACAAAAGCAAAGTCTCACAAGGAAGGAAGCAATAGATACCTTATACTCTTGATCTGGGAGCATATTGAGTAAGAAAGTGACCATCTTCTGGGGGGAACTCATACTTTATTGTCCAAAACAATAGTTCTTCTAAAAAACTTTTATGTTTCAAAACATCCATTATGGATTGATCTGCATAAGAAAGAGAAAACTTGTCACTAATTAAGTTGCTCATCTAATTTAAATCTTCCCATACAATCTGACGGCCCATCAAACACACCTGAAAGTATCTACAATTCAAACATATTCTTCCATTAGCGTACTGAAAATGTCACTAACTTCCACAGTACACAAATAACAAAGCACTTAATCCCCAAATTTTAATATAAAGCAGTTAATCAAAAATTAAGTATTACTTGTTCTTAAACATAGTCATGTACCTAAAATCTCTACTGAGTTTCACATTTTAGACTTGACATCTCTAATCCAAAATGGGAAACGCTACAAAATCTGAAATGTTTTGAGTACACAGACCTCAAGAGCAGCCAAGACAACACAGTGAGACCTGTTTCAAAAGACCAAAAAGCAACTCTAAACTTGGGGCTGGAGAGGGCTCGGTGGTTAAGAACACTAGCTGTCCTTCCAGAGACCCAGGTTCAATTCCCTACACCCACAACAGTGATTCACGACCATTCATAACTCCAGCTCCAGGGGGTTCTATGCCCTCTTCTAGCCTCAGCAGGCACTGGGCACACATGGTGCACAGACGTAACTGTAGCCCAAACACCCATAATACATGTAAAGTAATAAAAAAAAAATTAAGCACTAAAATCAGAAATTGGTCCCAAGTGTTTCAGATAAAGCATTCTAGAATTGTCATTTCCTTAAAAGAATAATATGGTACAAATATAAAACAACCTGAAAATAAAACTAACACTACTAAAAAAATAAAATCCAAGCACTCTAAATTTTAAATTTATTTATTTATTTACTTCTGAGAATTTTTCTTTTTAACAGGTCTTGGGTCTCACTATATAGCTGGGATTTCTAAAGATTAAGAGTTTTACTTGTTTATTTTTAAGGAAAAATCACAATACAGCCAGTTTTAATAGCACACACTGGTCACTCCAGTAAAATTTAGGAGGCTCAGTCAAGAAGATTATGGGTTCAAGTCAACATGGACACACAGTGCAGTTCAAGGACAATCTATATTATGTAGTGAAACCATATAATCTCAAAGAACAATTTAAAAAGGCAAACTCTAAATACCTTTGGTGCCACTGCTTAGCTTTACCCTCTTTCTTTTGCCCAAGCCTTGACTCCCATCCTGCTCCTCCTGGAGGAAACAAAGTCAACATTACCCATAGCCATGCTCATAAATGTATGTTTTATATACATGTAATAGATACATTCTTACACACTGCTGACCTATATAATTCACTTCTATATCTACAACAAATGTCTCAATGCAATTTTATTGAAATTCATAGTAAAATATCCTTACTATTAAATATAACCATCCATAATCTGCACCTCTATGGACAGACTCCTAAGCACTCCAAAATGCTAAAATAAAAACTTTCCTAAGCTTACACACATAACATTAAGGAACAAGGAAGCTAAAGGAATAGGGAATTTAACATAGAAAGGAAAGAAAAAGAGAACTAAATTAAATAAAAAAAAGATTTCATAGAGCATGAAACAAAATGAGCTCAAAAATTCAAATTAGGGGCCAGAGAAATGACTCAGTGGGTAAATTCACTTTCTGACAAAAGTGACAACTTAAGAGTCTGATCTGCAGAAGTCACATGATAGAATGGGAGAACCTAATCTAGTCATTCTTCCTCTGACCTACACAAGAACACCCTGGCATGTGCACCGCCTTCACACACACACACACACACACACACACACACACACACACACACACAC